>JARQOC010000004.1:550068663-550629731 GCA_033576535.1 Allobates femoralis
GACGGACAGTCTGTAAGCACAGACAACTCTGCAGTGAGAGCAAAGGGCTGGAATGAAAGCTGAGATTACTAACATATTTCAGCTTTCTTGCAGCAGTCAGTGTGGGGGAAGGGAGTATTGCAGAGCTGAGATTTACCTTATTTCAAGTATCTCTGCAGCTTCAGCTTTCTTCTCACAACGCTGTCAGCTCTGCTGTACCTCCCCCACACTGACTGCCATGAGACAAGAAGCTGAACGTGTAATCACACCTAGTGCTGCCATTTCCCACCAACCCACACACTGACTGCTGTTATATGAAAGCTGAAAGATGTTTGTAATCCGCTCTACTCCCGGCACTTGTAAACACACAGCTATGCCATGAGATCAGCGAGGAGAGAAGACTATCATTACATATTTCAGACAGGAGAAAATCTATTCTAAGCTATTGCAGGGGTGTGCTCTTTTCCCCCTGTATGTTTCTGCCTGCTTATGATTGGTTAACATCATACAAGGTAAGAAATACACGTCCCCAGAGTCAAGCCTATGGGAATAACCCCTTAGACTTGACTTAAATTATAACCTAAACATTACAAGCTAAATTCTCTGCAACAGAAAGACTAAATTCAAAAATAAAAACTATGTTTTACTCAGCTCTGCCACCCTCATTCCATTATGTGGTTAATTTAACATGCTCAGACTGGTGAGTGGTCCTCTTTAAACACTTATTAAGGTGAATTATTACTTTCCAAGGGATAATGAAGGGTCATTATTACTTCATAAGCAGCACTCAGGTCATTATTATAAAGGGTCACTCCGGGGAATCATACACATACTTTTATAAAGGGGAAAATTACAACTTCGTAAGTGCGAAATCAGGGCATAAATACCGAACTTTATAAAGGGGCACATGGATCACTATAGGTCATAATAGGGGACACAGAGCATGTTTACTTTATAAAGGGGGCACCAAGGGAATTAAAATAGTTATAAAGGGTCTTCTAGTTTTCTTCTAATAGCATGTGACTCGAGACCATGTTTTAATAGTTGGATGAGGCTCTTAAAGTAAGAAAGGTTGGGGATCCCTGCTGTACATCTTACTGCTTATTGCTGGGGTTGCCAGCAAAGTAGATCTGTTTATCGCAGGAGGACTCTTATAGAAAGTCCCTTTAATGATACAGTCACCATAATATCATCTAAAGTAAAAGAGAACCAACCATTAGAATTTTCCCATTTGAAATAAAGGAAGGTGCCATACAGGCGCTAGAAGGGTGAATGAAATCACACCGTCAGTTTCCAGATTGTATATTTGATTGCAGTAAATAGTTTTTAACACATGAAGTTTTATTGAAATTTTTGGAAGGTACATAACCAAAAAAATCAGGAGCATTACAATACATATCAACTCAACATACAAATTAAGAAGACTAACCAGGAGAGGGTAGGGGGGGTAGGGAGGGGGTAGAAGCTGCAGTAATATCGTACATAATTCAATAACAGAGGTGTTAGTATTAGAGCGCTCTATATCTGGACCAGATTATGCCCAGAGGTCACCCACGGGTCCCACCACCTCAGAACCTTAGTTCTCCTTTTAATTGTGTGGGACAGGGTCAACTCATGCTGAAAGTGAGTGTTGAGGCGGACAAGTACATCCGCAGCAGTAGGAGTCACAGGGGATTTCCAGCAAGCCGCAATACATTGCCTCGCCGCAATCAACACATTAGTGTAGATGGGTCTTAAAGGGCCAGGAATGGCATTCAATCCAATACCCAGCAGTGCCATCTGTGGCAGGAGGGGATTAGGGATTCCAGTAATTCCCAGTAATATACGTTCAACATCTCTCCAAAATGTACGTACACCCGGGCAGTACCACCAAACATGCGGGGAGTCTCCAATCACCAGGCACCCCTTCCAACAGTGGGGGTGTGCCCGAGTCGGGAGATGAGATGAATCTGGCTATTCTCTCCGGGGTGAGGTACCACTGCATCTGGGTCTTCCTAGATTGCTCCAAATGCGTTATACATGTGGAGTAACGGGCAGCATGAACTGCTGCCGCCCGCCAGTCCTCAAGTGAGGCAGAAAAGGACAAAAGACCCTCCCATTTAGACATATAGGGAAGTTTCACCTCCCCCTCAGGTTTCAGTAGGGCTCTGTACATTATGGAGGTTCCATGTCTAGCATGTGATCCATTTTTTATAAATATCTGCAAGGTTGAGTCAATAGAGGCAAGATCCGGGACAGGCCATTCCAGGGTGGTCAAAAAATGCCTAAGCTGGAGATATCTAAAGAAGGTGGAGTTAGGCAGACCCAATTCCAAAACCAGTGTCGAAAATTGTTCCAGACGCCCCGATGAATCCATAAGGTCTGATAGCTGCAACACACCCCGTTTTTTCCAATCCTGCAGATATAAGTTCTGAACAGAATGCTCAGCTGCAGTGAGGGAAATGTAACGGTATAAGAAGGGAAAAAAGGGTCTGCCCACCTGCGACCATATCCTAAGTAAATTTGTCATAGTTCTTAAACAGTTTGGAGTGATCTTGTGACTCAAAAGATTCATTTCTAATAGAAGCCGAGTGGACCCAGTCGGGGAGGATTCCAATTCTATCTGCATCCATCTAGATCTGAGAGAGTTAGACCACCAGTGTGCCGCTGCCTCCAGAGCCGCAGCTCTGTCATAAGCCGCAATGCTGGGAATCCCCATACCCCCTCTAGCATAAGGCAGGGAGAGGACCCTCCTAGCAATCCTAGGAGGTCTGCCACTCCAAATAAATTTGCTTAGCGCTGCTTGGACCGGGGCGAGGTACCTGGAGGGAATCTGCAAGGGAAGACACCGCAAAAGGTATAGAATCCGCGGGAGGACGGACATCTTAACTATCTGGATTCTGGCCATCCAAGAGAGCTGCATTCCAGAGAGTCTATCAAATTCCTGTTGAATCGTTGTTCGTAATTTATCCCAATTATGCTTTATTATCCCTGACAACCTGGAGATCCATACACCCAAATACATAAAACCTTCCTGAGCCCAGTGAAAGGGAAAGAGGTTTTGGAGAGATATTTGCTCTGTTTTGGGGAGGTGGAGGGGGAATATAGACGGACTTGGAGAGATTTAGCTTATAGTATGATGCAGATGAAAATTCTTCCAAAACCGAGAGGACATGGGGTAGGGAGGTATGCAAGTCAGTGCAAAAAAATACCACGTCAACAGCGTATAGACCAATTTTGTGTTCAAGATTCCCAACTGCCACCCCCCTAATTCCTGGGTGTGTACGAACTATAGAAGCTAATGGCTCCATTATGAGAGCAAATATAAGAGGGGAAAGTGGACAGCCCTGGCGGGTACCGTTTGATATGGTAAATCGGGAGGAAAGAAAGCCCGATGCACTAGCTGCCGCACAGGGATTAGAATAGAGGGCCCTAATAGCATCCCGAATCGGTCCCTGGAATCCAAACTTCAAGGACCCCGTCCAAGTATCCCCAGTGCACCCTGTCGAAGGCCTTCTCTGCGTCTAGAGACAGGAGTGCACTGGGGACCCTTTTCCGCTCGAGCAGATCCAGAAGATCCAGGAGTCTGCGCGTACCGTCAGAGGTCTGACGCTCTGGGACGAATCCAACCTGGTCCAGTTGAATCAAGGAGGGGAGGATAACCGAGAGACGGGAGGCTAACAATTTGGCATAGATTTTTAAATCACAATTAAGTAGTGATATGGGCCTAAAGTCTCCCGGAGTAGTGAGTGGTTTCCCCGGCTTGGGAATTGTGGTTATTAACGCCTCAAGACCTTCAGGCCGGATGGAACCCTCCCGCTGCCAAAAGGTAAATAATTTAAGAAGATAAGGGGTCAGTAACTCAGTAAAGGTGGTGTAATATGCATATGAGAACCCGTCTGGGCCAGGAGAGGTGCGCTTTTTAATGGACTTGATGACCGAGACAATCTCTTTTTCAGTGATAGGGGCATTAAGAAAGGCCAACTGATCAGTGGAGAGAGTGGGAAGGTTAGCTTTAGAAAGGAATGATTGTATAGACTCAGTGGAAGGCTGGACAGTGTCCACCGACTCCCTCAGATTGTACAAGGTGCTGTAATAGTTGCCAAATTCCTCCGCTATCTGGACAGGATTACGAATAATGGAACCTGAATTATCATGTATACTAGTAATTTTGGCCTGTAATTCCCTTTTTTTGATTCTCCTGGCCAGGAGGGCCCCGGCCCTGTCCCCCATGCTGTAGTATTTGGAGTTAGTTTTCCTTAGGTATTTCTCTGCCGTTACCAATAAGCATGCCCTCAGTGACCGTCTAGCCTCCGTTAACTCATCCTGCGTGGATTTCTGAGGAGAGGTTCTATAAGCAAGGTCAAGGAGCTTAATCCTAGCCAGGAGAGCCGTAACCTTTGCCTCACGTTCCCGTTTAACTCGGGAGGCCAATTGGATTAGTACCCCCCTGAGGACCGATTTGTGGGCCAACCAGAGAGTCTCCGGCCCAACCCCATCATTATCATTGGATAAGAAGTATTGCTCTATCTGCGTCCCTATATGCTGAGTATGAGAGGAGTTAGTTAAGAGATATTCATTCAGTCTCCAACGAGTGGGGGGCCGAATGGAAGCAGGGTCAGCTATCTCCAGTGAGATCTGTGCATGATCAGACCAAGAGATTGTCGCAATTTCTGCGGCTACACAGTGGGTTATCAAGGAGTCGTCTACTAGGAAATAGTCGAGCCTGCTTAATGTGCCATGGCGTGAAGACATGAATGTGTATTCTCGGTCGGTGGGATGGAGACAGCGCCAAATGTCGTGCAAATGGGACTGGGCAACAAGGGCCCCCAAATCACCCCGGAAAGTCGAGGGATTGGAACAGTCCAAGCGTCTCTCTATGGGCGCGTTGAGGTCCCCAGCCACCAACCTACATCCCCTAGCATGAGAGGCCAAGACCGAGAGGAAGTCTCTAAGAAAGGCACTTTGCCCCTTATTCGGGCCATACACAGAAGATAAAGTGTAGTATACATTATTAAGAAGACCAATGACAATTATGTAACGGCCCTCAGGGTCAGCAATCTCAGTGATGAGAGAAAAGTCAACATTTTTGTGAATAAAAATGGCCACTCCTGCACGTTTACAGTCAGCAGAGGCAAAAAACTGGGTAGGGAAATCACGAGACGCCATTCTGCGGCAGTCCTCACGCAGCAGGTGCGTTTCTTGCAAAAACAGCACATCACTCCTGGATTTCTTCAGCTGACGCCACACCACGCTTCTTTTACCAGGGGAGTTCAGGCCATTTACGTTAATTGAAGAAAGTGTGAGAGTCATGGTGGGATCCAACAGAATCTATATGAAACCAGTGTGCTAGTAAAAGGCAGGACAAAGTCCATGGAGCACCCCGTGAGGATATCTGCAGCTACAGGGCAGAGGATGGGGAAGGAGAAAAAGGGGAATGGAAAGATAAAAGAACATATCAACAGTCCAATGTCCAGAACAGGCATGTCATCCCAATAAGGGAGGAAAAAAAGGAAAAAAAAATTATTCCCGAGTCTGAGTGCACGCCAACAGCAGCACCCAACAGGGGTTACTCAGTTCTCGTCCAAACAGAGAAATTAGGAAAAGTGGCAAGAGCGCCAAGAATGGAAGGGGAAGGGGGAGATATAGATAATGGGAAGGGAAGAGTAGTCAGAGGAAAGGAGCAGGAGGAGAGCGAGCAGAAAAGGAGAAGGGAATAGGGGAGGAGAAGAAGGGAAAAAAGGGTGAAAAGGAGGTGACTTCAGACTAAGGGGGGGAAGAAGGGGAGCAAAGTAGAGTAGTAGAGGGAGTAGAGGGTTAACAGGGGGGTGGAGTGTATGTCAAAGGGGGGAGATAGGGGGGGAGAAAGGGGGAATTGTTCAGTGCTAGGAGGGAATGAGAATGAGAAATTCACCTACCTATTTAAAGGCAGAAAGAAAAAGGGAGAGAGGATGAGAGAGAAAAGAAGGCAGAAAGGAAGAGAAAAGGGCGAGAACAGAGAGACGGCCAGGAAAACACAGCCTAGAGCACATAGGTGCAGTGTGGAGAGAAAGGAACCTATATTTGTCGAGTTATCAAACTGTAGACCACTCCGGATCGATGCGGCCTCTGGCCTGGGTCTTGGAGAGGCGGCAGGAGCAGTGGATTGTGATGTAGATTCAGGCGGCCACAGTCCCCATCGAATTAGATTCTTCTCTGCGTGCGGAGGAATGAGACATGGAATCAGGGAGCCATTACGACGGATCAATAGCTTGGTGGGGAACCCCCAGCGATACTGTATTCCATGATCTCTCAGGATTTTGGTGTAAGGCCTGAATGCCCTCCTCAAAGCCAGGGTGCCTGGAGAAAGGTCCGGGTAGACTGCAAGAGAGGCATATTGATCCTGGAGGTGCGGGCTCTGCCTGAGGACACGGAGGAAGTCCTCCTTTAGTTCGAAGTAATGGAGCCTGGCTAGCACATCTCTAGGACTGTCTTCAGGGACCGAGGGAGGCTTAGGGACCCTGTGAATTCTATCCACAACCAGGAGCTCCTGAGGGGTTTCAGGCATCACTGTTTTGATGAAGTCTTTGAGGTATGACCTTAGATCAGCCGCCGCCACCTGCTCTGGTATGCCTCTGAGCCTAATGTTGTTGCGGCGCGATCTATCTTCTAAATCTAAGGTCTTTGCGGATATTCTGTCTGTTCTGCTCTGGAGCCGGTCATAGGAGTCCAGTAGCTCATTGTGTGAGCGAACCACCTCCGCCATTTTCTGCTCCAATTTGTCAACTCGTGCGCCGAGCTCCGCAATCTCCCCCCGCACCTCCGCCACCATAGCCCTCATATCCTGCTGCAGGGAGGATCGGAGGCTCGCCAGGAGATCCGCCATCATACCTCTGGTGAGTGGAGCTTCCATTAGTTCAGCGTCCCCCAGGTCTTCAGCCTGCACTGTGGCACGGCGCGCAGCTCTCTGTGCACGAGGAGAGGAGGGAGGCACCATCTTGAGAGAGCTGTTACTGGCTAGGAAATAGTCGGTGACCCTCTTAGGGGATTGCCTCACAGGAGGTTTTGTTTTGCCCATCAGTTGCACAGGCAGTTCAGGAAGCTCCGTGCCGAATTTGAAGTGCCCAGGTTCCTTCACTTTCTTGTGATGGCTGCTTCTGTGCTCAGGCTGTGCAGAGCTCCTGAGTTACACAGCCAGCTCCATTGCTGCCAGGACACGCCCCTCTGCAGTAAATAGTTTTATGAAAGTTGCAGAAATGAGTAAAGCAGGGGAGGGACTTTATTTAAATTTAAGGTCACGCCACCATTGCCTTTGTTGGTGGCGCATGCACATTCCTATCGTAATGTGGTCTTCATTAACAAGGTGCCCGAGTCGGCGCAGACACTGTGGAGATGACCATAAGCGGCATCGGCGCATGCGCAGATGAAGACACAAAATCAATCTGCACATGCGCCAATGCCGCTCATATTTTTTTTACTGCAATCTATCAACTAAAGGTATAATTGCATTCAGCATCTGTATGGCACCATCTTTAATTTATAAGTTAATATCCTGGTGGTTGGTTCCCTTTAAGCATAAGGAATATTTTCTTAGCATTTCACAGGAATCGTCATTCTGAAATTATAGATGAAAAAACAAACCAGAGTAATTGGGTGAGTCTTCAGCTTTGTCCGTGGTATCTGCAAAACAAGTAAATGCAAGGTATTAGTAATCTCATATTAATAGGTGATTCACCGCCAAAAAATAGAGACGATAATGTAAAACAATCCGCAATCGCAAATACCCGATGGACATCTCCGACGAAACGTTGGGCGACAACATCATGTACATTAGACTATCGGCTGAACCTGTACATATCGCCGGATGCGCCAACATTTGTCATTAATTTATGAGTGTGCAGAGGTCACAACTGAAAATCAAAAAGGTGGGATCAGATTGTGTCCTACTGTTAGGTCCTCATGGATAAAGACAGGCCCCTTAGTCCTCGACTACAACAGCAAACTTGAAACCAGCAGGTTGGAAGCTCGAACAAGTTCAACCCAAGTATCAAGTACAATGGAAGTCAATGGGAAACTCAAGCATCTTTCACATTGACATCCATTATACTCGGTACTCGAGTCGTGCCAGAATGAGCATCGGACCTGTTCATTTTGAATACTGAGCACTTGAGCATTGTAGTGCTAGCTCATCACTAGTCCAAACCCATCCTTCAAAATTCTCAATATTGCTACTCAACAACATTCTACTCACCAAATCCTTAACTAAAAACCTGAACATATGTTGTTTAATAAATGAAAATAGTAGGTGGTCAAGAGTTGGTGCAGCCGAATCAGATGGGTTTGTTGGGAGCCATCAAAAATGAACTCACCCGAATAGCAGCTTTGTTGCAGAACACTTTATTGATGACGAGCCAGGTTGGTAAATCCAACCAACATGTTCTGGAGAACATCTTCATCAAATTCCAAGTTAGTCAACTGACCTTTTCCTTTCAGTGTACTGAGGTTGATTTTATCAGGAGACAGATTCTTTGTGAACCTGGTGTGAAAAAAAATAATTTTAATACTATATAATATACTGACTATCAGGCTGTGGAGTCAGAGTCGTGGAGCCGGAGTCTGAGTCTATTTGGGTGAAGTCGGATTCAGGGAAATTGAGGAGTTGGGTATTTGGTTTACTGACTTCACAGCCATGGTTGTGGAGTCGGAGTCGGTGTCCATTTTGGTGGAGTCTGGTTTGCAGAGTCACATTCAGAATTGAATTTTTGGCATACCGACTCCACAGCCCTGCTGAATATATCTATCAACTTTAACATTTTATCTTCATCTTTAAATTGGACGGCAAGAAAAACACTTAAAAAGAATGTTTAAATTGAACACAAAGAGTTAACCCAAACTATGATCAGAACTTACGATGGGAGCCCAGCTGTGATCTAACGCTATTTTCACTAAAAACTTTATTTCTTTTTCCCCAAATGGAGTAAAGGAAAAAAGTTTTGTAGGACCTCGATCCAACATCCTCATCAGTAGTCTGTGGCTACAAGTCCGAGCACTGTGAATCTTCTACCTTTATCATCCCTAGTGCCTCTTCTCATTAGATGGCCCTTACAATGTAATGACGTCATGGGGCCGGCGAAGATGCAGCACTTAATAAGAAGTTCAGAGCGCTCTCATCGGTCAAGGACTACAGACGAGGCTTTTGGACAAGGGTCCTGCAAAACGTTTGATTCAGCTCTTTTTAATCATTTATCCCAAGCAGAAGTGATAAATGTACAATATGTGGTGTCCCCAGCCAAGAATGAGAACAAGGGGTCCAACGTCCCTTCAATGGATCAAGAATTAGCGAGCGAGCATGTCCATCGCTCCATGCACAGTGTATAGGACTGCAGAAGAAAGGGTACAATGCTATTGTGATAACTCCTTTAAACACATCCAATTGTGAAAATTATTATTATTGTAAGATCTGTTAATTAAAATCATCTTTGTTAATGGAAAACCCCCTTAAAAGGAGCTTTCACTAGATTTTTAAAAGTTAAACCAAGTCCCCCCCGAAATACACATGCAAAGTTATCCAACTGGTGTATACCACAGAACCGATTGTAAATCTGTTGATTAAATTGAACTTTCTTGGTGGGAAAATCTCTTTAAGTCAATAACCAGTTTTACACATGATTATAAAGTGAAATGCTGGAAGTTGCTGAGCTGCTAATCTCTGTCTACATGTAAATTTTATGATAAATGTGACTGATGTCATTCAGTGATTAGCTGCAGCGGTCACATTATGGTTGTGAGATCACCGCAGCTTGCCCAAATGACACAACAAGGAATAAGGAGGCCTACTCTAAAGTAAAATTAATATATTGTATCTCCTTTATAATATAATATATATATTATAATATTATTAGAGTGCACTGTCTGTCTCTTATATAAACTGCCGATTGCATCATCATGGCATGCGCCACAACTGTCAACCAATCACATCGCAGGATTTGAGCATAAAGAGACAGAAGAAATGACAGTTGGTGCCAGTCAGTAATTGCTCTGTTAAGAGTTAAGACCGGCTCCTTTTGCTCTCAAAAGCGACACTTTATTCTTGTCTTATTCTTGGATTATTCTCGGACTATTCTCGGATTATTCCCCATATTTGTTACACGTGGATTGAGGCACACCACTCTCCACCTAGCGGGGATTGGGGGGAACACCCCTCTCCACCTCGCGTGGATTGGGGAACACCCCTCTCCACCTCTCTCACCAGAGGATCTAGAGACCGCGCTCCCTGCAGATCAAGAGACCGCGCCACCTGAGGATCAAGAGACCGCGCCACCGGAGGATCAAGAGACCGCGCCACCGGAGGATCAAGAGACCGCGCCACGAGGATCAAGGACCGCGCCACCGGGATCAAGAGACGCGCCACGGAGGATCAAGAGACCGCGCCACCGGAGGATCAAGAGACCGCGCCACCGGAGGATCAAGAGACAGCGCACTTCCTGTGGATCGAGAGACAGTGCTCTGCCCGCGGCTCTACAGAGGTGAGTGTCACAAAGTGATGGCGAACACTGCAAATTTGTCTCATGTCAGATACTGACAGTTGGTTCTATACAGTTTAAACCAGATGTTTACATACACTATATAAAAAGACACATATACTTTTCTTCCTCACTATCTGACATGAAATCAGAATAAACCTTTCTTGTTTTAGGTCAATTAGGTTTACTATAATTATTAATATTTGTCAAATGTCAGAATAATGAGAGAGAGAGAATGTGTTAAGGCATTGTTATTACTTTCTGCAAAGTCTCAAGTTTACATACATTTCAGCAGTATTTGGTACCATTGCCCTTAAACCATATGACTTGGGTGAAATGTTTTTGATATCCTTCCACAAAAGAGTTGATAGAAATTTGGGCCCATTCCTCCTGACAGAACTGGTGTAACTGAGCCATGTCTGTAGCTCGCAGCATTTTCAGCTTTGCCCATAAATTTTGATTAGGACTGAGATCAGGGCTTTGTGATGTCCGTTTCAAAACATTGACTTTGTTATACTGAAGCCAATTTGGAACCAGTTTGGCAGTATGCTTCAGGTCATTGTCCATTTGGAAGACCTATTTCCGCCCAAGCTTTAACTTCCTGGCTGATGTCTTTAGATGTTGCTTCAGTATTGCCACATAATCCGCTTTACTCTCATGATGCCATCTATTTTGTGAAGTTCACCAGTCCGTCCTGCAGCAAAACAACCCCACAATATGATGCTGCCACCCCCATGTTTCACAGTTGGTATGGTGTTCTTAGGTTTCCAAGCTTCTCACTTTTTCGCCCAAATATAACGATGGTCATTATGGCCAAACAAGTCAATTTCAGTTTAGTCAGACCACTAATGTCTCAAAATGTAGGTCTTTGATCCTGTGTGCATTAGCAAAAGGTAATTTGGTTTTGTTATATTCCTTTTGGGGTAATGGCTTCTTCCTGGCAGAACAAACACTGACAAAAATGATATTGTGGAGTAGTTTGTGGCTCTATAAAAAGACTGAAAGAACCAATAGACCCTGATGAACCTGTAAAAATTATTAATTACAGAAGAAACGTGTCAGGTTTTTTCAGAACCAATTTTTACATATTGTTTTATTCAGAACTGAATTCTTGTACTTTGGTCACACTATTATCATCCCAACTGTGGTGACCTGTCCTACCTTTATAAGGTTTAACTACACGACAGGCTCAAGCATCTTCATAATCTTAACTAATGCATAGAGTACGTTATGATTTATTGCTGCACCATATGTCATTGCACCATGGTAAAACTATTGTATAGCTTAATTTATGTAATTTGATAATTAGTTATGAATTCGCCCTTTGAAGGGATTTAAATATGTGTATTTTATGCTTTATAAAACGCACTGGATTATAAAGACGCAACCCCAAATTCAGAGAAGAAATAAGAGAAAAAAATGTATTTAAAATAGGGTGTCCATCCTATAATCTGGTGCATTCCATGTGATTGTGTAGCTTACAGGGGTGGGGGACCACAATGGTGGTGTAGCTACAGGGTCACAGCAGGCAGGATTGCAGTGGTGAGGGTCATCAGCGGCAACAATGCTGAGGGCAGGAGGCAGGGTGGATGTCGGACGTGGGGCAATGCATGTGCCTGAAGCTGGGGGTGTCATGGTGTTCAGTAGTGTGTGGCAGTGTCATGCGGCATTGATACTTCCATATACCGGCAATTAACTGCGGTGGCAGCGCAGGCGCAGTTGAAGATCTTGGGCTGCCAAAATCTCCATCTGCGCTGCGCCTCCTCCGAAGTCATTTACTTGAAGTCCATAAAGTAGAGGCAGGACAGGCACAGATCGAGCTCTCTGCTCTCTCAGATCTTTAGCTGTGTCTGCTCTGTCTCCGCAGCCATTTGACACCACCGAACACAGGTTGAGATTGACATCTTGGAAGCCGAGATGCGCCACCTTCGTAGCCATTTTCCTAAAATCCATCGCGTCAGATGCGGCACACACACAGATTGAAATCTCGGCTCTCCAAGATCTCAATCTGTGTGTCGAAGCCACTTTCCTGAAGCCCATCATTCAATTGTCGTTAGATCAATAGCATCCGCCTCGCGTCACCTTCACACCCCCTCCTCCCAGTCTCGGGCCCACAGCACCACTTCTACACGCGCTAACTTCCTTCATCGGCGACCCTGCATCCTGTGACTCCACTCCATAGCACCCCTCCAGGTAGGCTATATCTGGATTATAAAATGGACTCCTTTTTTTACATTAACAATTCATTTTATTCTATTTATTTCCTCCAAATTTGGGCTGCGTTTTATGATCCGCTGCATTTTAAAATCTGCAAGATACGAGATATCACACATACAGTGAAACTGTGAAGTGTATTGCAATGGATCATCAGTTACTACACAGGGAGGGTCAGGAAGTACCATATTTTTCACTTTATAAGATGATCCGGATTATAAAACGCATCCTTAAATTTGGTGAAGGAAAAAGAGAAAAAAAAAAAAATACACATTATATATATATATATATAATACCCCCCATCCTGGTGCAAGGCCCCCCACCCTGCATATGGCCCCCAGTGATTGTACATAGCTCCCAGTGCTGGTAGATAGCCCTCTGTGATGGTACATAGCAACCCATCCTGGGCATGGCCCTCTCGTCCTGCACTCACCCCCTCCATTCTGGATATGGCCCCCAGTGATGGTACACAGCCCCTAGTGACTGTACATAGCCACCCATCCCGGATATGGCCCCCAGTGATGGTACATAGCCCCCTATCCTCGTTATGCCCCCAAGGATGTTACATAGCTCGCAGTGACGGTACACAGCCCGCAGTGACGGTACACAGCCCGCAGTGACGGTACATAGCAAACCATCCTGGATATGGCCCTCTCGTCCTGCACTCACCCCCTCCATTCTGGATATGCCCACCGTCACTCTATATGCCCCCATGTTGGCGCACACAGTAAAATAATAAAAGCTGTATAACTTACCCTCCGCCGCTCCCTGCCTGCAGTTCGCCACCTTCTTCCTCTTTCTGTGCCCGGCATCCAATCATGTGACTGGGTGAGGCCCACAGCGATGAAGTCACGTCTGTGGGCCTCGGTCACAAGATCGGATACCAATCAGCACAGAGACAGAAAGAAGGTAGCAAACTGCAGGCAGGGAGCAGCGGAGGGTAAGTTACACAGCTTTTATTATTTTACTGTGTGCGCCAGCATGGGGGCATATAGAGTGACAGGGGGCATATCCAGAATGGAGGGTGTGAGTGCAGAATAGGGGGGTGACAGAAGACTCATATAATATGCGCCTCGCCTCCCATCCATCTCTCAGCAAGGTTTCAGCACTGAGAGGTGGACAGCGGGATGCAGTGCATATTATATGAGTTTAATGAGCGGGGGCACGTGACCACGGGCTGTCTCTGCAGCCCGCTGCCAGCCTCCTCCAGCCCCCGGACACCACTCCAGAGCCGTGCCCCTAAAGTACAGAAACTGTAGATTTGGATTACAAAACGCACCCCCCACTTTCCCCCAAAATTTTGGGGAACAAAACTGCGTCACATAATACAAAAATATGGTATACAAGATATTTATATGGGAATCATCAAGATTAGTTTTTTTTACCCTAACAGATAGCAACAATGTAACTTATATGACTGGTTAAAGGCTTTTCCATATTTGTTTTCCAAAAACAGCGACACTACTGTCTGGTAATGTAAGACATGACCCAAACCAATATATACCGGTGAGGTGCAGTCCGGTCACACATGTAATATGGGAAATATAGGCTGTTCTAGTTATGTCTAGAGTGACACATTAGGTTGGAAGAATTTCGCTCTGAAGGATCCTTTTAGAAAGAGTCATGTATTGCATATTTGGGTCCTACCTGTTCTGTATATTACTTTCCAGGAAGAAGAGGAAGGATGGCCACGAGGAAGAGGAAGAGAGAACTGATCGCCCTGTACGAAGAGGAGAGGTAAGTTTACTTCCTCACTATTCAATTGGTTTTCAGAAGAACAAACGATAATTACGGTAATATGAAAAATAATCTTCGGCGCACAAAAACAGGGAGAGATATGTGCAGTAAACATACATACAATATATATATATATATATAGCTCAGGTATGTATAAGTGCTTCAATATAGTTTTATCACTTATAGTATTTTTCGGATTATAAAACACCCCCCCAATTCAAATTGAGGGGAAAATTCGGGTGTGTCTTATAATGTGGATATTGTTCTTTTTTTTTTCTGATTGTTTTATTATTAAACTCACCGAGTGGGGCTATGGTGGTGGTGCAGGGGTGCCAGAGGCAGGGTCCATGGAGGATTGGGGCAAGACTGCGGGTCTGGAGCTGGGGCTGTGTCGCGGCGATGTCCGGTGGTGGCCGCCATTTTCTGGTGATCCTACTTGCTTTGGTAAAATGCTCCTCATGCTCCTGCATCCAGGACTTCAAGAAAAAGGTTGCGGATCTCGATTTTCTCAAAGTACTTGAAACTAGAGCATGAGGAGTAGTTTGCCAAAGCAAGCAGGAACACAGGAAAATGGTGGCCACTATTGGACATCGCCATGACACAGCCCCAGCTCTGGTCCCACAGCCTAACCCGATTTCCACCACCCTCCGTGTACCCTATTCTTAATATATACAAATCATTAGTTCTTCTATCTGGGTTCAGGTATAATCAGAGCAGTCCCTAGAGAATCCCAAAAGTAGAAAAGTGGGGCTGCGAGTTCATCTATCTTCATAAACTAGGTTTACAGCAAATAGAATCCAAGAGTTCCAAGTCTGGTTAAAGCTGTGCATACAGGTATGCAACACAGTGGTCAACCGTTCCATACGGTAGATTTCCTTTATTTGGGTATAAACGTCAGACAAAGTAGGAGTTGTCACTCTCCTCCTGAACAGGGAGAGCAAGGATATAGCGGCTGTTAGAATATGTAATAACTTTGTCCCCAATTTATGTAGTCCTGGCGGAAAACATTTAACAGATAAGACAAAAGGTCTAGGGGGACATCTCTACCCAAAACTCTTCCCACCAGGGTCTCAACTTCCCCCCAGAAAGCTGTTACTCTAGAGCAGGTCCAAAAAATGTGATATAGGGATGCGCCACACGGGTACTCAGGATGGAGTATATGTCGGAGACAAGAACTCGAGGTCGAGTTGCCCCTAGAGCAAAGATGGAGGTGTGGGTAACAGTAGAGCCCATCATGGACCAGAAATAATGGGCAATTTGTTGGTACGAAAAATTTAGGTGATTAAATGTTCTAAGCTTCCTGGTCAAAGGATCTACCCAGTCTCTGAAGCAAAAAAGTCCTGCCTCTGTCCACCGGCGGGTCGCCTAGGTGCCCATCAGACTGACAAGTGTGGGGTATAAAAAAAAGGGGGTCAAGAAAGAGGCATGTGAGGCTGATTTAAATATAATTCTGGAGTTATGCCAGAGGTCTCTGGTGAAGGCCATGGGCTCCAGGAGTGTACTAGGGCATATATCACCCTACAGAGGGTACAGAAAGTATTCCAACCCCTTTGTTTCATTGCAGCCATTTGGTAAATTCAAAAAAGTTCATTTTTTTGTCATTAATGTACACTCTGCACCCCATCTTGACTGAAAAAACAGCAATGTAGTTATTTGTGCTAATTTATTAAAAAAGAATAATTGAAATAACACATGGTCATAAGCATTCAGACCCTTTGCTCAGACACTCATATTTAAGTCCACACGCTGTCCATTTCCTTTTCATCCTCTTTGAGATTGTTCTACTCCTTCATTGGAGTCCAGTTGTGTTTAATAAAACTGATAGGACTTGATTTGGAAAGGCACACACCTGTCTATATAAGACCTCACAGCTCATAGTACATGTCTAAATGAGAATCATGAGGTCAAAGGAACTGCCCAAGGAGATCAGAGACAGAATTGTGGTAAGGCACAGATCTGGCCAAGGTTATAAAAGAATTTCTACAGTACTCAAGGTTCCTAAGAGCACAGTGGCCTCCATAATCCTTAAATGGCAGAAGTTTGGGACCACCAGAAGACTTCCTAGACCTAGCCATCCAGCCAAATTAAGCAATCGTGGGAGAAGAGCCTTGGTGAGAGAGGTAAAGAAGAACCCCCAAAATCACTGTGGCTGAGCTCCAGAGATGCAGTAGTGAGATGGGAGAAAGTTCCACAAAGTCAACTATCACTGCAGCCCTCCACCAGTCAGGCCTTTATGGCAGAGTGGCCTGACGGAAGCCTCTCCGCAGTTCAAGACATATGAAAACCCACATAGAATTAGCAAGAAAACGCATGAAGGACTCCCAGACTGTGAGAAATAATATTCTCTGGTGTGATGAAACGAAGATAGAACGTTTTGGTGATAATTCTAAGCGGTATGTGTGGAGAAAACGAGACATTACTTTTCACCTGCCCAATACAATCCCAACAGTGGAACATGGTGGAGGCAGCATCATGCTACGTGTATACATGTATACGGTGCCTTCCAGAGTGCCAGATAAGTTTTAAAATCAGCGTTTGGACTTTTTCTAGTACATTCATCGGGACCTTAATCAGGATGGTTTCAAACAAATAGATGAACCTGGGAAGGATTGACATCTTGGAGACGGATTACATTTGACATTAAAAATTTTTTTCTCTAGAACTTAACCAAATTTTGGGTGCATCTTACGAAGCGAAAAATATTCTGGGCCTTTGTAAAGTAAATTTCAAGAGGTCGAGGAGAATGCGGAATCAAGAAATGAGCCTGCGCCAACACCATCTCTCCTAACACTGAAGGCTCATAACTTGATTTCTTATTTCCGATATTTTTCAAGATTTTTTTTTTCAGCTGTAAAAGAAAGAAAAAGAAAAAGAAATAATTAATAAAACTATGCTGAAGCACTTCTACATGCCTGAGCTATATATTGCTACTGCACACATCTCCCACTTTCTTAAATACACCCTGATCTCAGTAGGAGGGTCTAGAGTGCTGTCACCCCGCCCAAGAGGGTGAATTGTCTTTATGTCAGTTCTTAAGAGTTGTATATTTAATTATGAGTATATAGCTACCTAGTGGTTTAGGTAAAGACTGCTACCTGCTTCCCTTTAGTTATGAAAGATGTTAATATTAATTATTGATACTCCTTAGAGAGGTGAGGCCCAGTCTGTAAAACAGGCCTGCAGTGTAGAAATAGCAGGGTGTCCCCTAGTAAAGGATAAGAGGAACCGCAGGAACTTCAGACCATTGTTTAGAATTGATCGGACCCTCTGGGTCACACTGGGGAGTGATTGTGGGCAGCAGGAAAGTGGGCCCAGGACGCAGGCAGGAATCACTCACCTGCATTGACACTTAACCCCTTGGCAGCTTCTCATGAAGCGACTGATCACTCCGTGTGTGTGTGCAGTAAACTTCAGCATAGACCTGGGTAAATGGGTCAAAACGGTGCTGGCGGTAAAGGAACGTCTATCTAAAAGGTGGCCCTAACTGTTCCACTGAAGCAGATCCCCATGGGAAGTGTTGGGCTGCAGCCAGTAGAGACTAAATACATTTACAGCGGGATACCGTGGTGCTGAACGGAGTGGGCGAGAGCCTAGGGGTACCGGGATGGCGGGAGCAGCATGCACCAAAGTCAGTCATTGTGAATACCCCTTTCAAAGTAACGTTGAAGCTATGTGCCAGTGTTTCATGAGACTGTTATAGTGAAGAACTGTTTTCGAGCATCATTAACTCTTTGACTGCCTTGGCCCTTGATGAGGGAAACTGTGAACTGAACTATTGTACTGTGGAGCCGGCCGGGGCGCATGCTACAAAGCTAGGGATGCTCTGCAGCAGAGGCCCTGCCTCGCCCGGGACTCCCGGGGCGCCGTACGGTCAAACCCTCAACAACTCTGAATGCCAAAAATTATTTTTAATATTAATAAAAGCCCGGCAGTCCTCATACTCCATACACTTACACCAGCAAATCCATAGTGAACATTCAAGTCCCCACTACACATTATCTGCCAATTACAGAATAAAACCAATGTCAAATCAGTCCACGCAGAAACACTTATCAGAACATAAGGCTTGGTTATTAAGAAAAGGCTCACAATCGCTTTCGGACACATATTTTACATGAAACAGCTCACTATGACTCCACAGAAAGCCGCGGCCGGCACACTGGACCTCAATGACTCTAAATACACAGAAATCAATGGGCAATTCCAACTCAATGATAGGAACACAAAAGTACAATATGGGCCCATAGATTTCTACTTTGGCTCCTTAGAGTTCAGAACTTATATGGAGCCATAATACAACATGTACATGAGGCCCAATACTAAAATATCTAATTATTTCTATCACAGGTCCCAGTCAACCACCAAAGAAGAGGCCAAGAAGAAGAAGATGGACGAAGACATCCCACAGCCAGAAGAGCGGGCAGCTTTCTTCGCACTGCTTGGTAAGACTTGCATCTTCCAAGTATGTCAGAAAGGGTCTTGTAAACCTGTTGCAGCTTAAACAGGGGTAGGGGCCCTGTTGAGCGGTGGTGCACGGCGGTGGCAGGAGTAAGGCAATGCTGCGGGTGGTGCGATGGGTGTCCCGGCAATGCATGAACCATCTTGGCGATGCTGTGGGCACTGGGAGACAGGAGCCATCTCGGCAATGCTGCGGGCAGTGGGAGGAAGGAGCCATCATGTAGTTTTTCTGTATTTTATTGTTAAACTGTCATATTTTAGAAGCTGTAGATTAAAAAATTCTCAGTGAAGAAATCTTATTTCTATCCTTTTTGTAGAAGATGAAGACATCAAGAACTTCCTAGCCTGGGACAGCTGCCTTAAGGTTTCGGACAAGGTATTATTGTATTGATGGATAGAAAATTATCCAAACCTGAGAGTTCCATCATAGTGAGCTAAAGGGTCTTACATTGCTGTAATAGTGGACAGATAAGGATATATTGAGCATATATATGTCCTGTATACATGTATAATATAAAGCCTTCATCTCTTTAGTATCTCCTCGCCATGGTCTTCGCCTACTTCAGAAGAGCCGGACTGCGCCCTGAGGAATATGGGACTTTCTTCTACCCATCTCTGTGAGTTGCTAGTAATATTAAATAAATTTACAACATGGCTCAATCCAAAATAGCCTTTTTGTAATTTATTCGTTTTTATTATTTTTCCTTCCAGCCTTTTAGCCAACCAGTTTGAAGAGGACGAGCAACATTCACCTGACGATCTACTGCCTGGCCTTCGGATGGACGTGGACTGCGATGAAGGATTGGCTCCTGTACCTGCGCGACATACTGCTAACCAGGATGGGATTTCGAGCTTGGGTTGAAGAGGACACCTGCGATCTGGTTAGTAATATAAAACGTGAATACTATGAGCCTTGATTAAAATCCTGTAGTGATAAAAATAACTTATATGATTTTTAATTCTAGATCATGGCGCAAGACCCCGACCATTGGGCGTGGAAGAGAGAGAGGAACATCTACCACAGCTGGGCAGTGCGTTGGTGGAGGAGGAATTATGCCCAGCCCTGCCCTCTCTGCAACATCAATCCGCCCAACAGGTAAGTGGAGAAGAACATCAAATGCCCAGCCACCATCCTGCCCCCCCTCCCCACCACCGTCCTGCACTACCCCCAGGCTCCATCCTGCCCTTCCCCCCCCACCATTTCCGGCTCCATCCTGCCGCCCCCCCTTCCCGGCCCCATCCTGCCTCGATCGTTTCATACTTCACCCCCCCCCCCACCATCCTGCCCCCCGGCTCCGCTGACTCCATCCTGCCCTGCTTGCACCATTCTGCCCCGCTTGCTCCATTCTGCCCCCTCCCCGGCTCCATCCTGCCCTCCCCCCCGCCTGCTCCAACCTGCCCCGCTGGCTCCATCCTGCCCCACTCGCCACCATCCTGCCCTCCCCACCCCCATCCTGCCCTTCCCCCCCAGCTCCATCCTGCCCCCCTTCCCGACTCCATCCTGCACCGATCGCTCCATCCTGTTCCCCCGCCACCATCCTGCCCCCCTGACTCCATACTGCCCCGCTCGCTCCATCCTGCCCCCCTCCTCCATCCTGCACCCCCAGCTCCATCCTGCCCTCCCCCCCAGCTCCATCCTGCCCCGACAGCCTCCATCCTGCCCACCCTCCCCCCCCCCAGCTGGCTCCATCCTGCACCCCCCTCCGCAGGCTCCATCCTGCCCCCCCCCCCTCCGCAGGCTCCATCCTGCCCCTCCTCCGCTGGCTCTATCCTGCCCCCCCTCTGCCGGCTCTATCCTGCCCCCCCCGCCACCATCCTGCACCGCCGGCTCCATCCTGCCCCCCCGCCACCATCCTGCCCCCCCCCGCTTCCCATCCAGCCCCGCTCTCAGCTCCATCCTGCCCCAATGCCACCATCCTGCCCCCCCCACCCCGCAACCACTCTGCCCCCCTAGCTCCATGCCCTGCCGGCTCCATCCTGCCCCCCTAGCCCATCCTGCCCTTCGCTCCATCCTGTCCCTGATTAGTCACGCCCGGCCGCTGAACACAGACACCGTTGCACACCGCAGACACCGCTGGCTCCATCCTGCCCCGCTGGCTCCATCCTGCCACCATCCTGCCCGGCTCCTTTCTGCCCCTGCTGATTAGTCTCGCCCGGCGACTGAACACCGAAACGCCGCACCGCAACACCGCAGACACCGCCACACACCGACAATGCCAGTGCCCCGCTCAACGCCATCCTGTCCCGCTCCTTTTTGCACCTGCTGATTAGTCTCGCCCAGCAACTGAACAGCGACACCATCGCACACCGCAGACACCACCACACACCGCAGTCACCGCCACACACCACCACACACCGCAGACACCGCTTCACACCGACACCGCTTCACACCAACACAGCTGGCTCCATCCTGCCTCCGGCCGTGGTGACCAATCAGTGATGCGGCGCGGCTTGGCGGGAAATATGAATCCCGAGCTGCTCATTGGTCGCCGCGGGATTCAAAACCCCTGCCAAGCCGTACTCCGCTTCGCTGACTGGTCGCTGCCAGCCGCGGCGACAAATCAGCGCACTTGGCGCGTGTTTCAAAACACTCTTCGCTGATTGGTCGTCTTGGCTGGCACACACATTCACCATATACACTACACACACACACACACACACACACACACTATATACTGTACACAGACTTATTATAGCGGTGACCTCCCTTAGTATGCCCGGAGGAAGGGCAGTACAGCGGCCATGGTTTCCCTACAGGTTTCCTCCACTGGGGTTTTTCCTGTCCTGAGTGTTGCTGTACGCTCTTGGTGAGTGATGGGAGGTAACCAGCACATATAAATATACATAAATAATATATATATAAAAAAAATAAAATTTTAATTTTTTAAACTCTCCATGAGGTGTCTGAGTCTTTTATTTTCTACTTTTGCCTGTGTACATAAAATGGGTAATAATTTAGTTTGTGAGAAACTTGAGATTAACCCAGTGGTCCAACCTATGTGTTAGGTGAGGTGGATCCTCCAAGCACAAGGTCCAGGTGGGCACCTGGACCACGGGGTCAGTGACGCGTGCAGGGTACAAACAGCAGATTGACTGGAGAATGCAGGCAGACAGTGAAGATGATACAAACTGACCGCTGGCAGGCAGAAGATATCTTGGAGACCACAGACAGGTAGTTATGATACTGGGTACCACAGGCAAGATAGAACATCCTGGAGACCGCAATCAGGTAGCAAACAGGACTCCGGAGAACTAGAAAGATTGAATACCGTCCGTGTCGCAGGCTGACATGAAATGTTATGTAGACCGCACACAACTAGCATGTAATAAAAAACTAAAATTCATAGAAACACCGTCATCTTAAAGGGAACCTGTCAGGTCCCTGGGCTAACAGAACCGTGAGCAGTTCTGTGCACATATCTATAATTTCTGCTTTACAGTCCAAGCATGTAGTAGCATACACAGACAAATGTTTAGAAAAAGTATTTCTAAAGATCGTGTAGGATTGTCACGGAGGTGGTATGGCGGATGAGGGGATGGAAGCAGGATGATAATGATGGTCAATTAGTCTGTCCCTATAGACTGGGGTCCATAGTCTGACCATGTACCCAGGGATAACTTTGATTGTGAGGAGGTCTGGGCCACCACCCTTGCACTCAGCTCCTCAACCAGCCCTAGCTAATAGGCTAAGACTCCCTACCTCCACCCACAGACCAGGATAGCAGTAGCAAAATCCCCACAAATGGCTATCTTCATGTGCAATACTGCAGGAGGGCTTCAGCAGCAAAACCAGACGTCCAAACAGCTCACATGGTCAATGTAGAGTGCAACTCTATCAGGGACATTAACTGGTGGAAGAGGTGTCTATTTAAAGGCTGGAGGAGTGGACAGCTAAATCAGCTGACAACAGGCAACAGCAGCTCACACGGTCAATGTAGAGTGCAACTCTATCAGGGACATTAACTGGTGGAAGAGGTGTCTATTTAAAGGCTGGAGGAGTGGACAGCTAAATCAGCTGACAACAGGCAACAGCAGCTCACCTACGCATAGAGAGCCACCTCACCCATAGACTGCAACACAGCGACATCTACACATTAACTCCGAATGTGGCAAAGGAAAAAAACTTCCTTTAAAACTACAGTGAGCACATAGACGGCAGCAGTCAACACAGAACAATGATGTGCTAATTAGGGCTTAGTAGTTGCCCCACTTAGTATGTTATCATGCCCTTGTAGGTGTGACAACATGCTTTACCACCACAGCGTCATCGGCATCAATATACAAAGCCGCGCATGTGGCGTCAGAGAAGCTCAATGCTGGTGTGTACAAAGCCACGCAACAATGTATCACGTGACATGGCACAATGATTCCCTTTAATAATCACATGACCTATCACATGATTTAACACAAAGGTGCTCTGGTGAACATCTGCTGATGCAAAACGGCAAAGACAAAGTTTCTGATCTATGATGTATGGGTACATCATGGAGATTGTGCGGGCACAGAAGCTGTGTCCGTGCGATTGTCGGCAGGAGCTTGTCTTACGGGACAGTTGATACCCGCTCTCTGTTTAACCCACTAAATGCTGCAATCGATATTGATTGAAGCATTTAGGAGATTTTTCCATTCCAAATGTCGCTCCTTCCTTTCGGAGTCCTGCCGTGCGCGTAATCAGTAGTTTTCCACCACATATGGCTATCAGTATACTCAGTAGAAATTCCACAACACATTTTGGGGTCCTTTTTCTGCTGTTACCCTTGCAAAATTTGAGGTTAAAGCAGGCTAGGGGGTGAAGGGGTTAAAACACCCTCCCCCCTTAATTTTACTTTGATTTCCCTTCTCACAGTACAATTAAATCTGAGAAACATACACATATATATATATATATATACACATATAAGAAATCTTCACTGTGTTGAAGATCAGCCAATTCGCCTTCCTCCTCCTCCTCACAGTCCTCTTTCTGGAAGGGAGAGGCTCCTGCTGCAGGCAGCTGTCCATTTGCATAAGGACAAAAAGGTGAACTTTGCCAAAATTTCCCTTTAAATTAAATTCTATATTAAAAAATACAATTTAGACTGTATCGGCCAATGAGCTGGATGGGTATGCAGCCTGACTGGAATCCTTGGCTAGGCTAGTCTTGGAATGTAGTTTTCCATCACTTTACCGCACGTTTGGCAGTTATGTCATTTCGTAATAAAGAAAGTCATTATAAAGACATCGGAGGTAGCAATTTCCCAAAATAAATGTTAACGCTTCTATAATAAGCCGCAGGAACTGGTTCATCAAGTAGACACTTTAATGAGAATATTCATATCTATTCATTTAGGCAAAGATGTTCAGAAATCAAAACTGAAAATAGATCATGTCCTCTGTCTCACCAGTTTAGATCAGGGCAGTAAGAATAAAGACTATTGTCATTAGAATAGCCTTGTAGTTACCAACTTGTAGCAAGAAGTCAAGGTTATGACATGTTACATGCAGTTTGGGTTAAACCTCTTACTGTTGCTTTGATTAATTCTTGCCTGGATTACTGTAACTCCGTACTAATTGGCCTCCCATTTATTAAACTCGCCCTCCAATCTTGAATGCAGCAGCCAGGATCATACTTCTCTACAACCCTTAAGCTGATGCCTCCACCATGAACCAGCCATTGCACTGGTTGCCCATCCGCTACAGTGTTCAATATAAAACTTATCACTCTAAAGCCGGAGACACACTGAGCAAGACACATGCGAGATACACAAGTCTCGCATGCCTCACCCGTCACAGCCGCCGACTCTGGACAGGAGTGGGCAGATGTATAGATTCACATGCGGCTGACGTGCTTCTGTCCAGAGAGCAGGCGGCCGTGCCGGAAGAGGCATGCGAGACTTATGCGAGTATTTTGTATGCATCTCACTCAGTGTGTCTCTGGCCTTACATAGAATGCGCTCTACAAATCAGCACGGTCCAATATCTCCTCCCTCATTCTCTGCCTTCCACTACACATGTATTCTCCATATCGCTAATGACTTAATACTAACATCCTCTATAATCCGGACCATCCACTCCCATCACCAGGACTTCTCTTATGCTGCAACAGTTTTCTGGTTGCGCTACCCCAGACAATCCGATTGATTCCCAGTATCCACAGTGTCAAGCAATCCCCAAAAACACATTTTAGACTGTCTCATCATCTCACTAATTTAACTGTCCCTTGGTTCTCTCTTCCATGCAACGTCGCAGCACTTTGTACTTGTACAGATACTGCTGGTGACCGCTTCATGCAGCATTATTTATTTGCCCTTAATTATCGCATTGATGGCTGGAGCGGACAAAACCAACATTTTATTTTTCCCTTTTGTGTCCCCCCTATTTCCTCATGGAGGAGCGACCTCACTGCACTTGATATCTCTTATACTATGTTACTCTAATGTCTTGTCTGCACATGTTGCCTCTGAATTGTAAAGTTCTGTGGAATAAGTTGGGGCTGTAAAAATGAATATTATTAATATGTATGCACCAACCCGTTCCTTCCTAGATAGGAACGCCAAAAATCCATTTTGCACTCACAACCTTATCCACATAGTGGAGCAGACATACTGATACAGCTGCACAGGGATCTATGGAGGAGGGGGTCAAGCCAGGAAGCCAACCACTGTCAATGAACTCAGTACATTAAATTATTTCCCAAATTTAATTTTTTTGAGCTTGTCTTTGTAGGGAATCATAACTCAGAAGTGAGAAGGTCATCAAATTATGTGTCACACTGGGGAGTATGGGTGAGAAACGGGGATTGTATGGTAGGAAGACCCTGGTCATAGAGAAAGGGGAGAGGGGTCACCTCCTGACACTGACCTGTGTCTGCACACTAAGCTCCCCAACATCCCTATACTGGTCCTTCCTCCCATCACCATCACGTGCCTAGGCTCTCACTTGTCACTTGCTAATGTGCAGGTCAGCGAGGACAATAGTCTCACCTCTACAATAATACTACACAAGGTAATGAACACAGAGCGAAAACAGACATAAAAGGATATAACACCAAACTCCTTAACTGTGCAAAGCACCACAGCTGCAATTGATACGACATCACTGTATGTTCCAGAGACTGGCTCCTTCAAACAGGTCAGCATATAGAATGAGATTCTATCACAGCATCAGCTGAAAAGGCACGCGACTCTTTATAGTGGAGGGGAGTGGTCAACAAAAGCTATACCTGAGATTAAGGATACAAGGAAACAACCATACAGGAAATACCCCTGCAGTACCAAAACAAAGTATATACATTTAAATACCAGATATAAACCTGCGATCCATTGTAACCTTCAGGTCACAGATTAGTCAATGCTCTCCCTAGGGCAAGACAAACTTGTGACAGCAAGTCCCGGACATCCTCTTTAGTGAAGGGGCCCTAGATGTATGTTCTGCACAGGGGCCCTTTGCTGCTTTCTGTTCCAAAGCATCCATAGCAAGTTAGCAGAATTTATTGCTGACATAAGCTCCTCCTATTTCAGGCCAAGACACCAATGTTATACAAGAATTGTTCCCATTATTTGACATCAAAGGAAAATGGTGAAGAGATGAAATTCAAAGTATATTAAAAAGATTAAAAATTGCAGAATTTTTATATGACAAATGATTTCACTTTATTATACTTGTTAATAGATTTGTGGCCAAACTAGATCACAACACAGCGGCCATAGTGCTGTACACCGAGCCAAGACTAGGACAACCTATGTGAAGAGCGTTCAGCCTTTGTCCAATGAATACACAGTATTGATGCTTCCATTGCCGAAAATACCAACACTAATACCCAGACTGCACCATGTTCTGCAGAGCTGAACTAAGGCTTGGGTTCACACTTGTGCACGATGTGAATGCAGCGTTCCTGAGCGCAGCAAGACGACGCAGGACTATGCGCTCCTATGTTTAACATGGGAACACATAGTGCCTGTGTGTACCTGCGCTCAGCTGCGTTTGCCTGCTCATAATTTAGGATAAATAGGGAGCGCACATAGGGCGTTATCGTCTTAATAAATAGTCCAGTCCCCCCAATCGGTGTGACTCACCTCGGTGGTTGTGAGAGCCACAAAAAAATGAGAGAGCCTGGTAATGGTCGCTGCAGGAGCCCACTGAAGATAAATGATTTCCACCGAAGAAAAAGCTGGGCTTTGTAGTCCGCGCTGACCTCAAGAAACTTCCAGTCCAGTAAAGGGTTAATCAGGTTCTGGTTTATTTGCCTACGCGTTTCGTGGCTTTAAATCTGCCACTTCATGAATAGCCCTGATGAAGTGGCAGATTTAAAGCCACGAAACGCATAGGCAAATAAACCAGAACCTGATTAACCCTTTACTGGACTGGAAGTTTCTTGAGGTCAGCGCGGACTACAAAGCCCAGCTTTTTCTTCGGTGGAAATCATTGCTCATAATTTATGCACATGGCGAACGCAACATGTTGCATTTTTGTGCGTAGCTGTGTGCTTGCTTTATGTGCATGCAGACAGCCGCGTAGGTCATCTGCAGGTGAATCCTGTCCAGTAGTAGTAGTAGTTCTTTCTCTTCTTCCTCCTCATATTCCTCCTCCTCTTCCTCTTCTTCTCTCCTCTTTTTCTTCTTTTTCTCTCCTCTTCTTTCTTCTTCTTCTTCCTCTTTTTCCCTTCTTCTTCCATCTTCTTCTTTCCTCTTCTTTCTTCTTCTTCGTCCTTCTTTTTATTTCTTCCTCCCTATCGCTGCCGCTGGTTTAAAATAGCCGGCAGTAAAGAGGCTTTCCCACTCTGCTAATTCTAATGAACAGCTTATGCTGTCGCATGAGCTGATCATTTGAATTAGCAGAGCGGGAAAGACTGTGTTGAAGTGTTTTCACCGCTGGCTTTCCCGCCGGCTATTTTAAATCAGCGGCAGCGGGGAGGAAGAGATCAGCGGCGGCCGTCGGGAGGCAGAGATCTCTGCCGCTGATTAGGTGGCAGGGCAGCTCACAATCACATTTTCATGTGAATACATGCGGATAATCTCTGCTGCGTTCACATGAAAGTGTTTGCGTCTAGCACTGTGTATGGGTATGCGCAGCATAAGCTGCAGTGCCCAACACAAATGTGAAGCCTGTCTTAGGCCCCTTTCACATCAGCGTTTTTTTTAAATCGCGGCAGATGCGGTGAAAAAAACGCATCTGCCGCGATTACCGCATACCGGCTGCGGCACGGTTGCGGCAAGCCTCGTACAATGTATAATGTAATTTATAAGAGGAAAATTTTGGTGAAACTAAAAATTCAGCTTATTATAGTTATAGTTATTTTACATTATTACATCCACCGGTTATCATGCCAGACTGGACATGTCTGTGATGCGTTCTCGCTCCACCAATCCCCGCAGTGCGTGTGGGCATGCGCAGTAGACTCATCCGCTGTCACCATTTTGACTATGGGCAGATTTGCCCTCTTCACAACGTTCACTCCTGTGCTTATTTTTAATGTGGGAATTTAACTGTGCATATAGCGTGGCGGCCATAGAGATAAGGTACACCAACCATAATATATCCCTTGCTGCTGTGTGGCTGTTTTTAAGGGAAACACCAAGTTCACTCAGGGTATCCCATACAGCCAAACCGGCACATGCACAAAGTAACTGTACGGAGCTTCAAACCAGTACACAGATCAGTCACATTCCACTTAACAATTTACATGCCAGACGACCGTCTACAAAAAACTGCAGGATAATGGTAGTTTTAAGAAATAGTAAAGTTTACAGAACAATCATTCATATTCATACTATAGTTTACTGTATATAATTAGTACCCTCCATAATTCTGTGGCCATTTTCTTCATATCCCCATGTTTCTGAAAAAAAATAGAATTATCAATTATCATATAAAAACACCTTAAAAAAACATTATTTTATAAAAAATTCTTTTTATGGCACATATATTCCAAAGATTAAATGTGAAGCTTGTGAGCTACAGGGGTAATTCTTAAATCAATATAAGCAATCTAAAATCTATATTCAGTCCCGTTGGTCTAAGAGTGCCCAACTCATAAATCCACTGCATCTCCAACTTTATCAAAGTCTCAGTCCGGTTCCCCCCGCGTCTATGGCCCGATACATGGTCAATAATTTGACATTTTAAATCTTTATCTGTATGGCCTTTCTCATTAAAATGTTTTGGGACTGGTAGGTCTTTACATTTTATTCGGATATTGTATCTATGTTGCTTTAGACGAGTTTTCATGTCGCACATCGTCACACCAACATAGAAACAGGGGCACGGACACTGCAACTATATATATCACATACTCCAACAAATAGAAGAAAAGAAGCGCCACTCACCATCTGGAGACCTGCTCTTCATAGCTGATTGCTAGACCTGGTGCTTATGCGCCAAGCCGACAGACAGCCATGAGCCGCACATCACAGGCCTGCGAGACACATGTGGCTCCCAAGCTACAGGTTGGGGACCCCTGAAGTACATGATAGAAGGATAGATGATAAATGGTAGACCTTTGGGCCTTTAGCCAGTAACCCCCAAGTAACTCTGTTCCAGACTGATCCATTGTTTAGAGATTTTATTATAGTGCCAATCAAATAATCAAGTCAAGATGGCCGATTTGTAATCTAGTTTGAGATTGGAGAATCCTGCTCCACCTCTATTTTTATGTCTATACAGTGTAGCTATTGGCACCCGGAGTCTATGAGTGCCCCAAAGCACGCCAAAAGCGTGCGCGCTCCCGCCAGTCGCTGCCGACATCTCCGGCGAGGTGGCACCGTGTGACGGGCCCCTAAGAGAAAAATTTTATATCCACATTATTCAGGAATATTGGCCTAAAGTTAGCAACAATGGTATGATCTATGCCAGGCTTGGGGATGACACTTACATGGGCATCCAATCAATGGGGGACCTGGGGTGATTGGGGTGAAACGGCGTTAAATATTTTTATTTATTTGCTTTATTAGACTACTGAAATCTGCAATTACTTGATTGATATGCAGTGCAGTATCCATGCAAAAAGAGGGCTGAAAACCGGGGCACAAAGTCCAACAAGGCCGATCAGCTCCTCTATCGGAATTACAGCAGGTGTTGCTCTGCTATGCTATGCATAAGTCTGTAATGCAGGCAAAAAGGAAGATTCAGGCGGCACTCACTGGTTTATCTGAAGTATTCTTTTATTCCTTCATAGGGTTACACATGCAGGGAGGGAATGGGGGTGCAGAGTCGGACGACAGTCGGCTGTTTCACGCTGTATGCGCTTCAACAGGTCCAATACGGCCATGACGTGATGCCCCGCCTTTAATAGGGTTGGCAACCAACGTCATTACCAGTGTATTAAAAACAACAAATTATACAATATAATATACAAAACTATGTTGATACAACAACCAGTCGAATGATTACATACATTAAATCATCATATATAAAGAAATGTAGAAATATATGATTTTTACAAATAAACAAGGAATCTGTGAATTATTCACTCAATTTTGGCTAGAACTAAATGAATCGTTAGATTACATAGCCCAACCAGCAGAGCACCCTTATCCGTGGTTCATAGATGGGCACGAAAGACCCAAAACTTATTAAGCCAGTCGCTTCCCTCCAACCACCCGGACAATTAGCTCTGCGGGTGGCACCATGAAAAATGTATATAGCGCTACAAATATTACCGAATGAAACAGATGATATATTAAAATTAGATAGCATAACAATACTTCCTTGTAAGGTGCATATAGAAGAGTTATCTGTTCAAATATAACCTCATTTACACATAGAAAATAAATTCATCAGTGCAAACTACTTGCTGCCAGGTTCAAATCATTCATATTATACACGTTTAATCCATATATAAGCTAGGAGAGATAATTGCAAGCTCTATTATCCAAGCGTATTGTTATACAAATCTCCTATAATATGAACTGATATGAATAAATCAGACAGAACGCAAAAAAGCGCACAGCAGTTTGCTGCGTACTTCCTCGCGAATTACCCAAACCAACAGAATATTTATTTATTTCAGTCACTTATCTCAATTTCAATTTTGCAAGCTTCACTCATGATTTGATTATGACATATTACCTTACCTCTTGAGGCCTAAAACGGCATGGGGAGCTACAAAAAAACAGCCATATCAAGTTTGTCATTTAAGCCTAATGGACCCTGTGCTCTAGAGTTCAGGATCCATCTCCCCTCCGTTTGCAACAACATTTTATGTAGATCACCCCCTCTTCCTGAAGGTGGGATCTTTTCTATTCCAGCAAAGCTTAGCACTTCCGGATCGCCGTTATGGCAATCTCTAATATGTTGTATCATTCTTTTAGACCCTTTTCTGTCTGTTACAGAATTGTAATGTTCACGGAAACGCACAAATACAGGCCGAATTGTCTTGCCTATGTAAAATCTGCCGCAAGGGCAGAACAGCACATTAATCAATTGCAGATCTGACTGGCTTGTTTAAGATTTAACATTATGACAAATATTGCCTATCTGTAACCTTTTACTGATCTTGCAATACTTGCACCATGGACATACTTGGGCACTTCAAATTTCCTGTCGGTTTTTTGCAGGTCAACCAATTTTTCTGTGGAATTTCTCTAAGTCTTTTGTGGACCACAACATCACCTAAATTTCGACTTCGTCCATATGTTACCATTGGGGGTGCAATCGGGGTCTTATTTAATTCCCTATCTGATGTAATTAAATGCCAGTGTTTTCTTCCAGAAGCTGCTATAGTGTCAAACATTGCATTATATTTAAAATTGAAATAAAACTTAATATTCACGTCTGTTGATGGGTTCTTATTTACTGAATGTGTACTAACTTTTTCCCTGGCTTCGAGAAGTATTGTCTTTGGATAACCTCTCTGTATTAAAGCACTTTCTAAATCATCGGCTTGTTTTTGATAACCTTCTGCTGTATTGTTAATGCGTTGTAAGCTTAAGAACTGGCTAAATGGAAGGGAGACTGGCGTGTGTAGTGGATGAGCACTATGACAATGTAAAGAGGAGTTTGTGGCCGTTTCTTTCCTGTATACAGATCTAATGATCTGGTTCTCTACAATCTCCAGTTTTACATCTGATAAATCTAGATGATCATTACCAAACACGGATGTGAACAGCATGTTGTAATTATTTTCTTCATTCAGATACTCGACAAACTTATTGCACTGCTCCTCCTCCCCGTCCCAAACAATTAGGACGTCGTCTACAAATCTAATAAAATATTTAATTTGAGACAAAAAAAGGGTTACTTTCATTATATCTCATATCCATCTCAAACATTGGCAAGAAAATATTAGCGAGGGTACAAGCGACGGGCGTACCTATCACTGTACCCTCACACTGCAAGAACCATTTGTTCAAGAAACTAAATGCATTGTTCTCCAATATGAATTGTACAAAATCTATCACTAGAGCCTCTGTTCCAACATCACACTAAACCTGCCTGATTGTTTCAATGGCCAAATTCTGAGGAATACGAGTGTACAGACTCTCAATATCTAATGAAGCTAGTTTCCAATTATCTGGCCAATCGATTTTTCCCAGGATTGGCACAAACTCACTAGTGTCTTTTACATAGGAGGGCATTTTTGAAAGGAAAGGGTGTAGAAACCAGTCCAAATATTTGGACAGAGGCTCAGTTAGGGAACCTGACCCTGACACGATGGGCCTTCCAGGGATCTCTATCTTGTTTTTATGTATTTTGGGTAAATAGTACCAGTGAGGTTTCAATGGGTGTTCCGGGAACAGTTTCTCAGCTTCAGATTTAGAGATCACATTATAATCTACATATTTCCTAAGCAGAGTACATAAATTCTTTTGATATAATAGAGTTGGATCTGAGGGTAATGGTTTATACGTTCTTACATTATGGAGCTGTCTATATGCTTCCTTTTTATACAATTCTCTATCCAGAAGTACAATGCGCCCTCCCTTGCCAGCTTTCCGCACAATGGTGTTTTCCCATTTACTCATTACATTAAGCGCTTTTTTCTCATTTTCAGACAAATTGCTCCCAAATTCTGGGTAAATCAGAGCCTGAATGTCCCTATCCACCAAACTCTTCAAATAATTCCAAATTATTCCCTGGGTTGGAGGGGGGGGGGACAAACTTAGATTTTATTCCACCCTTGAACACAGGTCTGGATTCATGAGGATGATCAGTGGCATCAAACACCGGGTCATTAATACCTATCAGTGTCAGAAGGTCACTTTCCATGGGTGAATCATTGGGAAAGAACCTAGCGGGCCTATATCAGAATTACAACCCGCAACGTTTGTGCTTGCATTTTTATTTTGAAGATTCAGGTTCAGGTAATACTTGTGCAAATTAATTTTCCTCATTCCTCTAAATAAATCGGCCCTAAAATCTGTGTAATCAAATTGCTCTGGAACACAGAAATTAAGGCCCTTTTCAACACGGATGTCATATCTGTAGTCAAGGTTTCTTTTGAAAAGTTGGTTAGTCTCTCCAGGAAACCGGTTTCCTTTTTTCCAATGTTAACGCTGTTAGACGTCTTCGCCTTCCTCTTCTGATCTTCCCCCTAAAGGGGGGACATAGTCCACAGATCTTTTAGCCGGTGGTGCAGATGTAATTTCTGAATCTGTTCCTGATTCTGAAGATAAATCTATATGTTTTTTATTGTTTGGATTTCTTAGGTTTCTTCTTTGGTGCAGCTGGAGTCACAGGTGTTTTATTAGGAGTTTTCGGGTATTGTGGATTATGTTTCTTCTTTTTCTTTGGAGTCTCTTTAAATTTTCCCCCAGGCAAAAATTCTTCCTTGTTCGTAATCAGTTTTATCACAAATACATTTTTCTTTTTTGGTGAGGAGGACCCTGCCCATGAGGGCTCACAGTCTACAAGGGATGGGTGAGGATACAGTAGGTGAGGTGAGAGGATCCTGCCCATGAGGGCTCACAGTCTACAAGGGATGGGTGAGGATACAGTAGGTGAGGTGAGAGGATCCTGCCCATGATGGCCCACAGTCTACAAGGGATGGGTGAGGATACAGTAGGTGAGGAGAGAGGACCCTGCCCATGAGGGCTCACAGTCTACAGGGGATGGGTGAGGATACAGTAGGTGAGGGAGAGGATCCTGCCCATGAGGGCCCACAGTCTACAAGGGATGGGTGAGGATACAGTAGGTGAGGAGAGAGGACCCTGCCCATGAGGGCTCACAGTCTACAGGGGATGGGTGAGGATACAGTAGGTGAGGAGAGAGGATCCTGCCCATGAGGTCTCACAGTCTACAAGGGATGGGTGAGGATACAGCAGGTGAGGAGAGATGACCCTGCCCATGAGGGCTCACAGTCTACAGGGGATGGGTGAGGATACAGTAGGTGAGGGGAGAGGATCCTGCCCATGAGGGCCCACAGTCTAAAAGGGATGGGTGAGGATACAGCAGGTGAGGAGAGAGGACCCTGCCCATGAGGGCTCACAGTCTACAAGGGATGGGTGAGGATACAGCACAGGGTCCATTAGGCTTAAATGACAAACCTGATATGGCTGTTTTTTTGTAGCTCCCCATGCCGTTTTAGGCCTTAGGAGGTAAAGTAATATGTCATAATCAAATCATGAGTGAAGCTTGCAAAATTAAAATTGAGGTTTAAACTGAGATAAGTGACTGAAATAAATAAATATACTGTTGGTTTGGGTAATCCGTGAGGAAATACTCAGCAAACTGCTGTGCGCTTTTTTGCGTTCTGTCTGATTTATTGATATCAGTTTATATTATAGGAGATTTGTATAACAATACGCTTGGATAATAGAGCTTGCAATTATCTCTCCTAGCTTATATATGGATTAAACGTGTATAATATGAATGATTTGAACCTGGCAGCAAGTAGTTTACACTGAATAATTTATTGTCTATATGTAAATGAGGTTATATTTGAACAGATAACTCTTCTATGTGCACCTTACAAAGAAGTATTGTTATGCTATCTCATTTAATATATCATCTGTTTCATTCGGTAATATTTGTAGCGCTATATACATTTTTCATGGTGCCACCCGCAGAGCTAATTGTCCGGGTAGCTGGAGGGACGCGACTGGCTTAATAAGTTTTGGGTCTTTTCGTGCCCTTCTATGGACCACGGATAACGGTGCTCTGCTGGTTGGGATATGTAATCTAACAAAGTAATGATTCATTTAGTTCTAGCCAAAATTGAGTGAATAATTCACAGATTCCTTGTTTATTTGTAAAAATCATATATTTCTACATTTCTTTATATATGATGATTTAATGTATGTAATCATTCGACTGGTTGTTGTATCAACATAGTTTTGTATATAATATTGTATAATTTGTTGTTTTTAATACACTGGTAATGACGTTGGTTGCCAACCCTATTAAAGGCGGGGCATCACGTCATGGCCGTATTGGACCTGTTGAAGCGCATACAGAGTGAAACAGCTGACTGTCGTCCGACTCTGCACCCCCCTTCCCTCCCTGCATGTGTAACCATATGAAGGAATAAAAGAATACTTCAGATAAACCGGTGAGTGCCACCTGAATCTTCCTTTTTGCCTGCAGTACAGTGCAGTATGTAGTGTAAATGATGGTGTACTATGAAGCCTGGGTTTTATGGGAGTATCAAGGTGGCCCCAATGAAGGCCATCAGATGACCCCAGCTGCCATGCCAAAACATGGGCATCTAAGAGAACATCGCAGGTCAAAAGGGGAAAGAGGATGTTTACCCAAAATGACAAGCCTTAAAGAGAGATGGATAGTGGCATTTAAGGAGTCAAACAGCAGCAATTAGAGCTAGGTCTGGTCACTGTAGTTAGAGGTGGATGACAGCGGTCTAACACAGCTGGCAACTGCTGTGTGTCGGGGGGGGGGGGTTAAAGGGGGTGCTCTGTGCCACTTTTTATGTACATCGCACATCAGAAAGGGGTTAAAAGATCTGATGGCAACATCTAGCTGCCAAATACCCCAGGATACCTTGACAGCTCTTGTGGAGGCCATCTTGAGGGTCAGAGCTATTTTGGCAGCATTGAACTCCGGTACATAATATTTGGCAGAAGGATTATGCTGGGTGTTCATAGATAGAACATATTCTGAAAGTTTAGTAATTTTGTAAATACATCCCTTGTGTTGTAATTTCTGTGTTACACTCTGTATAATACCCAGAGCTGTATTCACAATTCTGCTTGACCTGATGTTGACCTCTAACCTAGCCGAACTCCTAAGATTCACTGGATAATTTAACTGTACAGTGTCGGATGTAATGACTGCAAGGTCTATACAGCCCAGGTAATTTGCACTGAGTTAGCAGGGAATTGTGGGAGATTTCAGCAGTGAAGCCAGATTTTTAGTATATAATGGGTTATTGGAGTTAGCCTTAATGTTGGAGGCTTAGATATAAGGAGGTTGGGATCGGTCCTTTTCCTCAAGCTCCGTTATTTTGTGCGGCGGGACACTATTGAAGACTCGGCCTCTTCCTTTACGCCATATTTGCAGCAGTAACTCTTTTTTACACTGAATTGCCAGTGAAAGTATGCGTATCCGTAAGTACACGCAGTCACGTTTGTTTTACCTTGTTAAACATAAAACAATTAGATGAAGGATGGCAAGATCCAATACATATTTACACTGAGATCAAACAGCGCAGATCAGGGAGAACCGGAGATAGTCTGCGTGAAATAGAGTAGATACTTTACATTCTACACAGGACGAGGAGCGGCTCTAACTCCTGCTACTAGCACCCGCTGGATCCCATAGAGTAAGATGGGCAGTGCTGATCCACGTATAACCAACTGTCCTCCACAAAGAGGAAACACAAGACTCCAATTCTCAGAGTCAGTCTTAGTCCGAAACACGTGACCTCCAATAATCTAAATCTAAGGCACATCCAGCTCATGTTCTACATTTGTGGTTGAAATTATAGTTCTGCATGGAAAAAAGTAACTATTTTTAAGGTAAAACACAGTGATGTCTCCAGCACCGGAGTACCCGCACTACATTTTTGGCCTGATGCCCGCAATCCCTTTCCAAACACTACAATCAGCTGAATCTGAATCCTCTGAATGTACAACCTGCAGTGAGCCTCAGACCATTAAACCACCGCAACGACCAGCTATACCCTCAAGTACTGTATCCTCGCCCATCCCTTGTAGACTGTGAGCCCTCATGGGCAGGGTCCTCTCTGCTCACCTACTGTATCCTCACCCATCCCTTGTAGACTGAGCCCTCATAGGCAGGGTTTTCTCTCCTCACACTACTGTATCCTCACCCATCCCTTATAGACTGTAAGCCCTCGTGGGCAGAGATCTCTCTCCTCATCTACTGTATCCTCACCCATCCCTTGTAGACTGTGAGCCCTCATGGGCAGGGTCCTCTCTCCTTACCTCCTCTATCCTCACCCATCCCCTGTAGACTGTGAGCCCTCATGGGCAGGATCCTCTCTCCTCACCTACTGTATCCTCACCCATCCTTTGTAGACTGTGATCCCTCGCGAACAGGGTCCTCTCTACTCACCTACTATATCCTCACCCATCCCTAGTGGACTGAGTTCTAATGAGCAGTGTCCCCTCTCTTTCTGTACCTGTTTGTGCCTTGAATTGTTCATGATTATAGTACTTGTCTATTTATGCCCCTTTTCATATGTAAAGCGCCATGGAATAAATGGCGCTGCAATAATAAATAATAATAATGTGCATGTAGCTCAATAGTATGGCAAAGCAAGGAGCTGTCCACGCCCTGCCCCAACATTCACTCCAGTACAGAGATCTAAGGGGTAAGGTTTCTCCTTGTGGAGAGTGACATGCGAGTATGAAGAGACTCAAACGGGTTGTCCAAGCTAAAACGAAAAGGCTACAGTGATGCTATGTGACTGCAGACTTATCAATGCTCCCAGCACGGAGCGCTGCAAGAATTAGCAGTTATGCGATATGCATGTTCTCAGCACAACACAACTAGTGGGCATGGCCTTGCTCAATACAAGTGAATAGAGCAGGTGTGGAAGTATAGTGGGCACGGCCTTGTATGGAGCAAGGCCATGTCCACTAGTCAGGGAATCTGGCCGAGTGACTGGGAACATGCATACTGCACAATTGCTGTGCATTCTCGTCTTAGAGACCAGGGAATCCTTGCAATGAACAGTGCGGATGCTGGAAGGATTGTTTACCGGATACACTCGAGCAGAAGCCGAGTTTTTTCACCTGTGATGGGAGCCATATACCAGTGATGGGGGCATATACTGTGATGGAGGGCTTTTTAAAGTAATGAGAAACTATATACTAGTGATAGGAGCCATATACCAGTGATGTAGGCTATATACTGTGATGGGGCTATATACAGTAATGATTAGCTATATACCAGTGATGGGGGCCATATACTAGTGATGGGGGCTATATACTGCGATGGGGGCTATATACTAGTGATGGGGGCTATATACAGTAATGAGGAGCTATATACCAGTGATGGGGCCATATACTAATGATGGGGGATATATACAGCAATATTGCTATATACAGTAATGAGGAGCTATATACCAGTGATGGAGGCCATATACTAGTGATGGGGGCTATATACCAGTGATGAGGGGCTATATACTGTGATTGCTCTATATACAGTAATGAGGAGCCATATACCAGTGATGGGGGCGCTATATACCAGTGATGAGGGGCTATATACCAGAATCAGGGCTGCTGCATTTCCACCCTAGGCTTTTACTCAAGTCAATAAGTTTTCCCAGTTTTGGGGGGTAAAATTAGGGGCCTCGGCTCAGACTTGGGTCGGCTTATACTCAAGTATATATAGTAAGTGTGCAGCCACATAAAGCGACTGCAGAATTATCAATTTAGACCGAATAACCTTTTTACATGCTGCAATGCTTCTCTGGGAAACATACAAATTGCCTTTTCATAGAGTTAAAGGACTTGAACTCTAGCGCCACTTATTGGAAATAGCAATCATAAAAGTCAATACTGACCCTTTAATCAGCCTTGTCATATTACTGAGCCGTTCAAGTCTCCTCATACTGACATGCCAGATCTGGTATTTTCCTCTCCATAAGGAGAAATCTTACCCCTTACATCCAGTCTTAGCCTCTCACCTAACCAAACCAGATCTCATACTTTGCACTGACGTGGGGCAATACCGTGAACACCGTGTCTGCAAATTGAGTTTCTGGCTTGTTAAAGGGTTGATATTGACTTTTAAAATTGCTACTTTCAATAGGTGGAACTAGAGTTCAAATCCTCTTCTTCTCCAAAGAGACAATTCATTCTAGTTATTACTTGATGCCAAAAAGCCAGGGCTGTGTACAGGTCAATGCCGGCAGCACGGTGCAGTGAGGTCAACATATTTTCGGTGCCATGCCCAAGATTTTATTATTTTAGGGGAACAAAGCGAGAATTAGCATTAAGTGAAGGCACTATTACTTTGAGAGGGCACTATTAAATTGTGGGGAGGTATAGGGAATACCAATACATTGTGGGGGGTCCAAAACAACAGCCTTAGTTTGTGTGGGCACCATTACTTTTTGGGTGGAGATAAGGGACATTTATTTTTTGGGAAAACAGTGGAAGAACGATTAAATTGTTGTAGACACATCATTTGAGTTCCAAAGGATGGAGATAGGGCAAAGCATTATTTATTTGAGATGGGAAAAAAAGGCAAAATTACCTTGCAGGGGTCCAGAAGGATGCACCATTACTTTGTGGGAGCATAAAATTATTAGTAGAGAATATACAGGGTATTATAACTATGTGTGACGCAAAAGGGGCAAAATAAGTGGGCTGGGGTACAAACAAGGACTTAAAAAGAGGTTAGTGGGCACATAAGCCAGGACTCTGTGGTAATTAAAAAGGGGTAAAATCAGTGAATGGGGGGCATAAAGCAAGATCCTGTGTGGGAGTCAAAAAAGGGGCACAAAATGGGCACTATTACTGTGGGTTACAAAGCATGAATTATTACAGTCAGGAAGACCATTACTTTATGTTATCAGATGTGCCATCACATAGTTTTATGGGGGGAGGGGATATGGGTCTTGAGCTGGGGCGTAACTACAAAAGGTGCAAAGATTGTGATCGCACCCTGGCCCTAGAGCCCTAGGGGGACCCAAAAGTCCCTCTGGCCTATATCAAACAACCAATACTATTAAAGACTTGCAATAATTGGGGGCCCTGTCAGAGCTTTCTCATCAGGGCCTATGAGTTTGAAGTTTACACCACTGGTCTTGAGGCTTGCAGCCCCCAATCTTTAATCACTGTAGTAGTGAATACTGTTTATACATTGAGCTCAATCACACTGCTGTATGCAGACAGCTCCCTCTAGAGGTGATTCCCAGCAATCAGAAATGTACCACTCATTTACGTCTGTGCAGGCAAATCTCTAAAAAAAAGTATATTGCGAAATGGATCAACACAGACTTTTGAGCCTTAAAAGTAGATATTCTCTTTATGTGCCGGTAATATAAGTATATATTTATCAAGGATTGTCATATATTCACTACTTTAATATATTCTGACAACTACTTAGATCCTAGTGCACAACATAAAAGCAGAGGTCTCACCTCTGTCCAGAAGCAGTCACCAGGGGCGAGGGTACGTTGCACGCCCGGGGCTCCTCACATGTGCTCATCTCCATTATTACTTCATCTAGGGACTAAAGAAATAACCACAATAAGGTCTTGATAATTGATTTGCTCATAAATATGGACAGTAATCACAGTGACAGCAACAGATAAGAATCAGGGAATAATTACTTCTACTGAACTCTTACATTATTTGCAAAGTAATCAAGTTAACTAAAGTTCACCTACCATTACTGATAATAAGATTGTACCCAATCTAGCAGCCATTGGAAAGTCAACCTACTTCCATTCTGGTTAAGAAAAATTGAACCCTCCACCCCCACCCCCACTGCCATAATAACCGCTGTCCTAATCGGATCCCCTACTTGGAACGTCTTCCATTTTTAGCAGACCTAGAACATTTAGCTGTATTACATGAATGGTCATTGAATCCAATGGCCACCCCCCAAAAAGTACATTTCTCTGATTTGCCCACTGAACATGTAATAGACGTGACTTCCCATGCAATCCAAATCGGTGGGGATCAACTGATCACTAGCTTCAATTAAAGGGGGTTCTCCATTCTATACAGGAGGGGTTCCACCTGAGGCCGTCTGCGTAATTGGCGTCCACTTGAGACATGATCACATATCGAGGGGCACTCATGGGGCATGATTACTTTATACTGGGCACTCTGGGCATTAAAGAGGCCTTTTACCAGTTTGAGCATGTTAAACATGTTAATCATGGAATAGTGGTTGCTGAGTTGAGCAAAATGTTTGTATTACTTAATGTCTCCTCTCCATTGTAGAGATTTTATGTTGTAAAGTTTAGATTATAGTTACAGTAAAGTCCATGGGGCATAGCCAGATATTTTTCAATTGGGGACCTGTACTTTTTCCACTGCATAAGGTTGACCAATCATAATCAGGAAGCAATATACACGGAAAAAAAGAACACAACCCACAATTGCTTACAACAGAATTTCTCCATGCATGAGACATGGAATGACGGACAGTCTGTAAGCACAGACAACTCTGCAGTGAGAGCAAAGGGCTGGAATGAGAGCTGAGATTACTAACATATTTCAGCTTTCTTGCAGCAGTCAGTGTGGGGGAAGGGAGTATTGCAGAGCTGAGATTTATCTTATTTCAAGCATCTCTGCAGCTTCAGCTTTCTCCTCACAATGCTGTCAGCTCTGCTGTACGCCGACTTCCAGGAGACAAAAAGCTGAACGTGTAATCACACCTAGTGCTGCCATTTCCCACCAACCCACACACTGACTGCTGTTATATGAAAGCTTAAAGATGTTTGTAATCCGCTCTACTCCCGGCACTTGTAAACACACAGCTCTGCCATGAGATCAGCGAGGAGAGAAGACTATTATTACATATTTCAGACAGGAGAAAATCTATTCTAAGCTATTGCAGGGGTGTGCTCTTTTCCCCCTGTATGTTTCTGCCTGCTTATGATTGGTTAACATCATACAAGGTAAGAAATACACGTCCCCAGAGTCAAGCCTATGGGAATAACCCCTTACACTTGACTTAAATTATAACCTAAACATTACAAGCTAAATTCTCTGCAACAGAAAGACTAAATTCAAAAATAAAAACTATGTTTTACTCAGCTCTGCCACCCTCATTCCATTATGTGGTTAATTTAACATGCTCAGACTGGTGAGTGGTCCTCTTTATACACTTGTTAAGGTGAATTATTACTTTCCAAGGGGATAATGAAGGGTCATTATTACTTCATAAGCAGCACTCAGGTCATTATTATAAAGGGTCACTCCGGGGAATCATACACATACTTTTATAAAGGGGAAATTACAACTTCGTAAGTGCGAAATCAGGGCATAAGTACCGTACTTTATAAAGGGGCACATGGATCACTATAGGTCATAATAGGGGACACAGAGTATGTTTACTTTATAAAGGGGGCACCAAGGGAATTAAAATAGTTATAAAGGGTCTTCTAGTTTTCTTCTAATAGCATGTGACTCGAGACCATGTTTTAATAGTTGGATGAGGCTCTTAAAGTAAGAAAGGTTGGGGATCCCTGCTGCACATGTTACTGATTATTGCTGGGGTTGCCAGCAAAGTAGATCTGTTTATCGCAGGAGGACTCTTATAGAAAGTCCCTTTAATGATACAGTCCCCATAATATCATCTAAAGTAAAAGAGAACCAACCATTAGAATTTTCCCATTTGAAATAAAGGAAGGTGCCATACAGGCGCTAGAAGGGTGAATGAAATCACACCGTCAGTTTCCAGATTGTATATTTGATTGCAGTAAATAGTTTTATGAAAGTTGCAGAAATGAGTAAAGCAGGGGAGGGACTATGTGGGTCAGGTCTTCCGTTATTATGTCTCCTCCTGGCTTACCCCCTTTTCTTTATTTAAATTTAAGGTCACGCCGCCATTGCCTTTGTGGTGGCGCATGCACATTCCTATCGTAATGTGGTCTTCATTAACAAGGTGCCCGAGTCGGCGCAGACACTGTGGAGATGACCATAAGCGGCATCGGCGCATGCGCAGATGAAGAAACAAAATCAATCTGCACATGCGCCAATGCCGCTCATATTCTTTTTTTACTGCAATCTATCAACTAAAGGTATAATTGCATTCAGCATCTGTATGGCACCATCTTTAATTTATAAGTTAATATCCTGGTGGTTGGTTCCCTTTAAGCATAAGGAATATTTTCTTAGCATTTCACAGGAATCGTCATTCTGAAATTATAGATGAAAAAACAAACCAGAGTAATTGGGTGAGTCTTCAGCTTTGTCCGTGGTATCTGCAAAACAAGTAAATGCAAGGTATTAGTAATCTCATATTAATAGGTGATTCACCGCCAAAAAATAAAGACGATAATGTAAAACAATCCGCAATCGCAAAATACCCGATGGACATCTCCGACGAAACGTTGGGCAACAACATCATGTACATTAGACTATCGGCTGAACCTGTAGATATCACCGGATGCACCGACATTTGTCATTAATTTATGAGTGTGCAGAGGTCACAACTGAAAATCAAAAAGTTGGGATCAGATTGTGTCCTACTGTTAGGTCCTCATGGATAAACACAGGCCCCTTAAGGTCCTGTCACACGCGTCAATGTCGTAAGCGATCTGATCGCTGACGACATTGACGGCTGATCGCTGGTGAGCTGTCACACAGGCAGACTCACCAGCGATCAATTGAACCAGTGACATCATGGAAACGATTTAAATATCGTTTCCACGATGTCCTGCTCTCGCTGCCAGCCTGCTGGAAGCGGGAGCAGCCTGGTCTCCAAGGTACACTGCGGGTAACTAGGCAGCGCGCGCTGCCTAGATACCCGACGTGTACCTTAGTTACCAGCCTCCTCCGCTCACCGGGTGAGCGGAGGAGGCTGGTAACTAAGGTACACGTCGGGTATCTAGGCAGCGCGCGCTGCCTAGTTACCCGCAGTGTACCTTGGATACCAGCTCCCAGCGCTTGTGACAGGCGCTGGGAGCTGGAATATCGCTCGCTCCCGGTGTCACACGCAGCGATGCTGCGTGTCCACCGGGCGACAATCGCCAGGTTTTAGGACTGATTCTAAAACCTGGCGATCATCAACCAGCGATTTATCGCTGGTTGATGCAGTATGTCACACGCGTCAATATCGCTGCAACGTCACGTGCAGCCGATATCGTGCAGGCGATATTGACGCGTGTGACAGGCCCTTTAGTCCTCCACTACAACAGCAAACGTGAAACCAGCAGGTTGGAAGCTCGAACAAGTTCAACCCAAGTATCAAGTACAATGGAAGTCAATGGGAAACTCAAGCATCTTTCACATTGACATCCATTATACTCGGTACTCGAGTCGTGCCAGAATGAGCGTCGGACCTGTTCATTTTCGAATACTGAGCACTTGAGCATTGTAGTGCAAGCTCATCACTAGTCCAAACCCATCCTTCAAAATTCTCAATATTGCTACTCAACAACATTCTACTCACCAAATCCTTAACTAAAAACCTGAACATATGTTGTTTAATAAATGAAAATAGTAGGTGGTCAAGAGTTGGTGCAGCCAAATCAGATGGGTTTGTTGGGAGCCATCAAAAATGAACTCACCCGAATAGCAGCTTTGTTGCAGAACACTTTATTAATGGCGAGCAAGGTTGGTAAATCCAACCAACATGTTCTGGAGAACATCTTCATCAAATTCCAAGTTAGTCAACTGACCTTTTCCTTTCAGGGTGCTGAGGTTGATTTTATCAGGAGACAGATTCTTTGTGAACCTGGTGTGACAAAAAATCATTTTAAAATCATATAATATACTGACTATCAGGGCTGTGGAGTCAGAGTCGTGGAGCCGGAGTCTGAGTCTATTTGGGTGAAGTCGGATTCAGGGAAATTGAGGAGTTGGGTATTTGGTTTACTGACTTCACAGCCATGGTTGTGGAGTCGGAGTCGGTGTCCATTTTGGTGGAGTCTGGTTTGCAGAGTCACATTCAGAATTGAATTTTTGGCATACCGACTCCACAGCCCTGCTGAATATATCTATCAACTTTAACATTTTATCTTCATCTTTAAATTGGACGGCAAGAAAAACACTTAAAAAGAATGTTTAAATTGAACACAAAGAGTTAACCCAAACTATGATCAGAACTTACGATGGGAGCCCAGCTGTGGTCTAACGCTATTTTCACTAAAAACTTTATTTCTTTTTCCCCAAATGGAGTAAAGGAAAAAGTTTTGTAGGACCTCGATCCAACATCCTCATCAGTAGTCTGTGGCTACAAGTCCGAGCACTGCGAATCTTCTACCTTTATCATCCCTGGGGCCTCTTCTCATTAGATGGCCCTTACAATGTAATGACGTCATGGGGCTGGCGGGGATGCAGCACTTAATAAGAAGTTCAGAGCGCTCTCATCGGTCAAGGACTACAGACGAGGCTTTTGGACAAGGGTCCTGCAAAACGTTTGATTCAGCTCTTTTTAATCACTTATCCCAAGCATAAGTGATAAATGTACGATATGTGGTGTCCCCAGCCAAGAATGAGAACAAGGGGTCCAACGTCCCTTCAATGGATCAAGAATTAGCGAGCGAGCATGTCCATCGCTCCATGCACAGTGTATAGGACTGCCGAAGAAAGAGTACAATGCTATTGTGATAACTCCTTTAAACACATCCAATTGTGAAAATTATTATTATTGTAAGATCTGTTAATTAAAATCATCTTTGTTAATGGAAAACCCCCTTAAAAGGAGCTTTCACTAGATTTTTAAAAGTTAAACCAAGTCCCCCCCGAAATACACATGCAAAGTTATCCAACTGGGTGTATACCACAGAACCGATTATAAATCTGTTGATTAAATTGAACTTTCTTGGTGGGAAAATCTCTTTAAGTCAATAACCAGTTTTACACATGATTATAAAGTGAAATGCTGGAAGTTGCTGAGCTGCTAATCTCTGTCTACATGTAAATTTTATGATAAATGTGACTGATGTCATTCAGTGATTAGCTGCAGCGGTCACATTATGGTTGTGAGATCACCGCAGCTTGCCCAAAATGACACAACAAGGAATAAGGAGGCCTACTCTAAAGTAAAAGTAATATATTGTATCTCCTTTATAATATAATATATATATTATAATATTATTAGAGTGCACTGTCTGTCTCTTATATAAACTGCCGATTGCATCATCATGGCATGCGCCACAACTGTCAACCAATCACATCGCAGGATTTGAGCATAAAGAGACAGAAGAAATGACAGTTGGTGCCAGTCAGTGATTGCTCTGTTAAGAGTTAAGACCGGCTCCTTTTGCTCTCAAAAGCGACACTTTATTCTTGTCTTATTCTTGGATTATTCTCGGACTATTCTCGGATTATTCCCCATATTTGTTACACGTGGATTGAGGCACACCACTCTCCACCTAGAGGGGATTGGGGGGAACACCCCTCTCCACCTCGCGTGGATTGGGGAACACCCCTCTCCACCTCTCTCCACCAGAGGATCTAGAGACCGCGCTCCACCTGCAGATCAAGAGACCGCGCCACCGGAGGATCAAGAGACCGCGCCACCGGAGGATCAAGAGACCGCGCCACCGGAGGATCAAGAGACCGCGCCACCAGAGGATCAAGAGACCGCGCCACCGGAGGATCAAGAGACCGCGCCACCGGAGGATCAAGAGACAGCGCACTTCCTGTGGATCGAGAGACAGTGCTCTGCCCGCGGCTCTACAGAGGTGAGTGTCACTATGTGATGGCGAACACTGCAAATTTGTCTCATGTCAGATACTGACAGTTGGTTCTACACAGTTTTAAACCAGATGTTTACATACACTATATAAAAAGACACATACTTTTCTTCCTCACTATCTGACATGAAATCAGAATAAACCTTTCTTGTTTTAGGTCAATTAGGTTTACTATAATTATTAATATTTGTCAAATGTCAGAATAATGAGAGAGAGAGAATGTGTTAAGGCATTGTTATTACTTTCTGCAAAGTCTCAAGTTTACATACATTTCAGCAGTATTTGGTACCATTGCCCTTAAACCATATGACTTGGGTGAAATGTTTTTGATATCCTTCCACAAAAGAGTTGATAGAAATTTGGGCCCATTCCTCCTGACAGAACTGGTGTAACTGAGCCATGTCTGTAGCTCGCAGCATTTTCAGCTTTGCCCATAAATTTTGATTAGGACTGAGATCAGGGCTTTGTGATGTCCGTTTCAAAACATTGACTTTGTTATACTGAAGCCACTTTGTAACCAGTTTGGCAGTATGATTCAGGTCATTGTCCATTTGGAAGACCTATTTCCGCCCAAGCTTTAACTTCCTGACTGATGTCTTTAGATGTTGCTTCAGTATTGCCACATAATCCGCTTTACTCATGATGCCATCTATTTTGTGAAGTTCACCAGTCCGTCCTGCAGCAAAACAACCCCACAATATGATGCTGCCACCCCCATGTTTCACAGTTGGTATGGTGTTCTTAGGTTTCCAAGCTTCTCACTTTTTCGCCCAAATATAACGATGGTCATTATGGCCAAACAAGTCAATTTAAGTTTAGTCAGACCACATAATGTCTCCAAAAATGTAGGTCTTTGATCCTGTGTGCATTAGCAAAAGGTAATTTGGTTTTGTTATATTCCTTTTGGAGTAATGGCTTCTTCCTGGCAGAATAAACACTGAAAAAAATGATTGTGGAGTAGTGTGTGGCTCTATAAAAAGACTGAAAGATCCAATAGACCCTGATGAACCTGTAAAAATTATTAATTACAGAAGAAACGTGTCAGGTTTTTTCAGAACCAATTTTTACATATTGTTTTATTCAGAACTGAATTCTTGTACTTTGGTCACACTATTATCATCCCAACTGTGGTGACCTGTCCTACCTTTATAAGGTTTAACTACACGACAGGCTCAAGCATCTTCATAATCTTAACTAATGCATAGAGTACGTTATGATTTATTGCTGCACCATATGTCATTGCACCATGGGTAAAACTATTGTATAGCTTAATTTATGTACGGTAATTTGATAATTAGTTATGAATTCGCCCTTTGAAGGGATTTAAATATGTGTATTTTATGCTTTATAGAAACGCACTGGATTATAAGACGCAACCCCAAATTCAGAGAAAGAAATAAGAGAAAAAAATGTATTTAAAATAGGGTGTCCATCCTATAATCTGGTGCATCTCATGTGATTGTATAGCTTACCGGGGTGTGGGGGACCACAATGGTGGTGTAGCTACAGGGTCACAGCAGGCAGGATTGCAGTGGTGAGGGTCATCAGCGGCAACAATGCTGAGGGCAGGAGGCAGGGTGGATGTCGGACGTGGGGCAATGCATGTGCCTGAAGCTGGGGGTGTCATGGTGTTCAGTAGTGTGCGGCAGTGTCATGCGGCATTGATACTTCCATATACCGGCAATTAACTGCGGTGGCAGCGCAGGCGCAGTTGAAGATCTTGGGCTGCCAAAATCTCCATCTGCGCTGCGCCTCCTCCGAAGCCATTTACTTGAAGTCCATAAAGTAGAGGCAGGACAGGCACAGATCGAGCTCTCTGCTCTCTCAGATCTTTAGCTGTGTCTGCTCTGTCTCCGCAGCCATTTGACACCACCGAACACAGGTTGAGATTGACATCTTGGAAAGCCGAGATGCGCCACCTTCGTAGCCATTTTCCTAAAATCCATCGCGTCAGATGCGGCACACACACAGATTGAAATCTCGGCTCTCCAAGATCTCAATCTGTGTGTCGAAGCCACTTTCCTGAAGCCCATCATTCAATTGTCGTTAGATCAATAGCATCCGCCTCGCGTCACCTTCACACCCCCTCCTCCCAGTCTCGGGCCCACAGCACCACTTCTACACGCGCTAACTTCCTTCATCGGCGACCCTGCATCCTGTGACTCCACTCCATAGCACCCCTCCAGGTAGGCTATATCTGGATTATAAAATGGACTCCTTTTTTTACATTAACAATTCATTTTATTCTATTTATTTCCTCCAAATTTGGGCTGCATTTTATGATCCGCTGCATTTTAAAATCTGCAAGATACGAGATATCACACATACAGTGAAACTGTGAAGTGTATTGCAATGGATCATCAGTTACTACACAGGGAGGGTCAGGAAGTACCATATTTTTCACTTTATAAGATGATCCGGATTATAAAACGCATCCTTAAATTTGGTGAAGGAAAAAGAGAAAAAAAAAAAAATACACAATATATATATATATATATCCCCCCATCCTGGTGCAAGGCCCCCCACCCTGCATATGGCCCCCAGTGATTGTACATAGCTCCCAGTGCTGGTAGATAGCCCTCTGTGATGGTACATAGCAACCCATCCTGGGCATGGCCCTCTCGTCCTGCACTCACCCCCTCCATTCGGGATATGGCCCCCAGTGATGGTACACAGCCCTAGTGACTGTACATAGCCACCCATCCCGGATATGGCCCCAGTGATGTACATAGCCCCTATCCTCGATATGCCCCCAAGGATGTTACATAGCTCGCAGTGACGGTACACAGCCCGCAGTGACGGTACACAGCCCGCAGTGGACGGTACATAGCAAACCATCCTGGATATGGCCCTCTCGTCCTGCACTCACCCCCTCCATTCTGGATATGCCCACCGTCACTCTATATGCCCCCATGTTGGCGCACACAGTAAAATAATAAAAGCTGTATAACTTACCCTCCGCCGCTCCCTGCCTGCAGTTCGCCACCTTCTTCCTCTTTCTGTGCCCGGCATCCAATCATGTGACTGGGTGAGGCCCACAGCGATGAGTCACGTCTGTGGGCCTCGGTCACAAGATCGGATACCAATCAGCACAGAGACAGAAAGAAGGTAGCAAACTGCAGGCAGGGAGCAGCGGAGGGTAAGTTACACAGCTTTTATTATTTTACTGTGTGCGCCAGCATGGGGGCATATAGAGTGACAGGGGGCATATCCAGAATGGAGGGTGTGAGTGCAGAATAGGGGGGTGACAGAAGACTCATATAATATGCGCCTCCCTCCCATCCATCTCTCAGCAAGGTTTCAGCACTGACAGGTGGACAGCGGATGCAGTGCATATTATATGAGTTTAATGAGCGGGGGCACGTGACCACGGGCTGTCTCTGCAGCCCGCTGCCAGCCTCCTCCAGCCCCCGGACACCACTCCAGAGCCACCCCTCTACAGTACAGAAACTGTAGATTTGGATTACAAAACGCACCCCCCACTTTCCCCCAAAATTTTGGGGAACAAAACTGCGTCACATAATACAAAAATATGGTATACAGATATTTATATGGGAATCATCAAGATTAGTTTTTTTTACCCTAACAGATAGCAACAATGTAACTTATATGACTGGTTAAAGGCTTTTCCATATTTGTTTTCCAAAAACAGCGACACTACTGTCTGGTAATGTAAGACATGACCCAAACCAATATATTACCGGTGAGGTGCAGTCCGGTCACACATGTAATATGGGAAATATAGGCTGTTCTAGTTATGTCTAGAGTGACACATTAGGTTGGAAGTATTTCGCTCTGAAGGATCCTTTTAGAAAGAGTCATGTATTGCATATTTGGGTCCTACCTGTTCTGTATATTACTTTCCAGGAAGAAGAGGAAGGATGGCCACGAGGAAGAGGAAGAGAGAACTGATCGCCCTGTACGAAGAGGAGAGGTAAGTTTACTTCCTCACTATTCAATTGGTTTTCAGAAGAACAAACGATAATTACGGTAATATGAAAAATAATCTTCGGCGCACAAACACAGGGAGAGATATGTGCAGTAAACATACATATATATATATATATATATATATAGCTCAGGTATGTATAAGTGCTTCAATATAGTTTTATCACTTATAGTATTTTTCGGATTATAAAACACCCCCCCAATTCAAATTGAGGGGAAAATTCGGGTGCGTCTTATAATGTGGATATTGTTCTTTTTTTTTTCTGATTGTTTTATTATTAAACTCACCGAGTGGGGCTATGGTGGTGGTGCAGGGGTGCCAGAGGCAGGGTCCATGGAGGATTGGGGCAAGACTGCGGGTCTGGAGCTGGGGCTGTGTCGCGGCGATGTCCGGTGGTGGCCGCCATTTTCTGGTGTTCCTACTTGCTTTGGTAAAATGCTCCTCATGCTCCTGCATCCAGGACTTCAAGAAAAAGGTTGCGGATCTCGATTTTCTCAAAGTACTTGAAACTAGAGCATGAGGAGTAGTTTGCCAAAGCAAGCAGGAACACAGGAAAATGGTGGCCACTATTGGACATCGCCATGACACAGCCCCAGCTCTGGTCCCACAGCCTAACCCGATTTCCACCACCCTCCGTGTACCCTATTCTTAATATATACAAATCATTAGTTCTTCTATCTGGGTTCAGATATAATCAGAGCAGTCCCTAGAGAATCCCAAAAGTAGAAAAGTGGGGCTGCGAGTTCATCTATCTTCATAAACTTAGGTTTACAGCAAATAGAATCCAAGAGTTCCAAGTCTGGTTAAAGCTGTGCATACAGGTATGCAACACAGTGGTCACCCGTTCCATACGGTAGATTTCCTTTATTTGGGTATAAACGTCAGACAAAGTAGGAGTTGTCACTCTCCTCCTGAACAGGGAGAGCAAGGATTTAGCGGCTGTTAGAATATGTAATAACTTTGTCCCCAATTTATGTAGTCCTGGCGGGAAAACATTTAACAGATAAGACAAAAGGTCTAGGGGGACATCTCTACCCAAAACTCTTCCCACCAGGGTCTCAACTTCCCCCCAGAAAGCTGTTACTCTAGAGCAGGTCCAAAAAATGTGATATAGGGATGCGCCACACGGGTACTCAGGATGGAGTATATGTCGGAGACAAGAACTCGAGGTCGAGTTGCCCCTAGAGCAAAGATGGAGGTGTGGGTAACAGAAGAGCCCATCATGGACCAGAAATAATGGGCAATTTGTTGGTACGAAAAATTTAGGTGATTAAATGTTCTAAGCTTCCTGGTCAAAGGATCTACCCAGTCTCTGAAGCAAAAAAGTCCTGCCTCTGTCCACCGGCGGGTCGCCTAGGTGCCCATCGAGACTGACAAGTGTGGGGTATAAAAAAAAGGGGGTCAAGAAAGAGGCATGTGAGGCTGATTTAAATATAATTCTGGAGTTATGCCAGAGGTCTCTGGTGAAGGCCATGGCCTCCAGGAGTGTACTAGGGCATATATCACCCTACAGTGGGTACAGAAAGTATTCCAACCCCTTTGTTTCATTGCAGCCATTTGGTAAATTCAAAAAAGTTCATTTTTTTGTCATTAATGTACACTCTGCACCCCATCTTGACTGAAAAAACAGCAATGTAGTTATTTGTGCTAATTTATTAAAAAAGAATAATTGAAATAACACATGGTCATAAGTATTCAGACCCTTTGCTCAGACACTCATATTTAAGTCCACACGCTGTCCATTTCCTTTTCATCCTCTTTGAGATTGTTCTACTCCTTCATTGGAGTCCAGTTGTGTTTAATAAAACTGATAGGACTTGATTTGGAAAGGCACACACCTGTCTATATAAGACCTCACAGCTCATAGTACATGTCTAAATGAGAATCATGAGGTCAAAGGAACTGCCCAAGGAGATCAGAGACAGAATTGTGGTAAGGCACAGATCTGGCCAAGGTTATAAAAGAATTTCTACAGTACTCAAGGTTCCTAAGAGCACAGTGGCCTCCATAATCCTTAAATGGCAGAAGTTTGGGACCACCGAAGACTTCCTAGACCTAGCCGTCCAGCCAAATTAAGCAATCGTGGGAGAAGAGCCTTGGTGAGAGAGGTAAAGAAGAACCCCCAAAATCACTGTGGCTGAGCTCCAGAGATGCAGTAGTGAGATGGGAGAAAGTTCCACAAAGTCAACTATCACTGCAGCCCTCCACCAGTCAGGCCTTTATGGCAGAGTGGCCCGACGGAAGCCTCTCCGCAGTTCAAGACATATGAAAACCCACATAGAATTAGCAAGAAAACGCATGAAGGACTCCCAGACTGTGAGAAATAATATTCTCTGGTGTGATGAAACGAAGATAGAACGTTTTGGTGATAATTCTAAGCGGTATGTGTGGAGAAAACGAGACATTACTTTTCACCTGCCCAATACAATCCCAACAGTGGAACATGGTGGAGGCAGCATCATGCTACGTGTATACATGTATACGGTGCCTTCCAGAGTGCCAGATAAGTTTTAAAATCAGCGTTTGGACTTTTTCTAGTACATTCATCGGGACCTTAATCAGGATGGTTTCAAACAAATAGATGAACCTGGGAAGGATTGACATCTTGGAGACGGATTACATTTGACATAAAAAATTTTTTCTCTAGAACTTAACCAAATTTTGGGTGCATCTTACGAAGCGAAAAATATTCTGGGCCTTTGTAAAGTAAATTTCAAGAGGTCGAGGAGAATGCGGAATCAAGAAATGAGCCTGCGCCAACACCATCTCTCCTAACACGTGAAGGCTCATAACTTGATTTCTTATTTCCGATATTTTTCAAGATTTTTTTTTTCAGCTGTATAAAGAAAGAAAAAGAAAAACAAATAATTAATAAAACTATGCTGAAGCACTTCTACATGCCTGAGCTATATATTGCTACTGCACACATCTCCCACTTTCTTAAATACACCCTGATCTCAGTAGGAGGGTCTAGAGTGCTGTCACCCCGCCCAAGAGGGTGCATTGTCTTTATGTCAGTTCTTAAGAGTTGTATATTTAATTATGAGTATATAGCTACCTAGTGGTTTAGGTAAAGACTGCTACCTGCTTCCCTTTAGTTATGAAAGATGTTAATATTAATTATTGATACTCCTTAGAGAGGTGAGGCCCAGTCTGTAAAACAGGCCTGCAGTGTAGAAATAGCAGGGTGTCCCCTAGTAAAGGATAAGAGGAACGGCAGGAACTTCAGACCATTGTTTAGAATTGATTCGGACCCTCTGGGTCACACTGGGGAGTGATTGTGGGCAGCAGGAAAGTGGGCCCAGGACGCAGGCAGGAATCACTCACTCTGCATTGACACTTAACCCCTTGGCAGCTTCTCATGAAGCGACTGATCACTCCGGTGTGTGTGCAGTAAACTTCATCATAGACCTGGGTAAATGGGTCAAAACGGTGCTGGCGGTAAAGGAACGTCTATCTAAAAGGTGGCCCTAACTGTTCCACTGAAGCAGATCCCCATGGGAAGTGTTGGGCTGCAGCCAGTAGAGACTAAATACATTTACAGCGGGATACCGTGGTGCTGAACGGAGTGGGCGAGAGCCTAGGGGTACCGGGATGGCGGGAGCAGCATGCACCAAAGTCAGTCATTGTGAATACCCCTTTCAAAGTAACGTTGAAGCTATGTGCCAGTGTTTCATGAGACTGTTATAGTGAAGAACTGTTTTCGAGCATCATTAACTCTTTGACTGCCTTGGCCCTTGATGAGGGAAACTGTGAACTGAACTATTGTACTGTGGAGCCGGCCGGGGCGCATGCTACAAAGCTAGGGATGCTCTGCAGCAGAGGCCCTGCCTCGCCCGGGACTCCCGGGGCGCCGTACGGTCAACCTCACAACTCTGAATGCCAAAAATTATTTTTAATATTAATAAAAGCCCGGCAGTCCTCATACTCCATACACTTACACCAGCAAATCCATAGTGAACATTCAAGTCCCCACTACACATTATCTGCCAATTACAGAATAAAACCAATGTCAAATCAGTCCATGCAGAAACACTTATCAGAACATAAGGCCTGGTTATTAAGAAAAGGCTCACAATCGCTTTCGGACACATATTTTACATGAAACAGCTCACTATGACTCTACAGAAGCAGCACAACGGCCTGCACACTGGACCTCAATGACTCTAAATACACAGAAATCAATGGGCAATTCCAACTCAATGATAGGAACACAAAAGTACAATATGGGCCCATAGATTTCTACTACGGCTCCTTAGAGTTCAGAACTTATATGGAGCCATAATACAACATGTACATGAGGCCCAATACTAAAATATCTAATTATTTCTATCACAGGTCCCAGTCAACCACCAAAGAAGAGGCCAAGAAGAAGAAGATGGACGAAGACATCCCACAGCCAGAAGAGCGGGCAGCTTTCTTCGCACTGCTTGGTAAGACTTGCATCTTCCAAGTATGTCAGAAAGGGTCTTGTAAACCTGTTGCAGCTTAAACAGGGGTAGGGGCCCTGTTGAGCGGTGGTGCACGGCGGTGGCAGGAGTAAGGCAATGCTGCGGGTGGTGCGATGGGTGTCCCGGCAATGCATGAACCATCTCGTGCGTGGTGGGGTCTCGCGGTGCCAGCACGGGGAAGGAGCCAGACATCTGCGGCATGATCGGCTAGGCGGGGGCACCATCTGGAGGTATGAGGCGGGACCATTCCTCGGCACTGGAGCAAATTGCTCTGCGGGCAGTGGGAGGAAGGAGCCATCATGTAGTTTTTCTGTATTTTATTGTTAAACTGTTATATTTTAGAAGCTGTAGATTAAAAAATTCTCAGTGAAGAAATCTTATTTCTATCCTTTTTGTAGAAGATGAAGACATCAAGAACTTCCTAGCCTGGGACAGCTGCCTTAAGGTTTCGGACAAGGTATTATTGTATTGATGGATAGAAAATTATCCAAACCTGAGAAGTTCCATCATAGTGAGCTAAAGGGTCTTACATTGCTGTAATAGTGGACAGATAAGGATATATTGAGCATATATATGTCCTGTATACATGTATAATATAAAGCCTTCATCTCTTTAGTATCTCCTCGCCATGGTCTTCGCCTACTTCAGAAGAGCCGGACTGCGCCCTGAGGAATATGGGACTTTCTTCTACCCATCTCTGTGAGTTGCTAGTAATATTAAATAAATTTACAACATGGCTCAATCCAAAATAGCCTTTTTGTAATTTATTCGTTTTTATTATTTTTCCTTCCAGCCTTTTAGCCAACCAGTTTGAAGAGGACGAGCAACTTCACCTGACGATCTACTGCCTGGCCTTCGGATGGACGTGGACTGCGATGAAGGATTGGCTCCTGTACCTGCGCGACATACTGCTAACCAGGATGGGATTTCGAGCTTGGGTTGAAGAGGACACCTGCAATCTGGTTAGTAATATAAAACGTCAATACTATAAGCCTTGATTAAAATCCTGTAGTGATAAAAATAACTTATATGATTTTTAATTCTAGATCATGGCGCAAGACCCCGAACATTGGGCGTGGAAGAGAGAGAGGAACATCTACCACAGCTGGGCAGTGCGTTGGTGGAGGAGGAATTATGCCCAGCCCTGCCCTCTCTGCAACATCAATCCGCCCAACAGGTAAGTGGAGAAGAACATCAAATGCCCAGCCACCATCCTGCCCCCCCTCCCCACCACCGTCCTGCACTACCCCCAGGCTCCATCCTGCCCTTCCCCCCCCCCTATTTCCGGCTCCATCCTGCCGCCCCCCCTTCCCGGCCCCATCCTGCCTCGATCGTTTCATACTTCACCCCCCCCCCCCCCGCCACCATCCTGCCCCCCCGGCTCCGCTGACTCCATCCTGCCCTGCTTGCACCATTCTGCCCCGCTTGCTCCATTCTGCCCCCTCCCCGGCTCCATCCTGCCCTCCCCCCCGCCTGCTCCAACCTGCCCCGCTGGCTCCATCCTGCCCCACTCGCCACCATCCTGCCCTCCCCACCCCCATCCTGCCCTTCCCCCCCAGCTCCATCCTGCCCCCTTTCCCGACTCCATCCTGCACCGATCGCTCCATCCTGTTCCCCCGCCACCATCCTGCCCCCCTGACTCCATCTGCCGCGCTCCATCCTGCCCCCCTCCTCCATCCTGCACCCCCAGCTCCATCCTGCCCTCCCCCCCAGCTCCATCCTGCCCCGACAGCCTCCATCCTGCCCACCCTCCCCCCCCCAGCTGGCTCCATCCTGCACCCCCCTCCGCAGGCTCCATCCTGCCCCCCCCCCTCCGCAGGCTCCATCCTGCCCTCCCGCTCTCTATCTGCCTCTGGCTCTATCCTGCCCCCCCTCACCCGCGCCGGCTCTATCCTGCCCCCCCGCCACCATCCTGCCCCCCCCCCGCTTCCCCATCCAGCCCCCTCGCTCCATCCTGCCCTGCTCGCTCTATCCTGCCCCAATGCCACCATCCTGCCCCCCCCCACCCCGCAACCACTCTGCCCCCCTAGCTCCATGCCCTGCCGCTCCATCCTGCCCCCCTAGCCCATCCTGCCCCGTTCGCTCCATCATGCCCCCACTGATTAGTCACGCCCGGCCGCTGAACACAGACACCGTTGCACACCGCAGACACCGCTGGCTCCATCCTGCCCCGCTGGCTCCATCCTGCCAGGCTCCTTTCTGCCCCTGCTGATTAGTCTCGCCCGGCGACTGAACACCGAAACCGCCGCACACCGCAGACACCGCCACACACCGACAATGCCAGTGCCCCGCTCACGCCATCCTGTCCCGCTCCTTTTTGCACCTGCTGATTAGTCTCGCCCAGCAACTGAACAGCGACACCATCGCACACCGCAGACACCACCACACACCGCAGTCACCGCCACACACCACCACACACCGCAGACACCGCCTCACACCGACACCCTTCACACCAACACCGCTGGCTCCATCCTGCCTCCGGCCGTGGCGACCAATCAGTGATGCGGCGCGGCGGCGGGAAATATGAATCCCGAGCTGCTCATTGGTCGCCGCGGGATTCAAAACCCCTGCCAAGCCGTACTCCGCTTCGCTGACTGGTCGCTGCCAGCCGCGGCGACAAATCAGCGCACTTGGCGCGTGTTTCAAAACACTCTTCGCTGATTGGTCATCTTGGCTGGCACACACATTCACCAATCATAACCACTACACACACACACACACACACACACTATATACTGTACACAGACTTATTATAGCGGTGACCTCCCTTAGTATGCCCGGAGGAAGGGCAGTACAGCGGCCATGGTTTCCCTACAGGTTTCCTCCACTGGGGGTTTTTCCTGTCCTGAGTGTTGCTGTACGCTCTTGGTGAGTGATGGGAGGTAACCAGCACATATAAAATATACATAAATAATATATATATAAAAAAAATAAAATTTTAATTTTTTAAACTCTCCATGAGGTGTCTGAGTCTTTTATTTTCTACTTTTGCCTGTGTACATAAAATGGGTAATAATTTAGTTTGTGAGAAACTTGAGATTAACCCAGTGGTCCAACCTATGTGTTAGGTGAGGTGGATCCTCCAAGCACAAGGTCCAGGTGGGCACCTGGACCACGGGGTCAGTGACGCGTGCAGGGTACAAACAGCAGATTGACTGGAGAATGCAGGCAGACAGTGAAGATGATATAAACTGACCGCAGGCAGGCAGAAGATATCTTGGAGACCACAGACAGGTAGTTATGATACTGGGTACCACAGGCAGGATAGAACATCCTGGAGACCGCAATCAGGTAGCAAACAGGACTCCGGAGGAACTAGAAAGATTGAATACCGTCCGTGTCACAGGCTGACATGAAATGTTATGTAGACCGCACACAACTAGCATGTAATAAAAAACTAAAATTCATAGAAACACCGTCATCTTAAAGGGAACCTGTCAGGTCTCCTGGGCTAACAGAACCGTGAGCAGTTCTGTGCACATATCTATAATCCTGCTTTACAGTCCAAGCATGTAGTAGCATACACAGACAAATGTTTAGAAAAAGTATTTCTAAAGATCGTGTAGGATTGTCACGGAGGTGGTATGGCGGATGAGGGGATGGACAGCAGGATGATAATGATGGTCAATTAGTCTGTCCCTATAGACTGGGGTCCATAGTCTGACCATGTACCCAGGGATAACTTTGATTGTGAGGAGGTCTGGGCCACCACCCTTGCACTCAGCTCCTCAACCAGCCCTAGCTAATAGGCTAAGACTCCCTACCTCCACCCACAGACCAGTATAGCAGCAGCAATTCTCCCCAAATGGCTATCTTCATGTGCAATACTGCAGGAGGGCTTCAGCAGCAAAACCAGACGTCCAAACAGCTCACACGGTCAAAGTAGAGTGCAACTCTATCAGGGACATTAACTGGTGGAAGAGGTGTCTATTTAAAGGCTGGAGGAGTGGACAGCTAAATCAGCTGACAACAGGCAACAGCAGCTCACCTACGCATAGAGAGCCACCTCACCCATAGACTGCAACACAGCGACATCTACACATTAACTCCGAATGTGGCAAAGGAAATAAACTTCCTTTAAAACTACAGTGAGCACATAGACGCAGCAGTCAACACAGAACAATGATGTGCTAATTAGGGCTTAGTAGTTGCCCCACTTAGTATGCCCCACTTAGTATGTTATCACGCCCTTGTGCGTGTGACAACATGCTTTACCACCACAGCGTCATCAATATACAAAGCCGCGCATGTGGCGTCAGAGAAGCTCAATGCTGGTGTGTATAAAGCCACGATTCAATGTATCACGTGACATGGCACAATGATTCCCTTTAATAATCACATGACCAATCACATGATTTAACACAAAGGTGCTCTGGTGCACATCTGCATGATGCAAAACGGCAAAGACAAAGTTCCTGATCTATGATGTAAATTAAATTCTATATTAAAAAATACAATTTAGACTGTATCGGCCAATGAGCTGGATGGGTATGCAGCCTGACTTTAATCCTTGGCTAGGCTAGTCTTGGAATGTAGTTTTCCATCACTTTACCGCACGTTTGGCAGTTATGTCATTTCGTAATAAAGAAAGTCATTATAAAGACATCGGAGGTAGCAATTTCCCAAAATAAATGTTAACGCTTCTATAATAAGCCGCAGGGATTGTTCATCAAGTAGACACTTTAATGAAAATATTCATATCTATTCAACATCCCTATACTGGTCCTTCCTCCCATCACTATAACGTGCCTAGGCTCTCACTTGTCAATGTGCAGGCCAGCGAGGGCACTAGTCTCACCTCTACAATAATACTATACAAGGTAATGAACACAGAGCGAAAACAGACATAAGAGGATATAACACCAATCTCCTCAACTGTAGCAAAGCACCACAGCTGCAATTGATACGACATCACTGCATGTTCCAGAGACTGGCTCCTTCAAACAAGTCAGCATATAGAATGAGATTGTATCACAGCATCAGCTGATAAAGCACGTGACTCTTTATAGCGGAGGGGAGTGGTCAACAAAAGCTATACCTGAGATTAAGGATACAAGGAACAACCATACAGGAAATACCCCTGCAGTACCAAAACAAAGTATATACATCTAAATACCAGATATACACCTGCGATCCACTGTACCCTTCAGGTCACAGATTAGTCAATGCTCTCCCTAGGGCAAGACAAACTTATGACAGCAAGTCCTGGACATCCCCTTTAATGAAGGGGCCCTAGATGTATGTTCTGCACAGGGGCCCTTTGCTGCTTTCTGTTCCAAAGCATCCATAGCAAGTTAGCAGAATTTATTGCTGACATACAGCTCCTCTTATTTCAGGCCAAGACACCAATGTTATACAAGAATTGTTCCCATTATTTGACATCAAACAAAATGGTGAAGAGTATGAAATTCAAAGTATATTAAAAAGATTAAAAATTCAGAACTTTCTATATGACAAATGATTTCACTTTATTATACTTGTTAATAGATTTCTGGCCAAAGTAGATGACAACACAGCGGCCATAGTGCTGTACACCGAGCCAAGACTAGGACAACCTATGTGAAGAGAATTCAGCCTTAGTACAATGAATACACAGTATTGATGCTTCCATTGCCGAAAATACCAACACTAATACCCAGACTGACCATGTTCTGCAGAGCTGAACTAAGGCTGGGTTCACACTTGTGCACGATGTGAATGCAGCGTTCCTGAGTGCAGCAAGACGCAGGCACTATGCGCTCCTATGTTTAACATGGGAACACATAGTGCCTGTGGTACCTGCGCTCAGCTGCGTTTGGCTGCTCATAATTTATACCCATGCCGAACGCAACATGTTGCATTTTTTGTGCGTGGCTGTGTGCTTGCTTTATGTGCATGCAGACAGCCGCGCACAAACATTGAATGAAAGTGAATCTGTGCCCATTGCCATCTGCGGGCAAGCGCACAGACGCTGCGGAAGATGACGTCCTCCGAGGTCATCTACAGGTGGATCCTGTCCTCAGGGTCGGCCCCAGGTTTTTGTGGGCCCCGGGTTAAACAGTCTCAGTGGGCCCCTTTACCACGATTCATGATTATAATATAGAAGCTGCGGGCTGTGTATATATAATATAGAGGCTTCTGGGTGGGCGGTATATATAATATTCAGGCTGTTCAGGGATGTATATAAAATATAGAGGCTGTGGGGTTGTAAATATAACATGGAGACTGCTGGGCTGTATATATTTAGAGGCTGCGCTGGGCTGTATACACATAATAAAGAGACTCTGGGCTGTGTATATTATATTGAGGCTGCTGAACTGTATATATTTGGAGGCTATGCTGTATATATTATTTGGAGGTTGTGGCAGTCCAGCAGCAGCCTCAAATAATAAATATAGCCCAGCAACACCTCCATATTATACATACAGCACAGTCTCCAAACATATACAGCCCAGCACAGCCTCCAAATAATAAATATAGCCCAGCAACACCTCCATATTATACATACAGCACAGTTTCCAAATACTATATACAGAACAGCCTCCATGTTATATATACAGAACAGCCTCCATATTATATACACAGCACAGCTCAACCTCCATTATATACAGCACAGCCTCGCCTCCATATTATATATATATTGCCAGCAGCAGCCTCCACATAATATATAATATGGTGGTTCTCCTCCTGCTATATATATCTTTGCTCCTGGTATATCTGTCCCCATCCTGGTCTCATCTTGGTCATATAATCACCTAGCACTCACCTTCCCTCTGATCCCCGGGGCATGTGTACTCCTCAGATCCTTCCCCACCGCATCCTTGCAGCAGGCTCCGATCTGCGCTTCCTTCCTGCACAGCTGCACCAGTGTGATGAGGTCGCTGGGTGATGACTCTTCACTCTGCTGCAATTGTCTGAAATTGACAGAAAACAAAAGCGTCATACCACAGGCGCCAATGTCGCCCAGGAGATCTCCTTCACTTATAACGGCCTCTGTCTAGTTCCTTAATGAAAAGTTTTTACCTTTTTTTTTTTTTTTTTAAACTCCCCCTCCCCTAAAAAACCCAGAGCCATGCTGCTTTTTTTCAGTATTTAGGCAAATCTGAAACAGAATTGTCAATGTGAAAGCGGCCTAAAATGACACCTGAGTGTCCAAATAGTCCCAGACTGACAGCTGATTGGTCACACCCCAAACTGGTGACACCCAGCTGTCAATCATCCATTTCTCAGAAGAATATCAGAGTAGCAGGCACTATAGGAGATGCTGCAGAGGTGTTAGTGCAGCCAGGTGTGTCCTAGGGCAGATGTATGTGACTGTAGCCATACATGGAAGACAGTGCCACCTCTGTGCCCACACAGATGACAATCAGCCCCTGCCCCAGATGCCAGGGGCAGCACACAGCTTTCCTTATGCCTCCGGATCCAGACCTTCTATGTGTAACATACTTTTAAGGAGTCCTGCGTGGGCACAGCCATTGTCTACACAAATTGAGAGCAGCTGTTTCCCGGGCACAGCCTCCACACTGGCACCAGCCAGGCACAGCCTCCACACTGGCACCAGCAGAGAACAGCCTCTACACTGGCACCAGCCAGGCACAGCCTCCACACTGGCAGCAGCAGGCACAGCCTCCACACTGGCAATCAGCCAGGCACAGCCTCCACACTGGCACCAGCAGAGAACAGCCTCCACACTGGCTACAGACAGCCCCACTGCCCAGGCACAGCCTCCACACTGGCGCCAGCCAGGCACAGCCTCCACACTGGCGCCAGCCAGGCACAGCCTCCACACTGGCGCCAGCCAGGCACAGCCTCCACACTGGCCCAGCCAGGCACAGCCTCCACACTGGCCCAGCAGGCACAGCCTCCACACTGGCACCAGCAGGCACAGCCCAACACTGGCACCAGCAGGGCACAGCCTCCACACTGGTTCCACCACACACAGCCTCCACACTGGTTCCAGCCACACACAGCCTCCACACTGGCTTCCAGCAGGGCACAGCCTCCACACTGGCACCAGCAGGGCACAGCCTCCACACTGGCACCAGCAGGGCACAGCCTCCACACTGGCACCAGCAGGGCACAGCCTCCAACACTGGCTCCAGCAGGGCACAGCCTCCACACTGGCTCCAGCAGGGCACAGCCTCTACACTGGCTTCCAGCAGGCACACAGCCTCCACACTGGCACCAGCAGGGCACAGCCTCCACACTGGCACCAGCAGGGCACAGCCTCCACACTGGCACCAGCAGGGCACAGCCTCCACACTGGCACAGCAGGGCACAGCCTCCACACTGGCACCAGCAGGCACAGCCTCCACACTGGCACCAGCAGGACACAGCCTCCACACTGGCATCAGCAGGCACAGCCTCCACACTGGCACCAGCAGGACACAGCCTCCACACTGGCACCAGCAGGACACAGCCTCCACACTGGCACCAGCAGGCACAGCCTCCACACTGGCACCAGCAGGACACAGCCTCCACACTGGCACCAGCAGGACACAGCCTCCACACTGGCACCAGCAGGCACAGCCTCCACACTGGCACCAGCAGGGCACAGCCTCCACACTGGCACCAGCAGGCACAGCCTCCACACTGGCACCAGCAACACAGCCTCCACACTGGCACCAGCAGGGCACAGCCTCCACACTGGCACCAGCAGGCACAGCCTCCACACTGGCACCAGCAGGCACAGCCTCCACACTGGCACCAGCAGGCACAGCCTCCACACTGGCACCAGCAGGGCACAGCCTTCCACACTGGCACCAGCAGGGCACAGCCTCCACACTGGCACCAGCAGGGCACAGCCTCCACACTGGCACCAGCCAGACACAGCCTCCACACTGGCACCAGCAGGCACAGCCTCCACACTGGCACCAGCAGGCACAGCCTCCACACTGGCACCAGCAGGCACAGCCTCCACACTGGCACCAGCAGGACACAGCCTCCACACTGGCACCAGCAGGCACAGCCTCCACACTGGCACCAGCAGGCACAGCCTCCACACTGGCACCAGCAGGCACAGCCTCCACACTGGCACCAGCAGGCACAGCCTCCACACTGGCACCAGCAGGACACAGCCTCCACACTGGCACCAGCAGGCACAGCCTCCACACTGGCACACCGCAGGACACAGCCTCCACACTGGCACCAGCAGGCACAGCCTCCACACTGGCACAGCAGGCACAGCCTCCACACTGGCACCAGCAGGACACAGCCTCCACACTGGCACCAGCAGGACACAGCCTCCACACTGGCACCAGCAGGCACAGCCTCCACACTGGCACCAGCAGGCACAGCCTCCACACTGGCACCAGCAGGGCACAGCCTCCACACTGGCACCAGCAGGCACAGCCTCCACACTGGCACCAGCAGGCACAGCCTCCACACACTGGCACCAGCAGGGCACAGCCTCCACACTGGCACCAGCAGGACACAGCCTCCACACTGGCACCAGCAGGGCACAGCCTCCACACTGGCACCAGCAGGCACAGCCTCCACACTGGCACCAGCAGGCACAGCCTCCACACTGGCACCAGCAGGACACAGCCTCCACACTGGCACCAGCAGGCACAGCCTCCACACTGGCACCAGCAGGCACAGCCTCCACACTGGCACCAGCAGGCACAGCCTCCACAGCAGACACAGCCTCCACACTGGCACCAGCAGGCACAGCCTCCACACTGGCACCAGCAGGCACAGCCTCCACACTGGCACCAGCAGCACAGCCTCCACACTGGCACCACAGGCACAGCCTCCACACTGGCACCAGCAGGCACAGCCTCCACACTGGCACCAGCAGGCACAGCCTCCACACTGGCACCAGCAGGACACAGCCTCCACACTGGCACAGCAGGCACAGCCTCCACACTGGCACCAGCAGGACACACTCCACACTGGCACCAGCAGCACAGCCTCCACACTGGCACCAGCAGGCACAGCCTCCACACTGGCACCAGCAGGCACACGCCTCCACACTGGCACCAGCAGGCACAGCCTCCACACTGGCACCAGCAGGCACAGCCTCCACACTGGCACCAGCAGGCACAGCCTCCACACTGGCACAGCAGGGCACAGCCTCCACACTGGCACCAGCAGGCACAGCCTCCACACTGGCACCAGCAGGACACAGCCTCCACACTGGCACCAGCAGGCACAGCCTCCACACTGGCACCAGCAGGCACAGCCTCCACACTGGCACCAGCAGGCACAGCCTCCACACTGGCACCAGCAGGCACAGCCTCCACACTGGCACCAGCAGGCACAGCCTCCACACTGGCACCAGCAGGCACAGCCTCCACACTGGCACCAGCCAGACACAGCCTCCACACTGGCACCAGCAGGGCACAGCCTCCACACTGGCACCAGCAGGCACAGCCTCCACACTGGCACCAGCAGCAGTGCACACGACAGCGCATCGCTCACACTGGCACCACAGGCCAGCCCCACATGGCACACAGGGCACTCCACACTGGCACCAAGCACACCTCCACACTGGCACCAGCCAGACACACAAGCCTCCACACTGGCACCAGCAGCACAGCCTCCACACTGGACCAGGCACAGCTCACACTGCACCAGGCACAGCCTCCACACTGGCACCAGCAGGCACAGCCTCCACACTGGTCACCAGCAAGCACAGCCTCACACTGGCACCAGCAGGGCACACTGCCAGCAGGCACACTACTGGCACCAGCAGGCCTCACAGCCACAGCCACCACTGGGCACGTACCTAGCACACCCCACTGCCCTACTGCTGGGTGTCGTCAGGTCTCAGGACAACTTGAAGTCATGACGCAGCAACAAACTTCACAGTACAATTCCTCAGAGATGGCGCAGAAACAACTGATCACTGCTCTGAGGATGCCAGCTGAGAGAGGGCAGTGCTAGGCAGTGTGCGGGCACATGGAGAGCCCGAGGGTCGCCCCGCTGGGCACAGACCATATCCTCCTCTATGCTGCAGGCCACACACGGAGGTAACCATCAAGGCTTGTACAGCAAAGGTATGACAGAAAGATGTGGGTGCGGCCGTGCTGCGTGATGTCACTAGACCAGGAAGGAGGAAGCTCCGCAGCCCCAGTCAGCACATGGCTAATTGGCATCGCATGCAAATGAGCCATGTGCATTGGCTGTGCTAAGGGAGCACTCATATGTCTGATGGGCCTCTAGTTGTCAGGGCTGACTGTCCCTGATGGCCAGTGGGCCCTCCAGCTGACCAGGGCCCGGCAGCACCAGCACCCCCCTCCCCCCCCCCCCCCCCCCGCTTCTCACTATACTTCTGGGGCCTGCACCGGCCGGCACCACTAGCCTCATACCCCCTTCCCCAACCGCTTCTCACCCGGCTGGCACCACTAGCACACATCCCTTCCGCTTCTCACCTGGCCGGCACCACTAGCACCCCCCCCCCCCCCCCCCCCCCCCCCCCCCCCCCCCCCCCCCCCCGCTTCTCACTATACTTCTGGGGCCTGTATATACCACTGGGGAGGCTGCTGTATACTATCACTGGGGAGGCTGCTGTATATACCTCTGGGGGCTGCTGTATATACCTCTGGGGGCTGCTGTATACTACCACTGGGGAGGCTGCTGTATATACCACTGGGGCTGATGTATATACCTCTGGGGCTGCTGTATACTATCACTGGGGAGGCTGCTGTATACTATCACTGGGGAGGCTGCAGTATACTATCACTGGGGAGGCTGCTGTATAAACCACTGGGGCTGCTGTATATACCTCTAGGGCTGCTGTATACTACCACTGGGGAGGCTGCTGTATATACCACTGGGGCTGCTGTATATACCTCTGGGGGCTGCTGTATACTACCACTGGGGAGGCTGCTGTATATACCACTGGGGCTGCTGTATATACCTCTGGGGGCTGCTGTATACTACCACTGGGAGGCTGCTGTATATACCACTGGGGCTGCTGTATACTATCACTGGGGAGGCTGCTGTATACTATCACTGGGGAGGCTGCTGTATACTATCGCTGGGAAGGCTGCTGTATACTATCGCTGGGAAGGCTGCTGTATATACCACTGGGGAGGCTGCTGTATACTATCGCTGGGAAGGCTGCTGTATACTATCGCTGGGAAGGCTGCTGTATATACCACTGGGGAGGCTTCTGTATACTATCGCTGGGAAGGCTGCTGTATATACCACTGGGGAGGCTGCTGTATACTATCACTGGGGAGGCTGCTGTATACTACCACTGGGGAGGCTGCTGTATACTACCACTGGGGAGGCTGCTGTATACCACTGGGGGGGCCTGTATACCACACTGTTGGGGGCTGTATACCTGTGCTGGGGTCCAACCTCGGCTTATACACGAGTCAAAAGGTTTTCCCAGGTTTGGGGGGCAAAAGTAGGGGGTCGGCTTATACACGGGTATATACGGTAAACTGGGTGGCGTCAGACTGTTAACACCGATTCGGTAAGGGGGTGTGTCTTGAGGGGGGCATGTCATTGGGGGCGTGTCTTGGAGGGGGCCCCGTTCAAAAGTTTGCTATGGGGCCCTGCCAGTTCTAGTTACGCCCCTGCCTAAAGGATAGGCCTGTCACAGGAAAACACATACTGTATTTTCCGCACTACAAGGCGCACCTTATATACGTTTTTTTCCGACAAATTTGATGTATGCTAAGGGGGGGTGCCATTTGCCTGCAAATATTTGGCACCCCCCAGAAAATAAGGCATACCTGATCCGCCACAAGATCCTCCGTCACCGCCATCCCCGCTGTCCCCGCCGCTGTATTCCGCATCGCTGTGCGGGGGCGCACTCACCAGCCACCGATCACAAGTTCCGTCGTCCGCGCTGTCCGGTGCCCGCCGCTGCATTGCTGTGCCGCATGAGGGGCGCGCTCACAGCCCAGGAGCCCATCAGCCAATCACAGCTACGCCCAGGAGCCTTGAGCCAATCCGAGGCCAACTGACATCAGTCCATAGCCTCTGATTGGCTGAGGGCTCAAGCGCTGTAATTGGCTGAGGGCTCCAGAGCTGTGATTGGCTGAGGGCTCCAGCGCTGTGATTGGCTGAGGGCTCCAGCGCTGTGATTGGCTGAGGGCTCCAGCGCTGTGAGCGCCTTACCACACAGGAGTACAGTAGTAAGCAAAATGTACAAAAAGTAAAGATCAGTTTATGTGTGCGTCTGACTGTGTGTGTGTGTGTGTCTGACTGTGTGGGATACTGGAGGGTGATGGGGGGCTACAGAGTGATACTGGACGGTGATGGGAGGCTACAGAGGGATACTGGAGGTCGAGGGAGGCTACAGAAGGATACTGGAGGGTGATGGGGGGCTACAGAAGGATACTGAAGGGTGATGGGGGTGCTACAGAGGGATAACGGAGGGTGATGGGAGGCTGCAGAGGGATAATGGAGGGTGATGGGGGAGGCTACAGAGGGATAATGAAGGGTGATGGGGGCTACAGAGGGATACTGGAGGGTGATGGGGGGCTACAGAGGGATACTGGAGGGTGATGGGAGGCTATAGAGGGATACTGGAGGGTGATGGGAGGCTACCGAGGGATACTGGAGGGTGATGGGAGGCTACAGACGGATACTGGAGGGTGATGGGAGGCTACAGAGGGATACTGGAGGGTGATGGGAGGCTACAGAGGGATACTGGATGGTGATGGAGGTGCTACAGAGGGATAATGGAGGGTGATGGGGGGGGGGGGCTACAGAGTGATACTGGAGGGTGATGGGAGGCTATAGAGGGATACTGGAGGGTGAGGGAGGCTACAGAGGGATAATGAAGGGTGATGGGGGGGCTACAGAGTGTAGTGTTGTAGTGCAGACGACGATGAATCCAGAAGCACACACAGATATGCTGAACTGCTCAGTCGAGTGACCATACTTGAATAAATTCTCTTCCCTTTCCCAGCTCCCCCTTTTCCTGCCACAACTCCTCCTCTATCTTACATCACTGTTACTAGGCAGAAAAAGCAAACAGGGAAAACAACAAGCAAACTGCAGAAGATATAACAACATTACACAGAGGGATACTGGAGGGTGAGGGAGGCTACAGAGGGATAATGGAGGGTGATGGGGGGCTACAGAGGGATACTGGAGGGTGATGGGAGGCTACAGAGGGATACTGCAGGGTGAGGCAGGCTACAGAGGGATACTGGAGGGTGATGGGGGGCTACAGACGGATACTGGAGGGTGATGGGAGGCTACAGACGGATACTGGAGGGTGAGGGAGGCTACAGACGGATACTGGAGGGTGAGGGAGGCTACAGACGGGTACTGGAGGGTGAGGGAGGCTACAGACGGATACTGGAGGGTGAGGGAGGCTACAGAGGGATACTGGAGGGTGAGGGAGGCTACAGAGGGATACTGGAGGGTGATGGGAGGCTACAGAGGGATACTGGAGGGTGATGGGGGGGCTACAGAGGGATACTGGAGGGTGATGGGAGGCTACGGACGGATACTGGAGGGTGATGGGAGGCTACAGACGGATACTGGAGGGTGATGGGAGGCTACAGACGGATACTGGAGGGTGAGGGAGGCTACAGAGGGATACTGGAGGGTGATGGGAGGCTACAGAGGGATACTGGAGGGTGAGGGAGGCTACAGAGGGATACTGGAGGGTGATGGGAGGCTACAGAGGGATACTGGAGGGTGATGGGAGGCTACAGAGGGATACTGGAGGGTGATGGGGGTCTAAAAAATTGAATAAAGTTTGACTTACAATCTGAGCTTTGTTTTTTTTATGGTAATATGGTGCGCCTTATAATCTGGTGCGCTTTATATATGAACCAAGACAGCCCTTTTTTGAGGGTGCGCCTTATAATCCGGTGCGCCTTATAGTGCGGAAAATACTGTACTTATATTCAAAGTTAAATTTATGAGACCCCTGGATCAACAGAACCGTTCTCACCTAATGTTTTCCGTGGCCCATGCACATACCCCTGCCAAGTTGTTTCTCCACAATTCATCATGTCTACTCCTTCCCATTCTGCCTCTGTACATGCCTTCCCCAGAAGGGCTGTGCCATGGTGTGTCCTCTTTTGTGCCTTGGTGTGTCCACCATTCTTACCTGTTACTTTTGACCCTTTAATATTCCTCTGAAGCCCCTGTGACCTTGTTCTGCCCACCTTCAGATTCTTTGCTAACAGATGCCTAACTTCGAGCTTGAGGGCCCCAAAACAAAATCGGTCATACACATCCATTACACAGTACATAGCTTGGACACATACGTATATAAGACTAGATGGTGGCCCGATTATAACGCATCGGGTATTCTAGAATATGTGGGTGTGCGGCGGTGCGGGTGTACGGCAATGGGGGTGTATGGCGGTGCGTTTGTGCGAGTGTGCAGCGGTGGCCACCTCAGTTCTCACCCGCTCCAGGCTTCTGTCCAGCCGCCTCTCACCCTAGCATGTCTTCTTCTTCTTCCTCCAGCATAGATAAAAAATTAATCAATCAATATCTCACCAAGTAGCCAACCCACATAAATCAGGTAATCAAAAAGTCCATAGGACACTGGGATGAGTTCATAAAAATATGTAAACTTTATTAAGGATTTTCATACAAGGAATTAAAAGAATCCTTCAAATTACTAACAATAATAAGGTGAAGATTAGGACCATATGCATATCAACAAGCAGAGCTACTGAACAGCTAGGAATAATCAGGGTTATTGCTATATCCCGTGGTACATTTATAGGGGGGACCATAGGACCAAATAAACAGTATGTATGAGACGGTACCGAGTAAAATGATTACGCATTATGCGATTGGATGATTCCACAGAAAAAACCTTATTATGTATAAATCACATAAACTCAGCAGGGTCTATATAGACGGTGGATTCAATAATCAGAAAGTACATCCCTGTACATATCCCTGTAAGGAGTACTTGGGCTTATGTCAGAGGACTGTATGCAGTAACCAACATGAACGTCCACTATCCCCTCCTGTCGCTTATGTACAAAAGTACAAGTCTCCAAAAGCATTTAACAAGCAAGTTGTAGAAGTTTGATAAAACCCCTGAGCCACAGTTAAAACCGTGCTATATATATCATGTGGCCCATACACATTTTACACTTCACATATCAGAACCAGTGCAAGTATATGTATCCAAAAGGGGGATCTTAGTTATAAAACACAATATCACCCACTGTACTTGCACACTCAGTGCTGTGCATTATGAGGACCTATAGCACATGGTTAGTTTGGGCATCAAGGGGTAATCACTTCAAAACACCATGCATTTGCAATCATTTCAGGACCATACCTCCATACCTCAGTGGTGGTTGTGTGATGGTCACCTACAGTCCACACCTGACCCTTACACGTTTCGTTCCTAAGAGACTTCTTCAGAGGGTAGTGAGTTAAGTGCAGTGCAGATTCGGGGGTTTATATAATGATAAGCTTCATCAGAGAGTGAAAAAACCTGTGTTTCCCTTCCGCCTCCATTTGCGGCGTCAGTGCCGCGTGATCGCTCCCGATCACGTGACACGCCCCACTTCCGGTCTTTGGAACGCAGACGCCGGAAGCCGCGTCATCAAGACGCTTCTCCGGACCGCGTCCATGTGACCGGGAGGGGGCGTGTCTGGAAAGCTCCACGCTTACACCGACGCACTAGGAGGCTGGGGAGAGACACAAACAACCGCCATGTATAAAAAGGGGGGAGGGTTGCTAAGCAACATTCCATTTGTACAAAGTAGTGCAAAGTATGATTATATGGTATCAACAGAACGTAAAATTGTAAAAAATGACTCACAATCCATATAGAAACCAAAAAATGATCAAAGATACCACAATTCATCACTAAAGTGCATATATTAGTGCAAGTGCCAAAATCTATATAGACATGATATAGTGATACTAAGATAGTAATAGAAAGTGCCTTTTTACAGAAACTGTAAATCTCTAAAATACATAACACATAAACTGAGTAATATATACAGAATACATATAAGAAGTGCTTAAAAGAATAATCTCCTTGAACAGGTCCAGTTTTCTTTTTTTCTTTTTTTCTTTTTTTCTTTCGTCTCTTGCTGTTCGCCAATCAACTACATGAATATTCATATAATGATAATGCAGTATAAATTTCTAAAACAAAATAAACAAAAATAATTAAAATCATTAATAGAAATATCTTAAAACCAACCAACTACACCCTCATTGCTGGTGTGGCCCTCAAAAAGAATAGCTGTTTCCATAAGCTACAAGAACGCACTAAAACCAAAATGTTCATTTAGACCAAACGGACCCACAGTGTTAAGCCTGTAGATCCATTTGCTCTCGACCTGTCTCCAGCATAGATGTCAACAATTCCAAGGCCTCAGGGGGCGGAGTTAACAGGGGGCATCATAGTAGACGTGTCCAAGCGCATAGCCCTGATGTGGTGGGCGTGCCCTTGCTCACGGCCATTATGACGCCCCCTTTGGTAGCTCCACCCCCCGCGGCCTTTGAATTTCTGGAGTCTATGCCACGAAAAGAAGAAGAAGAATGGTGGGGTGAGCGTCAGGCAGATGGAGCATGGATCGGCGGCCGGGAGGGAGCATGGAGGGGGTGAGCAGTGGGCAGGAGACCGAGCGGAGGGGGGCCAGGAAACCAGGCTGACTGTGCCTGTTTCGTTGTAACGGAAATCCTGCATTGCTGATTGGTCACGCCCCCACCCAGCCGCGACCAATCAGTGACGCGGGTTTTGCGTTAGAGACAGTGTGAGGTGAGTACAAGGTGAGTGTAGGGCTTAATGTGAGGTCAGTGCAAGGTGAGTGTAGGGCTAAGTGTGAGGTGAGTGCAAGGTGAGTGTGACGTGAGCACAGGGCTAAGTGTGACGTGAGCACAGGGCTAAGTGTGACGTGAGTGCAGGGCAGAGTGTGACGTGAGTGCAGGGCAGAGTGTGACGTGAGTGCAGGGCAGAGTGTGACGTGAGTGCAGGGCAGAATGTGACGTGAGTGCAGGGCAGAGTGTGACGTGAGTGCAGGGCAGAGTGTGACGTGAGTGCAGGGCAGAGTGTGACGTGAGTGCAGGGCAGAGTGTGACGTGAGTGCAGAGTAAGTGTCAATGGTGGGTGAGTGTGAGTGTAGGGTGTGTGAGTGTAAGTGGTCTGCAGTACCTGGCTCCTGGTGCTGTGTTCGTTTAGCTTAAGGACCTCTGGTGATGTCACAGCCATGTGATCTTGCTCGGCCATGATTGTGACATCATCAGAGGTCCTGTAAGTATAGAGCCCCCATCACACATAACGACGCACCAGCGATACCGATAACGATACGACCTGGCCAGGGTTGCTGGTGCGTTGTTTTCACATCGCTGGTCATTTCAAATAGCGAGACGGGAAAGCCGACAGTGAAGTCGGCTTTCCCGCCAGCTATGTGAGTGTAGCACTGTCGTCTCTGTCACAATCCCGCGTCGCTGATGCGTCGCCAGTGCTTTTTCTGTAAAAAACATATTTGCCAGTACGCATTTCAGATTAATTTCCCCTGTGCACAGGGGTGCAGAAAGACTGAGGTGGGGTTGCTGTCGGCGGCCACGGGTGAGGAGCGGAGAGGGGGGTTCTGACGGTAGCCGCCGCTGGTGATTTTACCTTATGCAGGCGGCGCACGTCACACAGGGAGCCGGCTGCATGGTTCAGGCGCCGCCCCCTTCTGCTCTGCAGCTACCACTGCCTCCTTGCCGCCTGAACCTAAAAGCTCATATTGACCATTGGACAGTGCGGCCCTGCCTATGCATGGCACACGTCCCCTATGCATGGCACACGTCCCCTATGCGTGGCACACGTCCCCTATGCGTGGCACACGTCCCCTATGCGCGGCACACGTCCCCTATGCATGGCACACGTCCCCTATGCATGGCACACGTCCATGATGTGTGGCACATGTCCATTATGTGTGGCACATGTCCCCTATGCGTGGCACACACCCTCTATGCGTGGCACATGCCCCCTGTGTTACATATGGCCCCCACGCTGATCTATTCTTCCCTCCTCCAGCGCTGATCTCCCGGTCTCACTCCGTGTAGTTGTGATCAGGCAGAGATGATGCTGCAGAGCTCCTCCACTTCCTGGTTCTGTGCGGTCATGTGATTGGCAGAGAGTGACATCATCTCTGCGTGCGATCACAGCAGCAGGGAAACCGGAGAGACACCGGAGATCAGCGCTGGAGGAGGAGTCGGGAGGTAAGTATAGAGTTTATTATTTTACTATGGCAGCAGCATGGGGGCCAAATCTAACTTAGGGGGACATGTGCCATCACAGGGGGGCTGCTCCCCCAGCCCATCACTGCGGTACAGTTTCAGCACCACGGTGATGGAGAGCGGCTATGGATATTATATGAGCGGGAGCAGGAGATCTCCAGCTCCCTCCACCAGCTCACATTTTCCGGTACACCGTACCGTCGCAAAACAGTCGCAGAAAAAGCACTGTCCGTCGCCAGGTTTTGAATGCGCGCGCCTATTTGCATAGTCTGTGCTAATTGGTGGCCGCCGGAGATGGCCACCAATGAGCGGCCTCTGTCTGATGCGCAAATTTGGCTTCAGACAGACGCCTTAGACAATTTATAGTAGATTATCTCAGCACAGGAGATGTGTGGTATGATCAGACCATGTCCCTGTACGGTCAGACACATCCATTACACAAAAAGTTTTGCAGACATATACTGGGCACTGCTGTGTTGCAGGGACCGGTGCTACTTGCATATGTAAGGGTGCGAGTAAAGCAGGTTCATGTGCCCGGGTGCACGCTTATTAGACTGTGTCTTGATTTAAAATCTTGTTTTTAAATGTGTTTTCATTAATTGTTCACTACAACAATGTGTGGTGGGCGTGGACGTCGGTGTCCGCCACCTTTATAGGGGTGGATATGACGGCACACGCCAGACAACAAGGTCCGTAGAAGGGGCAGGTGCTCCGAAACGGAATCCGTCACCTGTGTGTCTCCTCACTCCCTCCCCCATCTCAGAGAAACCATGTAAAGAGGACTCTGAAATAAAAAAGGAAAAAGCTCTGCTCGGTGAGTGCCGCATTTTTTTCTTATCCATTGCTACATCCATTACACAGTACATAGCAGGGCCACATATATAAGATTATCTCAGCACAGGAGATGTGGTATGATCAGACCATGTCCCTGTACAGTCAGACACATCCATTACACAGTACATAGCAGGGACACATATATAAGATTATCTCAGCACAGGGGATGTGGTATGATCAGACCATGTCCCTGTACAGTCAGATAACTCCATTACACAGTACATAGCAGGGCCACATATATAAGATTATCTCAGCACAGGAGATGTGTTATGATCAGACCATGTCCCTGTACGGTCAGACATATCCATTACACAGTACATAGCAGGGCCACATATATAAGATTATCTCAGCACAGGAGATGTGGTATGATCAGACCATGTCCCTGTACGGTCAGACACATCCATTACACAGTACATAGCAGGGCCACATATATAAGATTATCTCAGCACAGGAGATGTGTTATGATCAGACCATGTCCCTGTACGGTCAGACATATCCATTACACAGTACATAGCAGGGCCACATATATAAGATTATCTCAGCACAGGTGATGTGGTATGATCAGACCATGTCCTTCTAAGGTCAGACACATCCATTACACAGTACATAGCAGGGACACATATATAAGATTATCTCAGCACAGGAGATGTGGTATGATCAGACCATGTCCCTGTACAGTCAGACACATCCATTACACAGTACATAGCAGGGACACATATATAAGATTATCTCAGCACAGGGGATGTGGTATGATCAGACCATGTCCCTGTACAGTCAGATAACTCCATTACACAGTACATAGCAGGGCCACATATACAAGATTATCTCAGCACAGGAGATGTGTTATGATCAGACCATGTCCCTGTACGGTCAGACATATCCATTACACAGTACATAGCAGGGCCACATATATAAGATTATCTCAGCACAGGAGATGTGGTATGATCAGACCATGTCCCTGTACGGTCAGACACATCCATTACACAGTACATAGCAGGGACACATATATAAGATTATCTCAGCACAGGGGATGTGGTATGATCAGACCATGTCCCTGTACGGTCAGACACATCCATTACACAGTACATAGCAGGGACACATATATAAGATTATCTCAGCACAGGGGATGTGGTATGATCAGACCATGTCCCTGTACAGTCAGATAACTCCATTACACAGTACATAGCAGGGCCACATATATAAGATTATCTCAGCACAGGAGATGTGTTATGATCAGACCATGTCCCTGTACGGTCAGACATATCCATTACACAGTACATAGCAGGGCCACATATATAAGATTATCTCAGCACAGGTGATGTGGTATGATCAGACCATGTCCCTCTATGGTCAGACACATCCATTACACAGTACATAGCAGGGACACATATATAAGATTATCTCAGCACAGGAGATGTGGTCAGGGGTGTAACTAGAACTGGCAGGGCCCCATAGCAAACTTTTGAACGGGGCCCCCTCCAAGACATGCCCCCAATGACACGCCCCCTTCAAGACACACCCCCTTACCGAATCGGTGTTAACAGTCTGACGCCACCCAGTTTACCGTATATACTCGTGTATAAGCCGACCCGTGTATAAGCCGACCCCCCTACTTTTGCCCCCAAAATCTGGGAAAACCTATTGACTCGTGTATAAGCCGAGGGTGGACCCCAGCACAAGTATACAGCCCCCAGCAGTGTGGTATACAGGCCCCCCAGTGGTATACAGGCCTCCCCAGTGGTAGTATACAGCAGCCTCCCCAGTGGTAGTATACAGCAGCCTCCCCAGTGGTAGTATACAGCAGCCTCCCCAGTGGTAGTATACAGCAGCCTCCCCAGTGGTAGTATACAGGCCCCAGCAGTATATACAGCAGCCACAGTGGTATACAGCAGCCTCCACAGTGGTATATACAGGCCTCCGCAGTGGTATATACAGGCCCCAGCAGTATATACAGCAGCCCCAGTGGTGGTATATACAGGCCCCAGTGGTGGTATATACAGGCCCCAGTGGTGGTATATACAGGCCCCAGTGGTGGTATACAGGGTATACAGCTCCCAGCACAGGGTATACAGCTCCCAGCACAGGGTATACAGCTCCCAGATTCCCAGCACAGGGTATACAGCTCCCAGAGTCCTAGCACAGGGTATACAGCTCCCAGCACTGGGTATACAGCTCCCAGAGTCCCGGCACACACAAGGTATACAGCTCCCAGAGTCCCGGCACACACAGGGTATACAGCTCCCAGAGTCCCGGCACACACAGGGTATACAGCTCCCAGCACAGACAGGGTATACAGCTCCCACTGCTCCCAGCACAGACAGGGTATACAGCTCCCACTGCTCCCAGCACAGGCAGGGTATACAGCTCCCACTGCTCCCAGCACAGACAGGGTATACAGCTCCCACTGCTCCCAGCACAGACAGGGTATACAGCTCCCACTGCTCCCAGCACAGACAGGGTATACAGCTCCCACTGCTCCCAGCACAGACAGGGTATACAGCTCCCACTGCTCCCAGCACAGACAGGGTATACAGCTCCCACTGCTCCCAGCACACACAGGGTATACAGCTCCCACTGCTCCCAGCACACACAGGGTATACAGCTCCCACTGCTCCCAGCACAGACAGGGTATACAGCTCCCACTGCTCCCAGCACAGACAGGGTATACAGCTCCCACTGCTCCCAGCACAGACAGGGAATACAGCTCCCACTGCTCCCAGCACAGACAGGGTAGACAGCTCCCACTGCTCCCAGCACAGACAGGGTATACAGCTCCCACTGCTCCCAGAGTCCCAGCCACCACAGGGTATAAAGGCCCCGGGCCCCCCTCACAGTAAGGCCTCCCCATGCTGCCGCTGTTCACTGACTGTACAATAGTGATAATATTTGCGCCTCTCACCCTCTCCCGGGCTTAGTGAAGCTCCTTCCTGCTTGTCCTGTGCGGCTGTGCTGTGACCGGTCACCGGCCGGTTAGTAAGGAGGTAACAGGCCGGCCAGGCGGAGACCAACTCCGCAGATAACACACAGGCAGGCAGCAGAGCAGGCTACAGTCTGGCGGCGGCAGCCCCTTTGATCTGTGTGCGGCCGGCGCCTGCGGCCGCTTTGAATGGGAGCTGCATCCACCTCGCCGGGGGGCCCCGTCGGGCGTGTGCGCTGCCCGCCGGGCCCCACCCCCCCCCCTGACGGCCACACAACAGGTATCGCAGGCAGCTGCAGGTATAGCAGCGTAGCGGCACTGGGTCCGGGCCCCCCAGAAGCGCCGGGCCCCAAAGCGACCGCTATATCTGCTATGCCGGTAGTTACGCCACTGGATGTGGTATGATCAGATCATCTCCCTGTATGGTCAGACACATCCATTACACAGTACATAGCAGGGACACATATATAAGACTAGATGGTGGCCCGATTCTAACGCATTGGGTATTCTAGAATATGTATGTAGTTGACATACTGTGACTGACAGAACTTGTTAAGTCAACGTGAGTGAACTACATATATATATATATACGGTAGCAGCGCTGTGGTATATGGCGGTACATTACAGTACATGTATAGTAGCGGTATGGTATATGGTGGTACATTACAGTACATGTAAAGTAACACTATAGTATATGGCTGTACAGTATAGCACATGTATAGCAGCACTATAGTATATGGAGGTACATTATAGTACATGTATATCAGCGCTATGGTATATGGCTTTACATTACAGTACATGTATAGCAGCGCTATGGTATATGGTGGTACATTACATTACATTACATGTATAGCAGCGCTATAGTATATGGCAGTACATTACAGCACATGTATAGCAGCACTATGGTATATGGCGATACATTACAGCACATGTATAGCAGCTCTATGGTATATGGCGCTACATTACAGTACATGTAAAGTAACACTATAGTATATGGCTGTACAGTATAGCATATGTATGGCAGCACTATAGTATAAGGCAGTATATTACAGTATATGTACAGGTGCACTATAGTAAATGGTGGTATTTTATAGCAATGTATAGCAGCACTATAGTATATGGCGGTACATTACAGCACATGTATAGCAGCACTATAGTATATGGCGGTACATTACAGCGCATGTATAGCAGCACTATGGTATATGGTGATACTCCGCTCCCCGATGCCCCCACTCCTCCACAGTAAAAGTAAAAAAATCCTCAGGATGGAGGCGAGCGGGGCAGGATGGAGCGGGGGGAGGGCAGGATGGAGCCGGGGGGAGGGGCCAGGATGGAGGCGGCGGGGGGGGTCAGGAAGGAGGCGGAGGGGGGGCAGGAAGGAGGTGGAGGGGGGGCAGGATGGAGGCGGGGGAGCAAGAACAGCGGGGGGCAGGATGGAGGCGGGGGCAGGATGGAGGGAGCGGGGCAGAATGGAGCGAGCGAGGTAGGATGGAGCGAGCGAGGCAGGATGGAGGGAGCGGGGCAGGATGGAGTGAGCGGGGCAGGATGGAGTGAGCGGGGCACTATGGAGCGAGCGGGGCAGGATGGAGCCGGAGAAGCAGGATGGTGGCGAAGAGGGGGGCAGGATGGTGGTGGGGGGGCAGGATGTGGCGGGGGGCAGGATGTAGTGAGCAGGGCAAGATGGAGCGAGGCAGGATGCAGCCGGAGAAGCAGGATGGAGCCGGAGGAACAGGATGGTGGCGAGCGAGGCAGGATGGAGGCGGAGGAGCAGGATGGTGGCAGGGTGGAGCAGGATGGGGGGGTCAGGATGGAGCGAGCCGGGCAGGATGGTGGCGGGGGGGGGGGGCAGGATGGAGCAAGCGGGGCAGGATAGAGCCGGAGGAGCAGGATGGAGCCGGAGGAGCGGGATGGTGGCGGAGGGGGGGCAGGATGGTGGTGGGGGGCAGGATGGTGGAGGGCGGGGCAGGATGGTGGCGGGCGGGGCAGGATGGAGCTGGCGGGGCAGGATGGAGCTGGCGGGGCAGGATGGAGCGAGCGGGGCAGGATGGAGATGGGGGGTGGCAAGATGGAGACGGGGGGAGAGAGGAAGGATGGAGCGATCGGGGCAGGACGGAGCCAGGGGGAAGGGGGCAGGATGGAGCGAGCGGCCAGAATGGTGGCGGGGGCAGGATGGTGGCGGGGGGACAGGATGGTGGCGGGGGGCAGTATTGTGGCAGGGGGGCAGGACGGAGCGAGCGGGGCAGGATGGTGGCGAGTGGGGCAGGATGGTGGCGGGGGCAGGATGGAGCCAGCGGAGCAGGATGGAGCCAGCGGGGCATGATGGAGCCGGCGGGGCAGCATGGAGCCGGCGGGGCAAGATGGAGCCAGGGGGGCAGGATGGAGTGAGCGGGGCAGGATGGAGGCGGGGGGTAGGAAGGTGGCGGGGGGGCAGGACGGAGCGAGCGGGGCAGGATGGTGGCGAGCGGGACAGGATGGTGGTGGGGAGGCAGGATGGAGCGAGCGGGGCAGGATGGTGGTGGTGGGGGGGCAGGATGGAGCCGGAGGGGCAGACTGGAGCCGGCTGGGCAGGATGGAGTCGGAGGGGCAGAATGGAGCAAGCTGGGCAGGATGGAGCGAGCGGGGAAGGATGGAGCGAGCGGGGCAGGATGGAGCCGGGGGAGGTGGCAAGATGTAGCCAGGGGGGGGCAGGATGGAGCGAGTGGGGCAAGATGGTGGCGGGGGCAGGATGGAGTGAGCAAGGCAGGATGGAGCCGGAGGAGCAGGATGGTGGCAGAGGGGAGGCAGGATGGGGGGCAGGATGGTGACGGGGGTGGCAGGATGGACGAGAGGGGCAAGAGGAAGCAAGCAGGGCAGGATGGAGCGAGCGGGGCAGGATGGAGCCGGGGGGGGGGGCAGATGGAGTCGGGGGTGGGGCAGGATGTAGCAAGTGGGGCAGGATGGTGGCGGGGAGGGGGCAGGATGGAGCCGGGGGGGCAGGATGGAGCGAGCGGGGCAGGATGGAGCCAGCGGGGCAGGAGGAAGTGAGCGGGACAGGATGGAGCGAGCGGGCAGGATGGTGCGGGGGGGGCAGATGGAGCGAGAGGGGCAGGATGGAGCCAAAGGAGCAGGATGGAGCCGGTGGAGCAGGATGGTGGCGGAGGGGGGAAGGGCAGGATGGTGGCGAGCGAGGGCAGGATGGAGCGAGCAGGGCAGGATGGTGGCTGGGGGCAGGATGGAGCCAGAGGAGCAGGATGGAGTGAGCGGGGCAGGATGGAGTGAGCGGGGCAGGATGGAGCCGGTGTAGGCAGGATGGTGGGGGGGGGGGAATGGTGGCGAGTGGGGCAGGATAGAGCGAGCAAGGCAGAATGGTGGCGGGGGGCAGGATGGAGCGAGCGGGCAGGATGGAGCGAGTGGGGCAGGATGGTGGCGAGCGGAACAGGATGGAGCGAGCGGGGCAGGATGGTGGCGGGGGCAGGATGGAGCCAGAGGGGCAGGATGGAGCGAGCGGGGCAGGATGGTGGCGAGGGGACAGGATGGAGCGAGTGGGGCAGGATGGAGCGGAGGGGGCAGGATGGAGCCGGAGGAGCAGGATGGTGGCGGGGGGGGGCAGGATGGTGGCGAGCGGGGCAGGATGAAGCGAGCAAGGCAGGATGGTGGCGGGGGGGCAGGATGAAGCGAGCAAGGCAGGATGGTGGCGGGGGGGCAGGATGGTGGCGGGGGGCAGGATGGAGCGAGCGGGGCAGGATGGTGGTGAGCGGAAAAGGATGGAGCAAGCGGGGCAGAATGGTGGCGGTGGGGCAGGATGGAGCAAGCGGGGCAGGATGGAGCCGAAAAAGCAGGATGGTGGCGATGGGGGGATACAGGATGGTGGTGGGGGGGCAGGATGGAGCAAGCGGGGCAGGATGGAGCCGGCGGGTCAGGATAGAGCCAACGGGGCAGGATGGAGCCGGCGGAGCAGAATGGAGGCGGCGGGGCAGGGTGGAGCCAGGGGGGCAGGATGGAGCTGGGGGGGCAGCATGGAGCTGGGGGGAGGGGGGTAGGATGGATGCGGGGGGAAGGGGGGTACGATGGATGCGGGGGGGGCATTATGGAGTTGGGGGGCAGGAGCCCCCTCGACCTCCTATGTTCTCACCCATCTTCTGTAGTGGTCGTCATGTGACAGGGCGGGCTGTGTGATGTCACATCAGCCTGCCCTGTCACATGACCGCAGTGACAGAGAAGACGGATGAGAACAGCGGGAGGCGACGGGTGGCAGTATGGATGCAGGTGGGCTAGGGGTATTCCCTTCGCCTCCTGCTGTTCTCACCCGTCTGTAGACAGGGCGGGCTGATGTGACATCACACAGCCCGCCCTCTGTACAGACGGGTGAGAACAGCAGGAGGCGAGGTGGGGGGCATGGGGGAGAGGCGAGGTGGGGGCGGCGGGTACCCTGTGTATTGCGGCAACACTGGCGCGTTAGCGCCTGTCGCCGGGCTTCAGCGACAGCGGCACTAACACGCCATTGTCGCCGGGGTGCAAATTGGCGCGCAATTCGAACTTTGAATTTGAGCGCCAAATTGCATAGTCTGCGCTCATCCTCTGTCTGGCGCGCGCTTTCTGTGACCGACAGACGCCTTAGACAATTATATAGTAGATTATCTCAGCACAGGAGATGTGGTATGATCAGACCATGTCCCTGTACGGTTAGACACATCTATTACACAATGCATAGCAGGGACACATATATAAGATTATCTCAGCACAGGAGATGTGGTATGATCAGACCATGTTCCTGTATGGTCAGACACATCCATTACACAGTACATAGCAGGGACACATATATAAGATTATCTCAGCACAGGAACATTTCTTTATAAACACATACAAATACGGAAATTATTATTATTCCAAGATGTAGTGATTAAAATCAACTTTGTTCATGGGAAAAAACCTCTTTAAGCCCTGCTGCTGTCTTGAATGTGAGCACCACAGAGGCGAATATGTATGTGGGTAATGATAGGAGGAATAATTTCCATCGTAACAATACAGGAATATAATTAAAAAATGAAGCATGCAGCTTTGTTTTAATTATTTTTAATGTAAAATGACAGATTAGATGGTAGTTCACACCCAGAAATGTGGCATTTCTAACATAACTCCAAAGGTCAAATTAACAGTGGAAAATACAGATTTATCCCAGGAGAGTAAACAGCGCAGTTCTTCCTGACCTGGATACAACACCAAGTAATCCAACCAAGGGTCACATCCACGGGCAGCCCACTCAGTTTAAATAATGATTACAGTATATTATACTGCAACTTATAATCTATTATAATAAAACCCTAAGGCAACTTCCGTCACGATGTAACGGTATGGTACGTCACATCCTGACTGAAGTTGCCTGTACACCCGCCCTGGGTGCTCCAGTATGGCCGCCCGTTGCCGGGAGCGGGGCTTACAAAGCCCCACTCCCACCATCGGTACAAGCTGTGGCCCCACACACTCTCCGGTCACACTCCCCACTCCTCCACACACCCTCCGACACTGCACTTCTCATCACACACCCCTCCCTCAGTTGCCACGTCCACACAAACACGTCCCACCCCTTCCATTCTCTTTGCGCCCCCTCCTCGCTCAGCGCCTCCACACTCATACCCCCACTCCTACCCCCATGCACTTTGCCTGCCATACTTACCACCGGCCCATAGTCTTCCCCGCTGCCGCCGGCTCCAGCCGATGATCTTCGCTCGCCGCCAGACCCACCATGTTAGCTCCACTTCTCCGTCCCGGCGACATGTTTCCTCCAACATGGCGTCCGGGAACTCTCGCAAGATCCCAGATGCCGTCTGAAAAGTCACGCGAGACTTCCCGGACGCCATCGTGGACGAAGTATGTCGCCGTCACAGAGGACTGGATCCAATATGGCATCCGGGAAGTCTCGCGAGACTTCCCAGATGCCATCTTAAATGCCGCGCTTTTTGAAAATTTACTTCAGCCCGCCATTCGCCGACGTCTCCTGCTGCTGCGTCATAACTCCTCCTGCTCTCTTCACTTACTCCATCTCCTCAGTTAACCTCTTCAGTGCCCTCACACCTGCTCAGTATATATAAGACGCTGTGAACATTTAAGTCCGTCTGCACCATATTGCTTCTATATTCTACTTAGTTAACCTCTTCAGTGCCCTCACTCCTGCTGAGTATACCTAAGACGCTGTGAACATTTAACTCCGTCTGCACCTTATTGCTTCTATATTCTCATCAGCTAAGCTCTTCAGTGCCGTCACTCCTGCTGAGTATATCTAAGATGCTGTGAACATTCAACTCTGTCTGCATTGTATTGCTTATATATTCTCCTCAGTTCACCTCTTCAGTGCCCTTACTCCTGCTGAGTATATCTAAGACGCTGTGAACATTTAACTCCGTCGGCGCTGTATTGCTTCTATATTCTTCTCAGTTAACCTCTTCAGTGCCCTCACTCCTGCTGAGTATACCTTTCTATAATTAAGACGCAGTGAACTAGCCCACGTATATAAGCTCTATCATGTAGCACTGCTTTACAACTTACCCTTCTGATTTACGCCACCTGTACATACATACATACACATCTTTTCTGTCTTCATAACTGCAGGACCCCTTCTCTAACGCCTTATAACCTCCAACATTCTCACTCTCTATCATCTGCTCTCATACTCGCTTACCAGTCTCAACATGACTCCTCCCAAAAAGTATGCCACTGACACACAGCGGAAAAATACTTTGTCACTACGTCAAAGAAAACGCCGTGCTAATGAGACTCCTGAAGAAAAAGAACATCGCCTTGCGACCATGAAGGCTTATAAACGGCAACGCCTCACACACGAGTCCCCTAATGGTGGGTTTACACACACCAATTTATCTGTTCAATATCTGAACCAATCTCTGGTTGCAGTGAAATCATGGATACATTGCTCCATTTTGTGGCTGTGTACAACATGGAGCAATGTATCCATGATTTCACTGCAACCAGAGATTGGTTCAGATATTGAACAGATAAATTGGTGTGTGTAAACCCACCATTAGTCTAAATCCATTAGATTAGCACAAGCAGCTTCTGCTCGACGTCAACGCCGACAACCTACACCTTCGACGTCTTCATTTTTATCACACTCACCACCACACATACGACTTATATACATCGGTCTGCACAAGAGCCCTACTGCACCGTTAGGACCTGCTCTTCCACTACATGCTAAGCATTCACTAATGATGAACGTACAATTATAGAACATAGCTGTGGTGCAATGAACCATGTATGTCAACATTGCCAGGCTTTGCATTTTCTCCATGAGACACCTTCTGATAACAATTTTACCCTCTGCTGTCATAAGGGTAAAGTCCATGTTCCCAAACCACAATAACCAGATGTCTTTACACGTTTGCTCAAAGGACAAAGTGAATATAGCAAAAATTTCATGGACAATATTAGAAACATTAATAGTTCCTTTGCTTTTGCCTCCATGGGTGCCAATATTTCACCTCCACCTGGATATGGCCCATACTGCTTCCGCATACTTGGCCAGATCTATCATCGAATGGGAACACTACATCCCTCTGACGACCAACTCTCAGCATTTGCTCAACTTTACATGCTCGATACCGCTACCGCTAACGAACAACGCTTACAATGTAAAGAAAATAAAAAATGTCATCCTACATTAATGAACATTATTGCTCTTCAAATACAAGCTATCAATCCTTTTGTGGCAGCTTATCACATGTTATGTGATGTGGAACAACAAGAACATATTAAAGCTCTACAAAACGGAACTGTCATGCCAAACATCACCATGGCTATTAAACAAGATCGTAATCAAGACCCTCGACGCTACAATAATCCCACTGTCAGTGAAGCCGCCGTCGTCTTTCAAAATGACAATGGTGAGCCGCCATTCAATAGAGACATCTAAATTCATTTAAAACCGGATCCACCCAACCCTTTAGCTCCAAAAACACAACAAATCAGCATTCTCCATAGTAATTTGGATGCCCTCCTTTATCCCATATTTTTCCCTTATGGAGACCAAGTGTGGCATGATGGACTCAAGCAACAATGAAAGAGTTCACGCAGGATTACACAACTCCAATACTATTGTTATATGTTATCTGTCAGAAATTATTTTAATCCACTCCTCAATGGTGGTAAGCTAACACAGCAATACTTTGTAGATGCTTATGTCAAAATCAAGGCTAATTGTTTACATTGCGTCCAAAAACACCAAAAAGATTTAAAAGTGGAGGATTACTGCCTACTTCAACAACATTTACTCAAAAAATATATTCAAAAGGCCATCCCAATTGGAAAAAATGTCATTTTACCATCTTCTTTTGAGGGCAGTCCCAGAAACATGCAACAGCGCTACCAGGATGCTATGGCTATTGTGACAAAGTATGGTCAACCTGATCTATTTATCACCATGACGTGTAATCCCGCCCCTCCGCCAGTTGTATACAGGCCCCCCGCCCGTGGTATACAGGCCCCCGCCCCCCCGCCAGTGGTATACAGGTCCCCCACTTGCTGCCGCACACCTGTAAAAGAATATCTCCTTCATACTTATCCTCCTCGCTGTCACTGCGCCAGGTACTAGCAGGAAGAAGACTGGAGGATGCGCGGTGACAGCGAGGAGGATAAGTATAAAGGAGCTATTCTTTTACAGGTGTGCGGCAGCAAGGTGGGGGCCTGTATACCACTGGCGGGGGGAACGAGGGGCCTGTGTACTACTGATGAGGGGGTGCCTGTATACCACTGATGGGGGGACCTGTATACCACTGATGGGGGGTGCCTGTATACCACTGATGGGGTGGGCCTGTATACCAGTGATGGGGTGCGCCTGTATATACCACTGATGGTGGGGCCTGTATATACCACTGATGGTGGGGCCTGTATATACCACTGATGGTGGGGCCTGTATATACCACTGATGGGGGCTGTAACCACTGATGTGGGGCCTGTATATACCACTGATGGGGGCTGTAACCACTGATGTGGGGCCTGTATATACCACTGATGGGGGCTGTAACCTCTGATGGGAGGCATGTATATACCACTGAGAGGGGGGCCTGTATATACCACTGATAGGGGGCTGTATATATCACTGATGGGGAGCCTGTATATACCACTGAGGGGGGCCTGTATATACCACTGATGGGGGGCTGTATTCCACTGATAGGGGCTGTAACCTCTGATGGGGGGAACTGTATACCAGTGATGGAAGTCCTATATACCAGTGATGGGAGATTATATACCAGTAATGGGGGGCCATTTATCATGATGAGAGGGGCTGTATACCGTGATGAGAGTCTGCTTAATTTCCCCCCCTAGGCTTATACTCGAGTCAATAAGTTTCCCTAGTTTTGGAGGGTAAAATTAGGGGCCTTGGCTTATACTCGGGTCGGCTTATACTCGAGTATATACGGTATACTATTTGGAAGGCAATCAGGGGCCCATTATATTACTGTGTACCGTGGGTTGAAAATGGTGAAAAAACAGTATTCGTTGGTGGCCAAAATGTGTATCACGCGAGGGTCTTGGAAAAGACATGAACTGTGTCATGTTGGGCAAACTACAAACAGCCAAAGGTTCTTTGTCCCCACCAGGATGAACAGTAACCATCCTCTCCTCCTCACGCTGCCTTGCCCCCTCCTCCACCTCCTCTACAGGCCATCCATGCTAGATAGACACAGAACTGGGGTTAGGAGTCCCGTCGGTAGCACAGAAAAGCAAGTACTGTTCCTCGTCATCCTACCTCTCCTCTTCCTCATCATCTCCCAATGTTAGCTGAGAATCTTGGCGGGGCTGGGTAGTATCACCCATTGGAAAATCTTGCTCCATAGCCACCTGCCGGGCAGTCAAAGCTTCCTCTTTCAGATTCTCCATTGAGCGTTTCAAGAGACAGGGCAGCAGGATGGTTATGCTCATAATAACCTAATCATCGTTCACAACCTTTGTACAGTATTCAAAGTTTTCAAGAACCTCACAAATGTCAGCGATCCACACCCACTTGAAAGTTATGTTTGGTGACTGATTGCTAGTCTGAAGGGCATGTTAAAGCTGGTATTCAGCTACTGCCCTCTACTGGTCACTAATCTTTGCCAACATATGATTTGTAGACTTCCTGCATGTGAGTAGATCGCAAATGAGATGGTGACTAGGCATATTCAAGCACTTTTGCAGCACTGAAAGACTGTCAAAAGCAGTAGAGGACTTTTGTAAATGGGCGCTAATATGTGTTCAAATAATTTTTATTCGAGTTTCAATAAATCAAGTACAAACTATAATAATCAAATACAGTCGTACAGCAAACTGATAAGTAGAGAAGTCAAAGGTATAATATGAAGAGATTACCTTATTACAATCAATTTCATCAAATACAGAACACCAAAAGAGAACAATGAAAGTAAACAGGGAAACATAGAATTACACATCTCCAAATAATACTTTGGGAAGTAATTATGAAATAGTATAACTAAAGGCAATCAATACTAAGGACCAAGAATCTCAAGCTAAGTCAAGTTATGAAGAACTGCTCTTCAGCAGATAAACATAAGGGAGAGAAGAAAGGAAATGAAGGGGGGGAAAGGTTGCTATAGACACTTACTATAGTACAAGCTATAGACAATGAGTCCATCATATAGTCCAGTGGTGAAGCCTAGAGAAAGTTATCTGGGGGGGACTTTGGCTGACTTTAAGAACGGAGATGGAAATTTTATATTCCATAATGCCCATTTCTTCTGATATTTGGTTTGTAGGCCATTTCTAATAGCGAATGAATATTCAAAAGAATTATGAGATGCAATTCTGTCTATGACATCCTGTATAGATGGGACTGTAGACTTCTCTCCAAAGTGAGGCAATCATACTTTTTGCTGTTAAAAGAATATGAATCGTAAGTGGCCTTATACGTTTTGGAAGAGAATCCAACCCAACCAAAAGCAACACTAACTCAGGAGATAGAAGAACCTCAATTCCAGAAATATCTTTAATTAGATGCCTTATGTCTCTCCAAAATTTTTAAGGAATTGACATCCCCAGAACACATGAGTCAGATCAGCAGTTTGGTTACAGTTCCTCCAGCACATCGGGGAGTTGAGTGAATTAAACTTATTGAGCTTCAACGGAGTAAGATACCATCTTGAATACAATTTAAATTGGGTCTCAATAAGGGAGATGCATGGTACCTGTGTATACATAAGATCAAAGGACTTGCCAAGTTGTTCAGTATTTATAGAGGTGCTCAGGTCTTTCTCCCAGGCTACTACATTTGAAGATTTCACATAGACCGAATCTAGGTTAATGTCCTGATATATGTTTTTCAACTTCCAAAAAAAGGTACTCTGCGGGAACTTCAAAAGTTGTGTCACATTGTGAGGAAGAGAGAATACCAGTTTATGGCTCAACAGAATGCGATGAATCTCCTCCCAGGTTTTAACTTCTATGTCTTCCAGACCATAAGTGTTTTGTAGGACCGCAAAGGGAATCAACCCTCCTCTGCCATCCAAGATGTTAGATATAAAACCAATCCCATGGTCTTTCCAGGATTTAAGTTTCAGGTTTGCAGAAATATAGTCTAATATATCAATTGGGATCCAAGTAGGTGGATGAGGTTGAAAGCTTTTCAATGATTTGGAAACAAACAATCTCCAGGATTGAATAGAGGCTTTCACTAACGTTTCTTTCGGAAGAGGTTTGTTTTTATCACAAAGGAAGGAAAGAAGCTGTGGACCAAGGCCTCCCTTTAGCATATTTTTATCTTCAAGAGTAAGCCAACTTGGTCTATCACCTGTCTCCCACCATGATTGACTCAGTTTTATGATAGTGGAGTGATGATATGCGGTGAGGTTGGGAACAGCCAGACCTCCTCTAGACCTCCCTTTCTCCAGGGTAGTCTTACCCACTAAAACTCTTGGGAATTGTAGTTTCAGGCACTCCATACATAGCTTCCATAGCAGGTTCTATACAAGAAAAGGTCCTGGTAAGGGGCTTAACTACAATAGATGCAGGAGTTGCAATCGCACCCATGAGGTTCAAGTTACGCCACTGGTCCTGGTGGAAAATAAAATACATCAAAGCATGTTTTAATATCCTAAAGCGGATCTGTTGCCAGATTTCACAATGCAGACGGTATACATTATTAAGTATATCTTATAACTGGTGAGACTGGTGTATTTACTTTGACAATTGTTATCAGAAAATCCGTATAATCCTGACAAAAAAGTATCACTCCACTTGTAACTGATAAACTATGTCTTACTCTGTATTGACTTTATTGTCTGTATATCATATTATTATTATTATTTATATAGCGCCATTAGTTCCCATGGCTCTTTACATGATAGGAGGGTAGACTAGGACAAGTTCAATATATTCATGAAGTCCATACAAACAGGAACAGGAGGGAGTGGGACCCTGTCTTTGAGGGCTCACAGTCTATGGGTGACTGGAGGAGATACAGTAGGAGGGTGTAGTGCCGAATCATGAGACTGTGTGGTTGGCAGGGTCTCATTGCAGATCCCTTTTGGAAGTACACTGAGCTGTAGGCTTTTTTTCTGCTAAGGGAAAAAAAATCTTTAAATATTCTTTCTTAGCGAGTGTGACGAGCTGAGTGTGATCGGGAGCGCAAGTGCGGACGGAAGTAAGTGTGTGACTTGTGATTCAGTGACTTTGGATTCAGGGAGTTTGGAAGGGAGGACTCACTGAATTGCTGGTTGTATTTTATTAATGCTTGCATTTCTTTTTACTTATCATTTCTGTCTGGTGCAATCCCCATTAGGAAATGAGCTCCATAATTGACAATGCCATCCAGTGTACATCTTGCCACATGTATGCAAGCCTTGAACAGCCGGTCGAGGGTGCATACTGCTGTGTGAGATGTGAGTATGTTGTGCATTTGGAAGCCCAGATACTTGATCTAAATGAACAACTGGCAATGCTGAGATCCATAGAAAATATAGAAAGGAGTCTGCTGCTCACTGAACAGCTGCTCAATGGGATAGAAGTGGGGGAGGATGGTAGCATGGAGCTGCAGGACAGTGAGGTAGCTAGCTCGGTGACAGTTAGAACTTGGAGTAGAGGGAACAGTGCCAGGGAGGCTAGCCCTGATCTGGCACACCCGAATAAAGTTGCTAAGTTGGCAGATGAGGTGGGTGTGAGTTCAGGGATAGCACTGCTGCAGCAGGGCATGACCTCTGAAAGCCGAAGGAGTGTCAGCTCCAGTAAGGGGGAAAACAGGAGATTAGGGCAGGCGAGGTAGGTGCTGGTAGTCGGTGACTCAATTATTAGGGGTACAGATAGGGCAATCTGTCACAAAGACAGGAATCATCGAACAGTGTGCTATCTACCTGGCGCTCGAGTCCGGCACATCGCTGATCGGGTTGACAGATTACTGGGAGTGGCTGGTGAGGACCCAGCGGTCATGGTGCACATTGGCACAAATGACAAAGTTAGAGGTAGGTGGAAGGTCCTTAAAGATGATTTCAGGGAATTAGGTTGCTAGCTTAAGGCAAGGACCTCCAAGGTAGTATTCTCTGAAATACTGCCTGTACCACGTGCCACACCAGAGAGGCAAAGGGAGATTAGGGAGATAAATAAGTGGCTCAGGAATTGGTGTTGGAAGGAGAGTTTTGGGTTCCTGGATAACGGGGCCGACTTCTCTGTTGGCTACAGGTTCTATGCTAGGAACAGGCTGCACCTCAATGGGGAGGGTGCAGCTGTGCTGGGGGAGAAAATGGCTAGAAGGTTCGAGGAGTGTTTAAACTAAGGATTGAGGGCGAGGGTATTCATTGTACAGGAGTGGAAGATAGTGTAAATAGTAACCTGGGCACAAGTAATAAAATTGGGGGTGGCATGGGGGGTTAACAGTCAATATAGTAGGAAGAAATAGAGGTAAAGAGAGATGCATAAAGTGCATGTACACTAATGCCAGAAGCCTCACCAACAAAACGGAGGAATTAGAATTGATTTTGTTGGAAAATAATTATGACATGGTGGGGATATCGAGACATGGCTGGATAAGAGACATGACTGGGATGTTAATTTACAGGGCTATAATCTGTTCATAAATGACCGTACAAATAAGCTAGAGGGAGATGTGTGTTTGTATGTAAAATCATCCTTAGAACCCATTCTTCGTGGTAATATATGTGAATCTAATGGAAATGTAGAGTCCCTGTGGGTGGAGATAAGGGGAGGGGGAGAAATAATAAATTACTGATAGGGGTTTGTTATAAGTCCCCAACAATAATGGAAGTGGAGGACAATATCCTCATAAAGCAAATAGATGAAGCAGCGACTCAGGGAGAAGTCATTATTGTGGGGGACTTCAACTACCCTGAAATACATTGGGGAACAGAAACCTGCAGCTCCAGCAAAGGTAATAGGTTTTTGACAACTATGAGAGACAATTATCTTTCACAACTCGTTTAGGACCCAACAAGAAGAGGGGCAATGCTGGACCTAATATTAACCAACAGGCCGGACCGCATATCACATTTACGGGTTGGAGGTCACTTGGGTAATAGTGATCATAAAATAATAAGTTTTCAAGTATCCTTTAATAAGATGTGTAGTAGAGGGGCCACAAGGACACTACACTTCAGAAAGGCAAATTTCCAACGGTTGAGAGATGATCTTAGTGCAATAAACTGGGACGATGTCCTGAGACATAAAAGTACACAAAGCAAATGGGAGATGTTTATTAGCATCATGAATAGGGCCTGTGCACATATATACCCTATGGGAATAAACATGCTAGAAATAGGAGGAAACCACTATGGCTAAATAAAGCGGTAAGAGGCGCAATAAGTGACAAAAAGAAAGGATTTGCGGAATTAAAGCAAGTAGGTAGTGATGAAGTGTTAAATAAATACAGAAAATTAACTAACATTTGTAAAAAGCAAATCAAGGCAGCACAGATTGAGACAGAGAGACTCATTGCCAGAGAAAGTAAAAATAATCCCAAAATATTTTTTAACTACATAAATAGTAAGAAACTTAAAAATGATGGTGTTGGCCCCTTTAAAAATAATCTGGGTGAAATGGTGGATGAGGATGAGGAAAAAGCCAATATGCTAAATGACTTTTTTCAACAGTATTTACACAAGAAAATCCCATGACAGACAACATGATCAGTGATAACAAAAACTCTCCATTAAATGTCATCTGCTTAACCCAGTAGGAAGCACGGTATCGTCTAAAAATCACTAAAATTGATAAATCCCCGGGCCCGGATGGGATACACCCCAGAGTGCTGCAGGAATTAAGTACTGTCATAGATAGACCATTATTTTTAATATTTAAAGATTCCATAATTACAGGGTCTGTACCACAGGACTGGCGTATAGCAAATGTGGTGCCAATATTCAAAAAGGGGACAAAAATGAACTTGGAAATTATAGGCCTGGCAGCTCGGGGTGGCAGCCCGTAGCTGTCCGCTTTATCTGCGTTGAGAATCAAAAATACCGCAGAGCACTACATCATTTTTAAAAATCATTTATTTTTACACCACTATATGTGTGACGGGCCAAACAGCCAATCACAGACACACCGAGCTCTCAGCTTTAGAACTCACACAGAATCAGCTCTCAGCAGGACATAAAAAGCAAGCTTTGGGCTCCCTGCTCAGAACCTGCTCAGAGAATAAAGGACAGCCCCAAAAAACAACTATCAGGCCCTGCCTTAATTTATCGAAGTTTTTTTAAGTAGGAATCTAAAAGATTCTCACTATACAAAAGGAATACAATTAATCCATATCCAACTGGTTTTATTACAAATAATTTTAAGGCTATGTGCCCACTGTGCTTATTTTTTGTGCTGCATCTGTCAATTGTACATATGCAGCTGTCTATAAACAAAAGCTGCACAAACTTGTTGGGTTTGTGCTGCATTTGTGCACATACAAATGCAGCAAAAATAAGGGAACATGCAAAGACAGACACACACAGACACTTTCTCACCCACCCGGGTGATCCCACGGTGATTCATCCTCTGTGCACCATCAGCAGCTGTGTTTATCGATCTTCCAGACCCTGCTCACCATGTGACAGGCTGAGGCACATGGTGCAAAGGTCCTGGAAGATCGATACACACAGCTGCTGACGGTGGAATCACAGGAAAAAAGCACCACAAACGGACTGTGAGAATATCCATGCAATTGAGGTGCCTTTTTTTTGGGGGGGGGGGGGGTTATGGGGAAAATTCATCCCAAGGTCAGGCATGTTAATTGAAGGGACATAAAAAAAAAAAAAACACTGGCGATTTCTGCAACAGAAACACAGCACTCATAAATGCACATGTGGGCACAGCTTTGCACTGCAAGTGCGAATGTTCCTAGTTTTATATCTGTTATGCGCTGCATGCATTGTTGCGCAATCGCTTGGTTTTGTATCTTTTCACAAAAACCTGATATAGAGGACCAAAAATCCACTGTACTATGCACACCGTATGAATGGAGCCTTACAGTGTCAAATTCTCCAAATCTTGGCCAATATTATTGTGCTCAGTAAAGTCACTAAGAAAACTTGGTTTCTGATATTCTATTGCCATCTTGTGGCTAAACATGGAAATTGCAGCTAAATTCTAACCTAGCCACAAAGGGAGAATGGATTATTGACATCACCTACCCTAATTATACTGTACTTCACTACTAATATGTAATTTCTCTCACAAAAAAACAGAACTCTGGTAAATTCCTCTACAACTTGGTAAAATTTGAGGAGGCCTCCTAAAGAAACCAACACAACACAAAAAGCATCAAAGGAGAATTTTGTTAAAATAAAAGATCTGCAACCCTTTCTTCTACTTCTAATAAAGCAACTCTTTCATCTGAAGAGCCTGGTGAAGCTACAAAAAGAGCTTGATGGGACAAAAACGACAGCGATCATGATATCATTACTAGAGATGAGCGAACCTTTTGAAGCTTGGATTCGGTTCGGTTTGCCTTTCTCTGAAAAGATGAACAGTTTGCCAAACTTCTGAACCCCATTCAAATCAATGGAAGGCAAAATCAAGGGCCTAGAAAACACCTTCAAAGGGGCCCAAAAGTTGCCAAACACAGCTCAAGTTAGGGCTAGACACCAGGAAAAGTGCCATCTTTTCCCCAGAGTTAACATTTTGATCATTGTGCATTATGGATGCATGGCACAAGGCCTGTCCCAGTATTGCAAGCTTCAATGCTGATGAGGAACTGGAAGATGAGTGACAGGTGTAGGTATAGTGATCAGAGAGCCCTGCCAAGTTCACAAAACACACCACAAAGACACCACAAGAAGATTTTTCAAGAATTAGGGCCTGATACCACCAAAGTGGCATCAATTGACCCAGAATAAAAATTGTATAATGGCACAGCCTGCATGCATGGCACAGGGTCTGGCCTAGCATTTAAAGGTTAAAGATTCATTAGTAACAGGGGAATGAGTGATATGTGTAGGCATCGCGCTCACAGAGCTCTGCTAATGTCAGGAAACAGACAAGAAGGAGACCCCCAGGAAGAGTATCCACATTTCAAAAAAATTAGGGCCAGATACCACCAAAGTGGTGAATTGACCAAATATAAAAATTATATAATGGCAAGATGAATGTAGCTCACTGAAAAGTACAACATCCGCCCTAAACTGCCCAGTCTGCCACTGGGGTGGAAAATGTTCTTGGAGATTCGTGACTTGTTATTTTGATGAAAGTTAGGCAGCCTACACTTTCAGGAGACAGCTGGATATGCTTTATCCGTTAGGACACTACCAGCAGTACTGAAGACACGTTATGAGAGAATGCTGTGTGCCAGGCATGACAAAACCTCCAAGGCATAACTGGCAGCTCTGGCCACTCCTACATTTTTGAAGCTCAAAATGCAAAAGGGTACAAGTACCCCCTGATAGCATGGATATTAAGCTCTAGATACTCCTGCACCATCCTCTCCAGTCATTCACTATGTGTCAGACTTGTACTCAGTTGTGCCAGTGGACGGGCTGGTTTAAAAAATTGGTCAAACGAGCCCCTGAAATTGCTTTTGACAGTTAAACTGCTGCTGCAAATTTTTCTGCGTTGACGACTCAATGTCCTCTGGGTTGGAAGTGTAGATCTGTGATGCGTACTGTATCCCTCACTGCTGTTTTGGGAAAACTAGTCTTAAGATTGTCTACCAGCTGTTTTTGATACTCCAGCATGCACAAGTCACTGTCCAAGGTGGGAAGCATCTGGCTAAATTTACTCTTGTATCGCGGATCCAACAGTGTGGCATCCCAGTAGTCATCGCTAATTCGAATCCTAATTATAGGGGCATCATGTTGCAGATAGTGGAGCAAGACAGCGCTAATGTGTCTGATCATCCATGAGACCCAAGTCCTTGTTGTGCTCGTATGTGCACAAGAATGAATGCGGTGTACTGGGGAGTGCTAAAACAAGTAGAACATTGCAAAAATTATGTACCAAACTAGGTCCACCTGATGAAGATAGCAGAGGCTATCGTAACGCAGTAGTGGCGTATGAAGCAGCGATAATTTTAATAAAATGGGTTGGTACATAATTTTGTGAATTGCTACTTGGTTCAATGCTCCCCATTACACCGCTTTCATCCCTGTGCACATACTTGTTTTGCTCGTGGCAGCGTAAAAATTGAGCTTCCTTCGTTCGTCCACTCCTGCCAACCTCAGACAACAGAAATTAGAATTATTTCTTCCTCTTTCCTGACTGTTCTATGCCCATCGCTTCTTCATCCTCATTCCTCTCCCATTTGTTTCTCAGCTCCTACACCTTCACTACCTCTTTGTCTGGTATCATGAGTCCCACTCTTTCACTCTACTGCACCATGACTTGCAACCCAGCTGTGTGGGAGAGTCAGGACCTTTGAGATATTGATTTCCTTTTCGCATCCTCCTCTTCTTCCTCCTCCTTTACTGTAGTGCTACCACCTCATCAGCAGTCTCTTAAAAGTTTGCTCCAACATGTAGATGATTGCAATAGTGATGCTGATCATGGCATCATTAGCGCTAACTATCTAACATAGATTCAGGGAAAAAGGAACGGGCAATGTGTGGTTCACCATGTAATCCTCCCAGGTAACCAGTATAAGTGGTTGGCATCCACTCGTGGCAATGTAAGTATAAAGGACATCTGGTGCCATTCGTTCGGACACTGTATTTATTTAATATCCTTCATTTAAAATCACAATAAAGAAACCCCAAGCAGGGGGATTACCATACGCATTTCGAGGTAAAGGGTCTCAATTTTGTAAGTACATCTTATATTAAAAAGAATTCCATATACCGTATATACTCGCGTATAAGCCGAGTTTTTCAGCCCAAAAATTGGGCTGAAAAGTACCCCCTCGGCTTATACGCGAGTCAGTGCGGGGGCTGCTGTATACAGCGGTATACAGCAGCCCCCGCATCCCCAGTAATGCAGGGCCCCCCCCCTCATGCTCCGGTCACCTGTAAAGCAAGTTATACTTATCAGTGCCCGCTGCCGTCCGCGCCCGCCGCTGCCGACATGCGATCCTCCATCTTCATTCATCTTCTTCCTGCTCTGTGCGCGTCGCAGGCAGTGACGTCATTACCGGCGACGCGCACAGGAAACAGGAAGAAGATGAATGAAGACGGAGGATCGGGATGTCGGCAGCGGCGGGCGCGGACGGCAGCGGGCACTGATAAGTATAACTTGCTTTACAGGAGACCGGAGCATGAGGGGGGGGGCCCTGCATTACTGAGGCTGCCTGTATACTACCACTGGGACTGCTGTATATAGGGGCCCTGCATTACTGGGGCTGCAATACCACTGGGGCTGCTGTATATAGGGGCTGCTGTATACACCACTGGGGCTGCAATACCACTGGGGCTGCTGTATATAGGGGCTGCAATACCACTGGGGCTGCAATACCACTGGGGCTGCTGTATATAGGGGCTGCAATACCACTGGGGTTGCTGTATATAGGGGCCCTGCATTACTGGGCTGCAATACCACTGGGGCTGCTGTATATAGGGGCTGCAATACCACTGGGGCTGCAATACCACTGGGGCTGCTGTATATAGGGGCTGCAATACCACTGGGGCTGCTGTATATAGGGGCTGCTGTATACACCACTGGGGCTGCAATACCACTGGGGTTGCTGTATATAGGGGCCCTGCATTACTGGGGCTGCAATACCACTGGGGCTGCTGTATATAGGGGCTGCAATACCACTGGGGCTGCAATACCACTGGGGCTGCTGTATATAGGGGCTGCAATACCACTGGGGCTGCTGTATATAGGGGCTGCAATACCACTGGGGCTGCAATACCACTGGGGCTGCTGTATATAGGGGCTGCAATACCACTGGGGCTGCTGTATATAGGGGCTGCTGTATACACCACTGGGGCTGCAATACCACTGGGGCTGCTGTATATAGGGGCTGCAATACCACTGGGGCTGCTGTATATAGGGGCTGCAATACCACTGGGGCTGCAATACCACTGGGGCTGCTGTATATTGGGGCTGCTGTATACACCTCTGGGGCTGCATATACCTCTGGGGCTGCATATACCTCTGGGGCTGCTGTATACTACCACTGGGGCTGCTGCTGTATACTACCACTGGGGAGGCTGCTGTATACTACCACTGGGGAAGCTGCTGTATACCTCACTGCTGGGGGTTGTATACCTGTGCTGGAGTCCACCCTCGGCTTATACGCGAGTCAATAGATTTTCCCAGGTTTTGGGGGCAAAAGTAGGGGGGTCGGCTTATACACGGGTCGGCTTATACACGAGTATATACGGTATATATATATATATATTTATATATAAAATCACTGCTGCACTCAGTCTAACCAATAAATGTGTGCTGACAAGCAATAATGGTTTGAGAAAAAAAATTAAAAAACATCAGTTTTTTCTAACAAACTCAGTACTCACTTTTTTTATTAAAAGCCGGGGCTCTTGGTACACTCATTGCCCAATGTATGCCTGCCCTCCGGCCACGTCTCGGCGGCCCCGGGGTCCGGAGGGTCCTATGCTGACATCCCTGCCAGATCCTTGTCCGTTCACTCCCTGGTCCTTCTGACCTCATCCTGATCCCTGAGCACCTGGGGTCGGTGGGGGTGCAATCTGCAGCTGGGTGGAGCCAGCAACTCCACCTTGTCTAGTATATATCAGAAAAAAAAACAAAACTGCAAAGCACTCGTTACACTGTGCGAAAGGTGCAAAGATGTTGCTGGTTCAACATGTAACAAAAAATCACTGCTGCACTCAGCCTAACCAATAAGTGTGTGCTGACAAGCAATAATAGTTTGAGAAAAAAATTAAAAAACATCCGTTTTTTCTAAAAAACTCAGTACTCACATAATGCCGCCGAGACGTGGCCAGAGGGCAGGCATACATTGGCCAATGAGTGTACCAAGAGCCCCGGCTTTTAATAAAAAAAGTAAGTACTGAGTTTTTTAGAAAAAACGGATGTTTGTTAATTTTTTTCTCAAACCATTATTGCTTGTCAGCACACACTTGTTGGTTAGACTGAGTGCAGCAGTCAAGAACCTTCTTCCAGCAGTGTACATCATATAGAATGTGCCAAGTTTAAATAGTGTTACAACAATGAGTGTCATTACATTCAATTTACTAAAAACGTGATATTACAGTAGCTTAGACATCTTTTATACATAGTGAATCAACATATATCCCACTTCATTGTGGTTTACAAAGTGCCTAGTGCTTTTTTATAAATATGTATAAAAATGTGTACAGGATAAAAACATATTCATACCTAAAGTGCCTTCAAGTGTTTTAAATTACTACATGTGTCTCAAATTATTAGACTCACCCATCACATGGTAATGGCGTTATCTCCCAGAGACCAGCATCTTCCGGGTGTACTGAGCATGCTCAGCAATCCACCAATCTCTATGCTCCATTCTGTCACTGCCGCTACCGCCAATCATTGCCCCGCGCTAGCGATCACGTGGTACCGCAACCAATGACTGAGTCAGCGCTTCTATTCTACCTACGGCGGCGCTGCATTGTGACATCATTATGATTCTGTTAGCGCCCGTCCTCCATCTTTGTTAAGGGACATATTATGCCCATACTTAGTTTTACCTTATGGCACCATAATATCCTGACTGTCTATTTCTGGCATCGCTCCCTACAGTTCCCTGGCTGCTATTATGACCTTTATGGTCAAGTTATATTGCAGCTCATGTCTACCGGGTCCTCCACCTGAGTTTACATCACCCATGCAGAAGTCCCCTACATAGACTTGGGACCGATCAGGGGGGCTACATATGCCATTCTGTCATTAAGGTGCCTAAAGACTATACATTTACATTAGGTTGGACATCATTTAAACTGTCCCTTCTTACATAATTGGTGGATCACTCTCATATCCCAGTAAATAAAGATACATACTACCCCCCTCATATTAACATACATGGATGGATGAGTCTTCATGTTAAAATCTTCGTCTGTTTTCATCTATAAAAAAGAAGAAAAACAGTACGTTATTTCATGTATTATAAATAAACTCAAATCAGCATATACCATCAGTTATGAGTTATTGAGGTTATACCCTTTCCCACAGTACAGGGCCTATCTTAACGTTCAGTCCCTGGGGTCTTAAAGTTCCCAATCTGTGTATCCACTCCAGCTCCAATAATTTGAGCTTTTTCTCTCTATCTCCTCCTCTCCTGAGTGGTGGCACATGATCTATAATTCTGAAATTTAAATGTTTTTCACCATGCTTGACCTCAGTGAAATGTTTAGGTACGGGTAATTCTGTGTTTTTCTTACGTATCGTGTATCTATGTTGGTTAATACGTTTTTTAACATCTAAGGCTGTTTCCCCACGTACCAAAACTTACATGGACATTTCAAGAGATATATAACATATTCACTATCACAGGTTAGGTAGTGATTTATTCTGTATTCTTTGTTTGTTTGAGGATGTACAAACCTATCCCCCTTGATCCTATATGAGCAGTCTATACACGACAAACACGGGTAACATCCTGTTCTTTTTGTTCCCGTTAAACTTAATTGTGCAGACTTTTTAATTAATGGCAACTGATACCAACACCCAACCATGGGTTCGATTACTGCCTTTTATGGAAAAATGTGTTTCTCTTTCCTTTTATTTGCTCTTGTGTTATTTATTTCTACCTTTATTTGATATATATTTATTATGCAGGTTTTTATTTATGAGATAAATTGTAATGCAATATAGTACAGAATACCCTTATAATAGTAAAATTGCGCCAAAACCAGTGGCTCCGCCCCTTTTGATGATGATTTGACATCATAGCCAGTAGCCCCACCCCTTTTGATGATGATTTTGACATCATGGTAAACAGACACTTCCCTTTTAACAATCAAGGAACTTGTCTTGTGGGCTATAAAAACCTTGTCTCTTTCTGTACGTGTAATACCCTGATGAAGGTGCCAGGATAGGTGCCGAAACGCGTTGGTGAATAAAGGAGATCGTTGCTTTGGAACCTTGCCTTCCTTGTGACTTCTTGGAGACATCCATCCCTTGTGATTCCATTGAGACAGCAGCGCGGACCGTGACACACCATCTTCCTTATACAGGAGCATTCTTTACTTCCTTGGCTGTTGTGATGGCATTTATCTTCACCATGGTAATTATTCTGTGATCATCCAGCACTGTTGTCTTCCGTGGGTGCCCAGGTCTTTTTTTCATTGTTGAGCTCACCAGTGTTTTCTTTCTTTCTCAGGATGTACCAAACTGTAGATTTTGCCACTTCTAATATTGCAGCAATTTGTTGCATGGGTTTTTTCTGTTTTCGCAGATGAAGGATGTCTTGTTTCACCTGCATGGAGAGCTCCATTGATTGCATGTTTACTTCTCAACAACCTCTTCAAAATGCAAGCTCCACACCTCAAATCAACTCCAGGCCTTTTACATGCTTAATTGAGAATGAAATAACAAAGAAATTACTTTTGGTCGCATTAAAAAAAGGATGGCACATGTAAAGGAGCTGAAACTCCTAAACCCTTTATCCAATTTTAATGTGGATATCCTTAAATGAAAGCTAAAAGTCTGAATTTTATGTCCATGTCCATTATCTAGCAATAACTTGAGTAAGTTTCAGTAAACAGGTAAAAAACAAACAAAATTTGTGTCAGTGTCCAAATATATATGGACCTAACTATATATGCTATAGCCAGCATCAGTGCTCTAGGAGATGCACTTCTGAAACACTCTACTTGATGGATAAATGCTTTGTAGGAAGATCGATCTAGTGCGAGCCTAGTTAGGTCTCCCAGAGTCTTCTGCGCCATTATCTTGACAACATAAGGAGAAATAAAGAAGTTTTAACCCATTGGGTTGCTGGTCTTCCTCTTTGCTTTGTACCTTCTATTATTCCTACCATAATGTCCTTCTTTAGTGATTTTTCTCTTTGTATGACATGTCCAAGGTAGGCAATTCATAGATCGGTGATCCTTGCTTCAAGTGACATATTTGGTTTGATTTATTCCAAAATGGATTTATTTGTTCTTTTTCCCATCCCTGATATTGATAACATCCTTCTCCAGCACCACATTTTGAAGGCATTGATTCTTCCTCTGTCTTGTTTCTTTAATGTCCATTTTTCACTTCCATATCTTACTACAGAAAAGAACTATGTATGAGCTGTGTCTTCATTGCCAATTAAATATTCCTTAATTTGAAGACCTTGTCCACTGACTTCATTGTGGATTTTCCCATAGCTATTCTATTGCCTTCTGGTGTCATCGCTTCATCTTGAGTGATCATTGATCCGAGTTGGTTGAAGTCTTTTACCACTTCTAGTTTGTCACCGTCCATCTCAAATGTATCCTTGTCATACATACTGGCAGTAGCTAAAATCTGTCTTTTTTGTATTGAGTAGCAGTCCCATGTTCAAGCTTTCCATCTTGACACTCCGTATTAAGTCCTTCATTCCATCTATGCTAGTTGCCATTAATGTTGTATCATCTGCGAATCTTAGATTGTTGGTGATTCTTCTACCAATAAAAGAGAAATGGCAACCTGATATGACCTTGTCTGACTTTTAACCATGCTGTGCCATTGTATTCCGTTGCTTGAAGGTTGATGTAAAGGTTTCTAATGAGGCTGATCAGATGGTTTGGCACACCCATATCCTTCATGGTACTCCAAAGTTTCTTATCATTAACACAGATTTTTGATGTAGTCGATGAAACAAAAATAGTTTCTTGTTGTATTTTTTGGCTTTTTCCAGTATCAATCTCATGTTAGCAATTACATATCTTGTTCCTCTGCCTTTTCTGAATCCTGCTTGTTCCTTTGGTATCTCTTCGTCAAAGTAAGGCTGTAGCCATCTTCAGCAGTATTTTGCTGCCAAGAAGTATGAGTGCAATAGTCCAATAGTTTTCACAATTAGTAGCATGTCTCTTATTTGGACTAGGAATAAACATCGATCTTCTCTAGTCCTTGGGCCATTTACCAGTTGTCCACATCTGTTGACACAGGCATATGATGACTTCTACTGCTGCTTCAGAATACATTATTAGCTCTGTTGGAATATTGTCACATCCTGATGCTTTGTTTTTTGACAGAAACTATATTGCAGCAAAGACTTCTTCATTCAAGATATTTGGCTCAATATCATGTCCAGTCTCAGTTTCTTACGGTATTAAAGACTCATTTTTGTAGAGATGCTCCTTGTAGTCTTTCCGTCTTTCCTTGATCTTTTCTGACTCATTCAGTTTGTTCCCATTGGCATCTTTCAGCATTCCTACTCTTGGTTGAAACTTTTGTTGTATCTCTTTGATCTTTTGATATGCCTTCTTGGTTTTGCCCTTCAGATGGTAATATTCTATGTCTGTACATATCTTCTGGTAATACATTTTTTTGTCTGCTCAAATGTCTCTCTTGAGTCTTTTAATGATGTTGTCTGCAACCTGCTTGTTACCTTTTGCTATTCTTCTTTCTTTGATGATCTTTAGGGTCTCTTCTGTTAACCATGGCTGCAGGAGTCTACTCTGCCTCTTGTTTATGGGCCTTCTGGCTTTTTCAGTAATGATAGTCTTTATTATTGCTCATATTTCCTCAAGCTTCCTTTCATGTGTGTCCAGTGATTTAAATTGGTTTTGCAGACCATTCCAAAAAACTTTAGATATTTTGGTCAAATCATAATTGGAAATGACCTGTTATCTTGTCTGTTTATGCAGATTGACTCTAATCTTTGCTGTCAAAAGTTAATGATCAGTACAACAGTCAGCTCCTGGCCTTGATTTTGTAGTTATGATTGACGATTTCCATCTTTGGCGATCACATATGTAGTCAGTCTGATTCTGATACGCCCCATTCAATGATGTCCATGTGTAGAATCTCCGTTTGTGATATTTGAAAAAGGTGTTCATTATGGACAGTTGATTTGTTGTACAGAAGTCATCAAATCTGTCTCCAGCCTCATTTCTTTCACCAAGGTCAAAGTTTCCAACAACAGTTCCATGTTTGCCATGACCCACTTTAGCATTTAAGTCTCCCATGATAATAAGTAAGTCTTGTTTTGGCTTCTTGTCAAATTCTTCTTGAACTTGATCATAGAATAGTTTAACGTCCTCCTCTTTGGCATCTGTTGTTGGTGAGTAGACTTGTATAATTACTAAATGGATTGGTGCTCCTTGTAGTCATATCGAGATGACTCTATCACTATCTGCATTGTAATTCAGGACAGTGGCGCCAATTTTTGCTTGAGAATAAAAAGGATTCCATTTCTTCTTCAGTTGTCATTTCCAGAAGAGTACACCTAATGTTTGTTTGACTGGAAATGTCCAGATTGAGTTCATTTTAGCTCGCTAATTCTGAGTAAGGCTGCTTTCACATCTGTGATTATTGTAATTTGCGGCAGATCTGGCAGATGTCGCCGCATCTGCTGGATCTGTCGCGTAATTGTTGACTTACGGCACCAATCCTGCAAGCCCCATTCATTCTCAATGGGGCTCGTGGTCAGGTGCGGCAAGTGCGGTTTTGCTGAATCGGCATGTGCGGCACTTGCGTAACCACAAAATGCCTGCTGCTACCAGCATTTTTTTTGTACAGAACCGGATCTGCCAGATCTGGCAAAACTACACGTGCCACATTGGACTGTGAGCCCCATAGAGAATGAATGGGGTTTGCCAGATTGGTGCCACAAGTCGACCGTTACGTGGCAGATCCGGCAGATGCAGAGACATCAGCCGGATCTGCCGCGTATTACAACAATCGCAGATGTGACATCAGCCTAAGTCAAGTCCCGTTCTGTCTATTTTGGCTTGACGATGCCGACCATGCATATTATGTGATGCATTGTAAAGCTGGAAAAAAATTCCAAGTACATTGATATTGCAAAAAAATGTGCAATTCTAAAAATGTTTTTGTTTTCACTATATAAAGACCAGGGAAGAGGATGCAAAGACGCAGGGAAAGGAAACCCAGGTGTAATAAAAAGATTGCTTCTTCATTGAGACATCTTTAAAAAGGTAACAGTGGTCTACAAGATCTTTAGACAGTCTCTCTGACGCATTTCTGACACTCACAGTGCCCTTAATCATAGAATCATGATCTATGATTAAAGACGCTGTGAGCGTCAGAAACACATCAGAGAGACTGCCTTAAGATCTTGTAAATCACTGTTACCTTTTTAACCGTGTCTCAATAAAGAAGAAATCTTTTTAACACACCTGGAAGTGCCCGATTATTCCATTTCCTTCTTGTTGCAACCCGCCTGCATGAGCCTCAGTGGAATTGAGCACTGCAGAGGTAATGCTCCAGCAGGTGCTTGCGGATAGTTAAACCAAGCGTAGAAATTCCAGCCATGGTGAGCTCTTACATTTTTTCTTATTCATTAATCAATATAACATATGGTTGAACAAGTTTCTAATGCAACATACTGTAGAAAAAAAGAACAAGTTCGCTCACCTAGCACTATTCAAGTGAGGATATTATACTCCCAGTTGGGGAATCCACTGTCAACGACATTTGGAAATCGGTGCTCTGCAATCACAGCCCAGCAGATGGGGTTACAAAACTCCTCTATTCAAAGAAGATTCCATAGAGATAAAATCCAGAAGTTTATTGAATCATCTTAAAACGTCCAACTTGCATTAAAGAAAGGCAGTGAGAGGAGAGACACAACATAGTGCAAGTGTGCACAAGGATAAGACGACGGCCTGTTTCATGCAGATGGTCTGGTTGAGGCGGTAAAAGAAGAAATATATCCGCTCAATGCAGCTGTATGCATACACATAATTACTGCAAACTGAAAACCATCAAAAAGTCTATCATTTAACCCAAGGAGACCCTGGTCTTTTGTACTAATGATCCACCTAACTTCTCTTTTATGGTGGACTCTTCCTCTAGGCAAAGGTTTTATGGTTTCCAAACCCATAAACTTCAGTACTCATGCATCAGAATGATGGGGGTCCTTTACGTGTTGAATTAACTTGAGAGACCCTATTCCAGTACTTATTGAGTGGCTGTGGTCTCTAAAGCTAACAAAACAAATTCTAATAGTCATTCCTATATAGATAAAGCCACAAGGGCAAAAAAATCACATATACTTACATCTTAGTTTTAAATGTGATGAAATGTTTAATTTCAGAAGTGATGTTACCTATTCTGATGGATTACCAGCCATGTGCTGTCTACAAAACTAGGAAGAGTTAAACGTAAAGTTTCCCTTCAGGACAATTTGTCAGGGCCAGCTTCTATTGTAGTATTTTTCTTGAGCTAACTGATTTTGAAATGAAAACAATTGTATTCACACACAAAAAACTTATAGAAAATCGACAGCATCTACAGTACAGGTGCATCCCAGTGAATTAGATTATCATCAAAAAGTTAAGTTTTTTTCAGTAGTTCAATAAATAAAGTGAAACACATATATTATATAGAGTCATTACAAGAGAGGGGATCTATTTCAAGTGTTTATTTATGTTAATGTTGATTTTAATTTTCTGATATAATGACCTTTGGGTTTTCATTGGCTGCAAGCTATAATCATCAACATTAACATAAATAAACACTTGAAATAGATCACTCTGTAATGACTCTATATAATATATCCATTTCACTTTATTGAATTACTGAAATAAATTAACTTTTTGATGATATTCTAATTCATTAAGATTCACCTGTAATTCTTTATTGCACTATCAAAGTGTGCATCCTTATTAAAGTACTCATCTCAATCTAAGATCTGCTCTTTTGGTTCTAGATCCTTCTCAACAGGTTTCTACCATAAGTGATTGAGCCCGGCGGTGTCTGATTGTATTCTGTAGCTCTCTTGAGTTACTCTCATCATTCAATAATCACTAATGCTCCATCAGCCCCGGAGCTCCTTTGAACTAACATGTATATTTTTCATATATTGTGATGTGTATTCTTACATTAATTCAACTATAATAAATTACATTGGATGAGTGAATAGTGATGCAAATTCAACTACCTGTGAACCACAATTCTGGTATTTAGTCCCATTTTAATAAAATCGATCCACAAACAACTTGACGGAGATTGAAGAAGTTAACACAAACCACAGTTGTCAGGAAAGAAATCCAGATGGCAATGAAGGACGTGGATGTTAAGAGACATATTGCAGACAAGTTTCTTAGGCCGGCTTCACAACGCGGTTTGGAGCTATCAGATCCTGTCTGGTGTTTTGCAGGATGCACCGGACAGAACCTGACAGCCCCGGACATGCAGAAACTGAGGGCAAATATGCCCTCCGATCCAGTTTTAAACAGGAATTGTTTCTTCGCGTCTCTGCCACTGTCCAGTGCTGAAATTTCAGCACCGTGTGTGCAGGGGAGCTGCCCATGGTACTGAAATTTTGGCCGTGGAGATCTCCATGGTGCTGAATTTCAGTGCCGGCTCTGCAATGCTACTCTATCCATGGTGCTGAATGAGCGCGGCTGCATTGCAGAGCTGGTGCTGTACTCTTAAAGGCTTCCGGGAACTGGTCCGACTTTTTGTCGGATCTGGCACCCATAAACTCGCATGTTATGGGCGCCGGATTGCCCTGGATCTGGGAATATCCGGTATTGTTCATTTTTTGCACCAGACACAAAAAAGGTGCAAAAACCGAACACAACCAGATCCTCCCGGAAAAAACACAAAACTGGAGGCCAAATAAGGCCAATCTGGCACCATAGGGACACATTAGGCCAAAATCTAATCAGGTTCGGTCCGGTTCATACCGGACTGAACTTGACAGGTGAAAACCGTGGTGTGAAGCCGGCCTTATACTGCATCAGCATGTCTTCTACTAGTTCACTGTAGGTTTCTGCCCTAACATTATTGAGAAAATTTGTAGACACTGGAGGAATTCTGTGTTGCACATGTAGCACAGAATATGTACAGGACCCAAGGCTTGTCCTGGTCGCTTATCTCGCATCCGAAGTAAAGATGATATGCCTTAAACTGTATCGCAAGAAGTCTGAAATATTTTAAATGCTTAACCTTTCTGACTGGGCTTTATATAGCACACTGCTGACATCAGCTTATTTCAGCAGGCGTCTGGCAGTAGTACTGTGTTGCATCAGAAAATGATGCAATGTACTCTGGATGATATGTGCATGATGGTATTATGCAATATTACATAACTGTAGGCTTATTTACAGTAGGTTGTTGGTACAATGCTACTAGATAAATTTACATGGTAAAACAGAGAAAATGCACTATATGAAATATCTTCAAAATAAGAGCCAATAAAATTTTTTAATGGTCATTTTTGTGTTCCGCACACCTAGATAGTACATACTGGACCTTTATAAGACAGTAACAATTTCAGTGCTGACCAGTGTATTCAAATCCTCTCTTTTGCAGTATGTTATGTCTGGGGCCACAAGGGACTGGGTACTCAGGTCTCGGGCGGTCGAGTGCAGGGATGTCACAGGTGGTCCATGCCTCAGCCTGTACCCTTGGGTGACAATGAAAAGGGGAGTACTTACAGGGATTTAAGTTATTGTCAGTTGTGACGCCACCTGTAGGTCCGGTGATGGCACCGGCGCTGCTGGGACCTCCGGGGTGATGGGCGGCAGCAAGGTGTTGTTGCTCTCTACAGGAAGAGCGGGTTCCCCAGGGCTGTAAGGGTAGGATGGTGGAATAGGGTAGCACAGTCGTTGTGGTGCGGGACAGGTTGAAGAAGGGACATGCACACAAATAAGTGTTTTTCTGTACCTTTTACTGATGTTCTGGCAGGTACACTCTCTGGGTTGAAGGCTACACCTCAGGATTTCTACACCGAGGGGGGTATAGGCCTCCTTGTTCTGTTCCTTGTCCCGAAGACTGGCTAGCATGAAACCAGACCTGACCTCCTGTTTCTCAACACCTGTGTTGCTGCACTGAGGGCTCTCTCTTGGGCTACCGCTATCTCTCCTGTGGTGCCTGGCTCTCAAATGTGGGTGCTGGGGGTGTCCGGGTAGCTAAGCCTCCACAGTGTACTGGATTCTCTGCTGGGCTGATCTCTTTCCCTGTTGCAGACTCGGACTTCAGTGATCGGTGTTCTGGTAGGGTGAGCCGGTATGCCTCCTCTGCCCTCTCTGTAGTGTTCCTCATCTCTGCCTTTTGCCCTCACTCTCTGGACCTCACACTGGCTCTGGCAGTGCACTAATCTCGGGCCTAGCACGGCTCCAGCAACCAGTTTTAGCTCACTAGACACTGAGCTGACTTCACAGTTCTTCTAGTAACTGCACACTCTGCCTAACTCCGCCCCCAGCACCTGTATTTATAGGGGATCTGGCTTAACAGCGACCAGGGAAGCTCCCCCTACAGGCCTGGAGTGGAAGGTGTTGGGTGTATGTGAGGTACCAGATGTGGAAATCCCTTAGTGAACTAGTAGGTTCTGTGGCTTACTTGTCACAGGGTGCCACAATTGCGTATCATCCTCATTTAGTTCATTTATGGCCTTTGAGATGTCTATAGTGAAGGTAGAAAAATCTGTGGATAAGTTAAAATGTATCTTTTCTGAAGTCAGAGAGAACTTCAGGAATGTACAGGGTATTTTTTTATTTTACTCACATTAGGCTGGTTTCACAGTGGCGTTTGCATGCGTTGCAGCAGCATGTGTGCCAATGTGTGCTTCTACGGGTCTGCCCTGTGTCCCTATGTTTAATATGGGGATACATGGTAGATGCGTTGGCATGCGGATGCATGCATTTGTGTCTAATTGCATTTTTTCCATGGTGGTGAAAAACGAAACTTGTTTTAATTTTTGTGCATTCCAGGCTGCATGAAATTTACGCATGCTTCCTGAAGCGGACAAACATTACATAGAATCCAATCCAATGGATTCTGGATGACAGCGTTAGTAAACGCATAGGAAAAATCTCTCTCTCTCGTCCTGAACCATTTATCATGATTTCTTATGGGGGTTTAACTGAGTGCGCATCCACAGTATAGACGGTGCACTGACATCAGTATGCATGCATTCGGGCATCCGTTTGCATCTCTACACACAGACAGATGCATCCCGAACGCTAATGTGAAACCAGCCTGATACAGTACTATTATTTCACAGTGCTTCACAAACATTAGCAACACTGTCCCCATTGGGGTTCACAATCTAAATACCCTATCAGTATGTCTTTGGATTGTTGGAGGAAACAGGAGAAAACCCATATCAACATGGGGTGAACATAAAAACTACTTGTAGATGTTGTCCTTAGTGGGATGTGATCCCATGACCTCTCTGTGCCGGCGTCTGTGATTGCTTGCAGCCTGTTAGCTGTACTAGTGTAAAAAGAAAAAAAATTAATAAATAAAAAAATTACGTAAGCTCCCACCTATTTTTGATAATAATCACGAGTGAAATACACAGCAATGGGCTGCAACCCTCAGCAATCTACTTTAACTTGACTAGTTATCAAAAATAATTTAAGAAAATGACTTGGGCTCTGCCCTATTTTTGATAACTAGCCAACGTAAAACAGATTACTGGGGGTCAGTAGTATCACGGTGGGAAAGCCATGATTATTTGGCCCTTTCCCAGCCCAATTTCCCCAGTCCACAGCTTCCCAGAAATGATCTATTACATGTGCTAAATCTGGTGCTTTACTCAGCTCTTTCCAATTGCCCTGGTGCGGTGGCAATTGGGGTAATAGTTAATTGGCTGATGGCAGCTGTGAATTTTGAGCTGGCATCAAGTCCAATGGTTAGTAGTGGGTGGGCGTCTATTAGACACAACCCATTACTAATCTGAAAAATGAATGGTTAAAAAAACACAGGCACTGGAAAAAATGCTTTATTTAAATAAAGATTACCCCACACATCCTCATCCACCAATTTATTTAAAAAAATTCAGCTCATCGCTGTGCTTAGTAAAACCCAGCAGCTCTGATGAGCATTATTGTTGTATCCAGTGTCTGTGAATAGCTGCATTTTACTGCTATTTACAGTCGCTGGAGCTGCATTTGGAGATTGTGGATTATGGTGGAGTTTTTTTTTTTAATAAATTGGTGAAGGAGGGTGTGTGGGGGAGATTTTATGCAAATAAAGTATTTTCCTGTGACTTTTTTTTCACCATTTGCTTGCCAGGTTAGCAGTAGTGGGTGTCTCATAGAAATCCACCAATTGCTAACCTCTGGGCTTGATGTCAGATATCAATTCAACACTGGCATCAACTCCCATTTACTATTACCCCAATTGCCATGGCACCAAATTATCAGGAAAAGACAGGTAAAGCTCGAGATTTGGTGCATCTAATGAACGTGATATTTCTGGGAAGATGTGGGCTGATATTTTTAGGCTGGGAAGGGCCAAATAACCATGGTCCTTCCCAGCTTGATAACATAAGCCCCCAACAGTCTATTTTACTTTGGCTGGATATCAAAAATGGGGAGGACCACACGTCATTTTTTTAAATTATCTATTTAAGTAATTGATAAAAACAATGTAATTCCCTCTATTTTGGATAACCAGCCAAGGTAAAGCAGACTGTTGGAGGCTGCAGCCTGAAGCTGTCTGTTTTACCCACACTTTGTCATAAAGAGCCCATGTCATTTTTTTTTAAATATTTATTAATTATTAATTGATTAATTTAAACAATTTGAAGAAAACTATATTCTGTTATAATTTGGGTCGAAGTAGATTAATGGAAGTTATATAAGTAGTTCAGCACAATGTCAAAAGAAATTGCGCACAAAATCTAAAATATAATAAAAGGTAAAGCTTCATTGCTTCATTGAGAACACACAAGAAGGCTCATAAAATCTAATAAAAAGTCAAAGTGGGAAACCAGCAGGGGGCACCACAACACAAAAAATACATATAGGAAGAGGTAACTGCAGGTATCACAGAAATGTAAGTAAAGAAATAGTATATGACCTTCAAGTGAGACTGAGTACATCAAAGTGTAAGATTAACTGAGCAAATAAGATGTTTCCTATAAGCCAATACAATAAAAAGACCAAGTCCGGCTAAATATATATGCATACAATATATATACAGTATATTACATACAATAGAAATAAACAATATATAATATACAATATCATGTGAGCAGTTTGACACTTTGCTGGTTCATAATGTCACCAATCACAGAACAGAAATCAGAAAATTGTAGTCAATACAGTGTAATATAAAGGAATAGAGTGAACCATAACCTCCTGCAGGATGTGGTGAAAGGTCACAACGTACGTTTTGGCGCAGTGCCTTCATCTGGATAGATTACTCTATTTAAATGTATGTGACTTCTGCATTTCCCTCCTGCTATATGTATTTTTTATCCTGTACTGCCCCTTATGTTCTGTTTTTATTAGTTTTTAATGAATGCTTGTCTGGTCTCACTAACAATTACTTTTTATTATCTTTTGGATTTTGTGTACGATTTAGTATCTTAAGTAACCTATAGATGTCAGTAGTGTTCTACAATAGCTTTTGTGATCATTAATTTACTATTTGCGATATTCACATACTTTCACACATTGATCCTAAACAGAGTGCTGAAAAGAGAGACCTGTGCTGTCTCGAAAGATAACATTATACCGTACAATTATAATTCTTGACTCTAAAATAAAGATTGAAAGATTGTTTAGTAAGCTACAGTTGTGAGTTAATTATTACTCCATGAGGTCAATCTATGGACCGTTCATAATTTTTACATGATTCAGATATCCAGTGGCATTGAGGTTTCCATTGATGAAGAATGGCCCCACTATCTTTGTACCCCATATACCACACCATACCATCAATTTTTGTGTTCCAGCAGTCTTGGAGGGATCTATCCACTGTGGGTTAGTAACAGACCAATAGCGGTGCTTTTGTTTGTTAACTTCACTATTCACAAAAACGTTTGCCTCATCATTCATCTGAAGGCAATTGTCTATGCTGTGAAGATACGAGATGTGCAGCATCTGAAACAACGGATACTGGAAGCCTGTACTAGCATTTCTTTTGCTGTGTTGCTATCAGTGTGTCAAGAGTGGGAGAAGAGGGTTGTATTGACAATACAACACAATAGGCAGAACTTTAAACACATTTTATAAGTGGTCATAAACTTGTAAATAACTCATGGAAGAATAAAGTTACGTTAAAACCAAGCACGCCATTGTTTTCTTATGAAATTCTCAATAAGATTGATGTGTCGCATGACCCTCTTCCCGTAGAAAATAATAAAGTTGGATCCAAAATGGCCAACTTCAAAATGGCCACCATGGTCACCACCCATCTGGAAAAGTTTTCTCCCCCCCATATACTAATGTGCCACAAACAGGAAGTTGATATCACCAACCATTCCCATTTTATTTAAGTGCATCCATATAAATGGCCACCCTGTATATATGAATATATATATATATAGTAAATAAAGCCAGCTCACCGATATTTCTGGAGTCTGTGACAATCCACATCGACCTTTGGATCCCACTGCACGGAGAAGCAAGAATTGGAGAAGTTCCTGTGACAAATGTCCAGCAAGGAATCCAGGTGGTGCCATATAAGTACCATATAAGTTAAGGATCCCAAATATATATTAAACAAAAAACCCTTGCAAGAATTATATATGCACAAGATTAATGTCATAAATTACCATGAAAAGCTAGTGTTAATATATCATGGCAATGAGGGATCTATTTTTGTGGAAATAATGGATTTCAACTGCATTCGCGTCTGTCATAAATTTAGCATGAGAAAAAAAAAAAAAAGATGTTGTACCTTTTGCTTTCTATGGCTTCTGTATTGTACTGCATTGCTGGCTACAAAATGAGCCAACTGAGGAACAGTCAGTGAGCTCCTTCTGAAAGGAGTGTTTATACTGCAAGATTATGAGCACACCATCTTATCTAGGGGGGAAGAAAAATGCCAAGAGGGAATAAAACAAAAGTACTAAAGAAGGAAAAAAATCCAAAAAGCACAACTAACCAGGAGAGCAGAATTAACCTGTCTTTCAAGAGAACAGTAAGTCACACATAAAAGACATAAGCATTGTTAACATTACATGGGCTAACTCCATTACATACGGCTGGGGAATTCTGAACAGCCATGTTAAAAAAGGAGGAATCACAGTGGCAGCATGTATTTTTGAAAGAAAAAAAGGGGGAGGTTAGATGGTAAGCAGAGGTGAGGATAAAAAGGAGTAAGATATCACCAAAAAATAGATGAATGCATAGTAGTGATGGGCGAGTCCTAAATTACTCGGAATCGCTTGACTCTAGCGAGTCCGAGCCTGGGACTCGCTACTCGTTGTGAGTCTAGCGAGTCCAATGCTAATGAATGGGGAAGCGAGTAATAGCGAGTAATGTGCGATTTACAAATCGCAGATGTGTCTCGGAAAGCGCTCGCATTGCCGTTTTGGCAGGTTAAGTGTGTGCTAACACTTGGCAGTGAAGCACCACACTAGCCCCTGCAAAAATTATTAAGTGCGCACAAGTAGTCGCACAAGCAGGTGGCGTACGTGCTATTTGCAGGTAGGAGAGCAGCAACGCACTGGTCTGCCACAGAGAAAATAAAGCTGAAGGGGTTATTATGACCCAAAATCTATCAGGTGCAAAAAAATAAGAAATAGTACCTCAGCTAAGCCTCTGACTTCAGCTATTAGGAAAGCTGAGTGAGTAAGGCTGCCTTCACACTGGCGTTCCCCTCCGCAGCGTTCTGTGGAGGGGAATCGCCATGTGTGCGCAGCCAGCGCAAGCCCCTATGTTTAGAATGGGGACGCACGGTGCTGCGTTTGACAACATGTCGCGTCCCTGGTGTGGACGAGACTGTGTGATCTGTGCGCAGGCATCACATGTGGGAGTGAATGGGTGCGCACGGTCCTGCGCTGTCAAGCGCAGCACCGTGCGCTCCCATTATAAAGATAGGAGCTTGCGGCCGCTGCGGTCACATTGTGGACCCCTCCGCAGCGTTCTGCACAAATGTGAACCCAGCCTAAGCTAAGCTATGAGGTCGGTCCTGTGTGCATGTAAGGCTGCTCCTCTCTGCCTGCCTGCCTGCCTACAGTCCTCTACACAGTACTCCTCTGTCCTCCTGGTAGCTCTCAGAAGAGCTGTTTGGGTTAAATATAAGGAATCTTGAAGTTTCCCTACACTGACTGACACTCCCTATGATCTGCTCCAGCATCTACCTCACCCTGCACTAGCTCAGATCGTCACTGGAATGTGGAGGTAATGGCGGTGGCAAGGCTTATATACAGCCTCGCCTCTCATACATGACATAGGCATCAAGATGGACAGAAGCCAATCATAGTCCTGCCACAACCAACATGGCTGTGGCATTACTGAATATGATTGGCTAACATGCTTGTCCATCTTCACAAGTTTTCTGACTTAACACGCTAGGCTGTCTCGGAAGCTATGTCGGAACATAACAGATTCTGTATTCGCGAGTCCCGAATACAGTATACAGGACTCGGATTTGTAGACACGCTCAGACTCGCTGCTGACAGCGGGTATCCGTGAAGCGGTGCGATTGTTTAAACGATTTGGGGAGATTCAAGCTACATAGCGATGTGATATAGCGAGTCTAGCGAGTGAGAAAAAGTAAACTCTGACAAAACTAGGATTGCCATTGATTTGCATTGGACTCGTTACTGTGCGAGTAATCGCTGGGAAACTCGCAGAGTACCGAGTCCTGCGAGTCCCTTACTACTCGCCGAGTAACGAGTCCTAGCGAGTAGATTCGCCCATCCCTAATGCAAGATAAAGAGGATGACATGGGGAAATCTAGGCCAAGAGTGAATAACGATTGATCAGAGCTCCATATGAATAGATTCAATGTAACTAATCAGTATTGTGTTATGATATCCATATTACCATTCGTACCGTATGGAATTCTTGCTTGTAGTGTAAAAATCCACTTACCCTCTCTGGCCAGAATTTTCCTCCAATAATTCCCGCCTCTTATATTTTCTCTATTCCTCTGAAGGAAAAATCCTTCAAATCTCCTTTGTGTACATCGGCAAAATGCCCTGACACCACTGATGCCCCAATAGGTGGAAGATTGGTGGCATCAGAGAGATGTTTCCTAATCCTCTTTTTTAAAGAGTTAGAAGTGCACCCGACGCATATTACATGCATTACAATCAATCAAATTAATGACGCTTTCCGTATTGCAGTTAATAAAATCCATGATTGCATACTCATTGCTGTCATGTTTAGATGAGAATTTTTTCGATTTGTTGACATATTTGCAACATTTACAGATGTTAGCTCCGCATTTGAAGAAACCCATGGTGCTCAACCATGTTTTGTCTTTGTCGTACCTATTAGGGCCACCGTCACCTATAAAAATGCTTGGGGAGGGCGTGTCCTGTAGGGACTTAGCTCTCCTTGGCACGAACTGTAGCTGGTTTGTTGTTAGAATGTCTCTAAGATTGTGGTCCTGGTTCAAAATAGGTAAATACTTATGTATTAGGTTAGTAATCTTGTAGAACTGTGGACTATAAATAGTACTGAAGGCTATATTTTTATCATTTTAGTGGCCCTTTTAATCTTTTGAGAGTGGTTGGACAATAGAGTTTCCCTATTGATATTATCTACGATGTTACTGGCTCTATTCAGGATATGATCGCTATAGCCCCTAAATCTTAGTCTAGCGCATACCTTTTCTTTCTCTAGATTATAGAAATCTGCATTAGAGGTGTTTCTTTTAGTTCTTATGAGTTCTCCAACTGGGATGTTTTTTATTACATGTGGAGGATGGGAGGATGAAGCATTCAGAAGGCTCTTACAGGCCGTAGGTTTCCTATATGGAGTGATATTAATTATCCCCTAGTCTACATTCCCATCCAAAAAATAATTTTTGTTTTTTGATGTTTGTGTGTAATTCTGAGATTATAGTCGTTATTATTGAGGTATTCTACAAATATGGGAATGAGTTCATCGGATCCCTGCCAGATAAACATTAAATCATCTATGTATCTTCCCATCCACCAATGTTACTTGTGTGGGGATTGGAAAACACATAGACGAAAATTCTATGATTATATGTGGTTCCTCTAACTTGTTTTTAATTATTTCTATGTCTCCAATCTATGTCTAGGTCTGTCTTCACATTGGCTCCTCCTCCATGCTTCACGGTGGGAACCAGGCATGTAGAGTTCATCCGTTCACCTTTTCTGTGTCGCACAAACACACGGTGGTTGGAACCAAAGATCTCAAATTTGGACTCATCAGACCAAAGCACAGATTTCCACTGGTCTAATGTCCATTCCTTGTGTTCTTTAGCCCAAACAAGTCTCTTCTGCTTGTTGCCTGTCCTTAGCAGTGGTTTCCTAGCAGCTATTTTACCATGAAGGCCTGCTGCACAAAGTCTCTTCTTAACAGTTGTTGTAGAGATGTGTCTGCTGCTAGAACTCTGTGTGGCATTGACCTGGTCTCTAATCTGAGCTGCTGTTAACCTGCGATTTCTGAGGCTGGTGACTCGGATGAACTTATCCTACGCAGCAGAGGTGATTCTTGGTCTTCCTTTCCTGGGGCGGTCCTCATGTGAGCCATTTTCTTTGTAGCACTTGATGGTTTTTGCAACTGCACTTGGGGGCACTTTCAAAGTTTTCCCAATTTTTCGGACTGACTGACCTTCATTTCTTAAAGTAATGATGGCCACTCTTTTTTCTTTACTTAGCTGCTTTTTTCTTGCCATAATACAAATTCTAACAGTCTATTCAGTAGGACTATCAGCTGTGTATCCACCAGACTTCTGCACAACACAACTGATGGTCCCAACCCCATTTATAAGGCAAGAAATCCCACTTAGTAAACCTGACAGGGCACACCTGTGAAGTGAAAACCATTTCCAGTGACTACCTCTTGAAGCTCATCAAGAGAATGCCAAGAGTGTGCAAAGCAGTAATCAAAGCAAAAGATGGCTACTTTGAAGAACATAGAATTTAAATAGGAAATACTGGCACACGCTGAGTTATTTGCTTCTTTAGATTATTTTTTAGTGCATCGTCTTACAGGTCATGATAATATTTATCTTGACCTGTAAGACGATGCACTAAAAAATAAACTAAAGAAGCAAATAACTCAGCGTGTGCCAGTATTTCTTATAATGAATATCTGATGAAGGGGCCGGACCATCCCAGAAACATTTCATTCTTAACTGAATAAACTGACATTTCAATTACCACGTCTACCTCTCCTTTGGAAGCACCAGGCAAAATCACAGTTTTTATTCTGCTTTGGATCCTCAGAGATTGAATTACTTTCTGTTATCTTCATCATTCAGCCCAGACTACAATGTTTCAATTTCTCCTAACTACAGTTGATCTCAGAAGAATTAGCTTCTGCCCTTTATGCACCAAATAATATTAATACCTTGCACATTTAGTAAGGAATCCTTAGTCAATACATACAAATAGTGTTCTCCCTTAGGCTGGCTTCACACTTGCAGATGCATCTGCAGCGTTTTCCAGATGCATCTGCAAGTATCAGCATGCAGACCGCGGCCCCTATGTTTATAATAGGGCGCACCGCGGTCTGAAAGCACTCATTCATTCCTATATGTGAACCGTCCGCAGGCGGATGCCTGCTTACAGATCACACACTCCCGCCCGCACCATGGACGCGACATCTCGCGTCCATGGTGCGGGCGGGAGTGTGTGATCTGTAAGCAGGCATCCGCCTGCGGACGGTTCACATATAGGAATGAATGAGTGCTTTCAGACCGCGGTGCGCCCTATTATAAACATAGGGGCCGCGGTCTGCATGCTGATACTTGCAGATGCATCTGCAAAACGCTGCAGATGCATCTGCAAGTGTGAAGGCAGCCTTAGTGATTTCTACACAGTAACACATAGATTCACGCTACATATTCATGTTGCCACTTTAGTTATGTCCATAGTAGTAGTGAAGATAAAGATGTAGATGCTTGTGGGCCATGTTATACGTATCGATGTTCCAGCGATCCCACCAACGATCCGACCTGGCCGGGATCACTGGAACATCGCTATGTGATTGCTGGTGAGATGCCAGAAAGGCAGACTTATCAGTGATCACCCAGCGATGTGCCGACACCCAACGGTCGTTGGGATCGTTCAGGGTCTCGGCCGCAGACTGGGGATCGCTGGTCATTGCCCCTGTCACACACAGCGATGCAGCCTGGCCAGCGGGAGATCGCCGATGGAAAAATGGTCCAGGCCATTCGTTACCGATCAGCGATCTCCCAGCGGAGGGCCGATCGCTGGTCCGTGTCGTACACAGCGATATTGTTGGCGAGGTCGCCGCAACGTCAAAATCTGATGATGTTGCGGTGATATCGTTAACGATATTTCTACGTGTAACGGGGTCTTAAAGCTGCCCCTCCAGAAGGTATTACAAGTGCATCTCAATAAATTAGAATATCATCAAAAAGATAATTTATTTCAATAATTCAATACATACAGTGAAATAATTCAATACATAGAGTCATTACAAACAGAGTGATGTATTTTAAGTGTTTTGTTCTGTTAATGTTGATGATTATCGGTTAGAGCCAATGAGAACCCAAAAGTTATTATCTCAGAAAATTTGAATGATTAACACAAAACACCTGCACAGGCTTAGTAAGCATTTAAAATGCTCCCTTACTCTGGTTCTGTAGGCTACACAATCATGGGGAAGACTGCTGACTTGACAAATGTCCAGAAGGCAGTCATTTACACATTCCACAAGGAGGGTAAGCCACAAAGATCATTGGAAATCAAGGTCCCAGAATCTGGAGGAAGTGAGGAGTGGAATACAATCCAAGCTGCTTGTGGTCTAGTGTGAGGTTTCCACAATCAGTGATGATTTGGGAAGCCATGTCATCTGCTGGTGTAGGTCCACTTTGTTTTATAAAGACCAAAGTTAGAGCTGCCAGCTACCAGGAAATTTTAGAGCACTTCATGCTTCCCTCTGCCAACAAGCTTTTTGGAGATGGAAGTTTAATTTTCCAGCAGGACAAGGCCAAGAGTACCAATACCTGCTTTATTAACCACAGTATCACTGTGCTTGATTGGCCAACAAACTCACCTGACCTAAACCCCATAGAGAATCTATGGGGCATTGTCAAGAGGAAGATGAGAGACACCAGACCCAACAATGCAGGTGAGCTGAAGGCTGCTCTCAAAGCCACCTGGGCTTCCATAACACCTTTGCAGTGAAACAGGCTGATCGCCTCTATGCCAATCCACATTGATGCAGTAATTCATACAAAAGGAGCCCTGACCAAGCATTGAGTGCATTTACTGTAAACACTCTTCATTAGGCCAACATTTATGAGCTATGGTCCTATATAATATTCTAATTTTCTGAGATAATGATTTTCGAGTTTTCATTGGCTGAAACCATAATCATCAACATTTACAGAAATAAACAGTTGAAATAGATCACTCTGTTTGTAATGACTCTATATAATATATACTATAATATATTTCACTTTATGTGATGAATTACTGAAATGATCTTTTTGATGATATTCTAATTTATTGACATGTACCTGTGTATATCTCAAACTCAGTAATGGTGTCAGTAATTGTGCTAATCACTTGGTAAAGATACCACCATAATGCCCCGCTCAGTCATATTGTCTTATATAGTCCTCTTAGTCTTTAATATATCTCTGTCTACCCCTAGCCCCCTGACTACAGAAGTAAAGTTTTCATTATAGGTGAAGTTGGGTTTTTAAAAGTTTTTTTTTGTTTAAGTAAAGGTTGTCAAAAAGTTGTATTGATATTCTGTGCCCGTCCTTCGTGCTGTCATCTTGTCCTTATGTCTTAAATTGTAAGGCTGTTCTCACACTGAAGTAGCCATGGGGCTAAACACATAGAATATTTAAAATCAATCAGTACAAGGTGACATTCCAGTTGTATTGAATATGCAGATTGGAAGAAATTCATTCAATATTAGCTATTCAAATACGGAAAGCTCCCTGATTAGGCATTACTTAAAGATCTGCTCTAATGCGGCAGGACATGTCCAATCTGTGATCATTGTACAAAATGACTGAACTGAGCAATAATTGTTAAATAATCTCATTCCATTGATGCATGAAGATTTGTTAAAAGAGCACAATTTTAATTTCTGCCTCTATGCAATAAAACGTCACTTATTAAGAAAGACATTTTATTTCAAGGGTAAATATATAAAGTCGATTTAAATAAAAGTATGGGAAACCGTTGGGACTCATGCAAATTTAACACTGTTGACACACACAAAACTACAAATACCCTAATGCATGAAAAATGTAATAAGAAAAGTAGAAATAATATACCAACTCTGAGTTTTAAAATACAAATGTGGTGCCCTGCAGAGTCAGGTGTCACATACAGTATGTCTGTAATCTATGATGGTGTCAGAAATCGGCTCTTCAGCAATTTTTGCACACAGTGATGTGATTAGTGCAGGGGCTATTGTAAAGTCTGGTGGCTATCAGCCCCTACAGGAGAACTGGTGAGCCAGGGAGGAGTACCGATGCTCCCATGGGAGATAAAGGAGGCCAGTCAGAGCTTTTGCTGTGGTTGTTGTTGGGACCCAGAAAAGACTATGCAACCACATGGGACATAATGTCCTGTGCGGTTCAATAGTGTTCTACTGCCAGACAACATCAGTTAGAGATCAGACAGGGACGTCATGATGCAATCCTGAGTTGTCAGCAGTGGGAGGAGAGCTGAGGTACTTTCCTGTAAGCCTGGGGTACTGCGGATGCCGGATTGACTCAAATGGCCACTTAATATTGTGGTTATGGTGGTCTCCTCAAAGAGCCACCCCATGGCTAGGTCCTTTCCTGGAGGGATATCTGGCTAGTCCTGTGTTGAGACTCCTAAACGAGGCTCCACAGACTCTATTTGCATATTTGAAATTCCCAGGGGGCAGTGCGCCTAGGAGTTCACTGTGTTGAGCGCTTTAGCCGGCTGCCCGCAGTGTTTTCTTGGACTGGTCTCCCTGAGATTAGTGATTTCCTTGTGTTGTTGGTCTACTAGGCATTGCTCCCACCTAGCCAGAATCATACTCTACACTAATGAGGGGCAACACCACGAAACAGCTGTCTGTGGATGGATACCTGGCCTTGGTATTCCCTTGTTATATTTTAAGCTCGTAAAGAGCTGGATATTGACTCAAAGGGCCTCTTAATATGGTGGTTATGGTGGTCTCCTCAAAGAGCCACCCCATGGCTAGGTCCTTTCCTGGAGGGATATCTGGCTAGTCCTGTGTTGAGACTCCTAAACGAGGCTCCACAGACTCTATTTGCATATTTGAAATTCCCAGGGGGCAGTGCGCCTAGGAGTTCACTGTGTTGAGCGCTTTAGCCGGCTGCCCGCAGTGTTTTCTTGGACTGGTCTCCCTGAGATTAGTGATTTCCTTGTGTTGTTGGTCTACTAGGCATTGCTCCCACCTAGCCAGAATCATACTCTACACTAATGAGGGCAACACCACGAAACAGCTGTCTGTGGATGGATACCTGGCCTTGGTATTCCCTTGTCATATTTTAAGCTCGTAAAGAGCTGGATATTGACTCAAAGGGCCTCTTAATATGGTGGTTATGGTGGTCTCCTCAAAGAGCCACCCCATGGCTAGGTCCTTTCCTGGAGGGATATCTGGCTAGTCCTGTGTTGAGACTCCTAAACGAGGCTCCACAGACTCTATTTGCATATTTGAAATTCCCAGGAGGCAATGCGCCTAGGAGTTCACTGTGTTGAGCGCTTTAGCCGGCTGCCTGCAGTGTTTTCTTGGACTGGTCTCCCTGAGATTAGTGATTTCCTTGTGTTGTTGGTCTACTAGGCATTGCTCCCACCTAGCCAGAATCATATTCTACACTAATGAGGGGCAACACCACGAAACAGCTGTCTGTGGATGGATATCTGGCCTTGGTATTCCCTTGTCATATTTTAAGCTCGTAAAGAGCTGGATATTGACTCAAAGGGCCTCTTAATATGGTGGTTATGGTGTTCTCCTCAAAGAGCCACCCCATGGCTAGGTCCTTCCCTGTAGGGAAATCTGGCTAGTCCTGTGTTGAGACTCCTAAACGAGGCTCCACAGACTCTATTTGCATATTTGAAATTCCCAGGAGGCAATGCGCCTAGGAGTTCACTGTGTTGAGCGCTTTAGCCGGCTGCCTGCAGTGTTTTCTTGGACTGGTCTCCCTGAGATTAGTGATTTCCTTGTGTTGTTGGTCTACTAGGCATTGCTCCCACCTAGCCAGAATCATACTCTACACTAATGAGGGGCAGCACCACGAAACAGCTGTCTGTGGATGGATACCTGGCCTTGGTATTCCCTTGTCATATTTTAAGCTCGTAAAGAGCTGGATATTGACTCAAAGGGCCTCTTAATATGGTGGTTATGGTGGTCTCCTCAAAGAGCCACCCCATGGCTAGGTCCTTCCCTGTAGGGAAATCTGGCTAGTCCTGTGTTGAGACTCCTAAACGAGGCTCCACAGACTCTATTTGCTGACCCAGACACAAACAGATTTATTGATTAAATATGGATAAAATACTGTATGTGTATGTCTATAGTTTATGTAGTATCTACATATTGGTAAGCCCAGTCCAGACATAAATGTCTGCTGTTTCTCACAATAAAATTCTACTGTAGCTAAATAAAACCTATATAAAATCAAGTGGCCCAGTGGTTAACACTGTTTCTCTGCAGTGTTGGGGTCGTGGATTCAAGTCCTACCAAGTACAACATCTGCATGAGCTTGTATGCTTTCCCTGTGTTTGCATAGGTTTCCTCCAGAGACTTTGACTTCCTCCTACACTCCAAAAACATATTGATAGGGAACATAGGCGCACCCAAGGGGGGGGACCTACGTGTCTGGACCCCCCCCTTTGGACGGCCCTGAGAAGTGGTGCAGTACACAAGGAGCTGGGCCCCTATGTCAGGAGACAGGAACAATTACACAGCACCCAAGGGCCCAAAAAAGAGGCTGCTTTTAGGGGGGCTTCGCTCCCCCAAACCCCCCCACCGGGGGCTTTGCCCCTCGGAACCCCGCTGGGGGGTGACACCCCCCTTTCAGGGCCGGTGTGTGTTTCTTGGACCCCTACCTTGGGAAATTTCTGGGTGCGCCACTGATAGGGAATATAGTTAATGAGCCCCAATGAGTACAGTGAAGATCAAGTCTGTAACATGCTGTGGAATTTATAGCACTATATAATATAGAATAAATACATAAGTCCTAGGAAGGTAGCTAGTTGAGAATCATAATATGGGTTTCTCACAGTTTGGGGTTTCACTTAGAATATGTGTGAAAAAAAATATACAGCTGTATATATTAATTAAATATGATTCCACAAGCTGTTTGTGCAAAAGATATGAATTCACAGAATACCAGAGAGCATCATTTGTTGACAATGAATTGGATTGACTAAGGATTAGTCTATATCTGCCTCCATGGTTGGGGCATTATATGGGACATAAATTGTATTTCTACACAAATATTGATATAGAATATTATTAAAGGGATCCTGAAGTAGGCTGGGTTATAACACAGAATAGCAAACACATTTAAAAAGTAATTGAGAAATTAGTGAAGTAACACTTCAAATGCATTTGGAATTACATTGCAGATAACTTGTTGATCTGCACTAGGGATGAGCGAACATTACTTTAAAGTACAGCGTTCATAATGGATACAGACTTTCCAAATGTTTTCAGTGTTCGGGTTCAGAGTATCGGTGCTTTACATACGCAAACCAGTGGAACGAGCATAGGGGTGTCATCCCTATGAACAGTTAAAGTACACTATGACTTTAAGAGACAGTGCTTCCCTGTGTGCTGAATGTTGTGGACTAGTCGGCCTACCTCCCTGAACTGTGCAGATGCACTGATCCAGATCAGAAAGTGTAGGAATCATACAAGCTGAAGGTGAAAGTAAATGAGGCAGAAAGACAGTAGAAAGCTGCCAGACAGAGTCTGTGTAAGAAAGGAAATGCTGCCTAGAAGTGTATGTGTACTAAGGCTTTGGGAGGGCATGGTGCCAGCTGCAAAGTGACTGTGGGCCATAAAGTGATAGAGCCCTAGTGACTGCAGAACAGTACTAGACTGAGAAGTTCCAGAGGTTGGCGATTCTGAACAGGACCCACAGTCATTATCCACAGGACCCAAGGAATCCTGGGACAGTGAAGGTAAAAGAGTTTTTCCCCCTGCCCTGCGAAGAGAAGCGCGCACCGTTGAGCAACACAGCATTGGGCCCTAGACTGGATTTGTGTCCCAGGCACCATAGTGAGTCTTTACTGTTGTGTGTACATGTTAAGGCAAAGCATAGCATAGGTCTCAATAGCTGTGTTGCCCAATTAGCAGAGGCCGATAAAATTTTAAGTGTTTTGAAGCTTTCCTGTTTGCTCAAAGTTGTCTGTTGTATGTCTGTTTGTAATTGTTGGGGCGATGTGTGTCCAGAGGGGCCCAGCTAGAAACTCACGTAATTATTGATTATACTTTTTCCACAGCATACTCCCTGTGAACTTGTTCTATCCTTTATTGCTTTATTTGCCACCTCATCTTGTGTACTGTAATTGTACTCTGCAACACGGTGGTCCCTCAGCCATCGCTTTACGAGCATCTCTGTGCTCGTGTACACTAATTGCTCGGCCCAGTGGGAGATGTTTGCAGTGTTTAAATGCCTCATACTGGGGGAAAATCAGCGTTGTCAAATATAGTCTGTACCAAAGATATTACAAAACTCCTCCCTCCCCCAGAAGTGCTTTATTTATGGCTGTCTGTATGTGGGTGGAAGGCTGAACTAACCCAATTAGTGACTTCCAGTGAGGTTCAGGTCAAGTTTAGGTCCAGAATAGAACTTTTTATAAAGTCCAGCTGAACCCCCAGAAATTAAACTTTCATGGGTCCTCTCATCTCTAATCTGAAAATGTGCATGTTCATCCATTTCTAAATTCATTGTATATGAGACTGCTTAGTACAGGGCTTGTGATCTCCAGTAGTTACAAAGACAATGAAGAGATCGGAGGCTGAGCATGGGGCTGCGTAATCACTGGGGGTCAGTGCACTGACTTTCCAAGCAATCAGCAAGTTAAGGCTTTTTTTATCGAAAAGGGATAACATTCTTTATATTTTTGTTACTAACCCTTTAAGTTAATTGAGTTCTTCACTGAGAAATAAAAAATAAATGATAACTGACTGGGCATTGGAAGGGATGTAAAAGTAATTTAGTATTATTAATTAGTATTTATTATTAATTAGTATTTTTAAGCAACAGTCCAAAGAGACTAATTATTTTATTACAAAAAAATGTTGCATAAACTTTGTGCTTCAAGTTTCCTAGAACAATGTAAAAAGATAAAAACTACAATATTTAAATTCACCAGGGGAACATTAAACATTAATGGGGTCACCTCTGCTTTAGTAAGCTAAATCACTGACCTTGTTACATGTGATGCATAGATCTGCAAAGGATGTCACAAAATAATTGCAGTATCAGAGCTACTGTAACCATTGAACTTGTCACTAAGAATAAGCAATGATTCCATAAGCAAATTTGCATTTACTGTATTAATTATTCCAGGTTGTACCGGTAAATCAGGGCGAAGTCCTCTTTCAGCTTTACTGGAAAAAGAAGCAAACTTGCTATAAAAATGAAACATGTTGACATTCATGATTTCAGTTTGTGTTAGACTAACATTTACAGAAAGAACAAAGTGAAAAAAATAAGTATCTGAAATCATGGTTAGACGCATACAAAGTTAGACCTTGGTGTGACATTGTCTTTTCATTGCCCTGTCACTTTGAAGCAGTTGCCTCAAGAGACCATGGTCACCCTATCCATCTGTTTAGTCAAAGTGCCCAGCTGATCAGTCAATCTTGAGGTCTGACCACCTTGCCGTTCAGCCTCATGTCTGTGCCATTTGTTAGTTCAGGCTCGTTTCACACTGCCGTTTTTTGGCATCCGTGTGAATCCAGCCTGAACTAGATGCACCCTCATCAGTTTTTGGACCACTGACATGCAATGGGGTCGGAAACACTTGCGGGTGCATCTACTGTAGTTAGGTGCACCCTGATCCGGGTGGATCCAGGTGTCCACAGATTTTTTGCGAAGACAAAATCTGGATCTTGTTGCAATTTGGTCTCTGTGGAAAAAAACATGATCCTTCTGTTCCACACAGATCCGGGCACCACAGGTAATATATGACTGAGGGTCTATGTGACACGGATTCATCCAAACTCAAGATCCAGATTTTTGGTTCTTGTGCTATGAACTGCGCATGTGCAAAACCATCCACCAGATCCCTGTCAAATATGCAACCGGATGCTCCCGCACGGTGTGCGGGTGCCTCCAGTTGTATCATTGCGGGGGAATCCAGGGGCATGCAGGCTTTTCCTGCATGCCCTGGATTCCAAAAAACACTAGTTTGAAACCAGCCTTAAGGCCCAGTTACACCCACAGATAATTGTGCAGAGATTGTTGGCAGATCTCTGGTTGCAGTGAAATCATGGACACATTGTTACATTTTGTGGCCGTTACAAATGAACAATGTGTCCATGATTTCACTGCAACCAGAGATCTGCCAACAATCTCTGCACAATTATCTGTGTGAACTGGGCCTTTAGGCAACCAGATTATGCTCTGTGATACTGTTTGTTGTTTGGTTCTGTCCAGATCTCTTACCTGATTCTACTTCTGGGTCCTCCCCATGTTTATCTATTAACTTTATTCTGTAATTCAGTGCAAATATCACATGTATAGGCATATTTCTTTATGTATTTTGCGCAATAAAAATATTTAAAACATTTTGTTTTTGTTGCCACCTTATGAGAACCATCAGTAGTTTTTTGTGTCAATTGTTAAAAATTTCATTTTTTTTGTTTCATAAATTGTAAATTAAATATTAGTGATTTTCTACTGCAATGATATTAACCCCTTCATGACCTTTGACGTACTGGTACATCAAAAGTTGTGTCCCTGCCTTTGATGCAGGCTGAAATGTGGAGCCCGCATCATTCCCAACATGATGGCTTAATCAGTCATCATGTGCCTCTAAGCCTGGTTTCACATTGTGGTTTTTTGGCCATCCGTGGCTGTCCGTTGTAAAACCGACAGCCACGGATCCGGTTTGGTCCCCATGTATCTCTATGAGCACAAGTTGGTGCTCTATTACCATCCAATTTGTCACTGATTTGATTCTGTCCGATTTTTTGCTGTACCCAAAATCGGAGACTGCTCTGATTTTAGACACAGCGGACCAAATTGGACAGAATCGGATCCGACCTGGTCCGCGGCAATTAACATGGGGCCTATGGAGCACGGGGACGGGAAAACATTGGATCGTTTCCGACCCGATTTTAGTGAACTGAGCATGCTCAGTACACTTAAACTGCTCTGTTCCTGTGTAATTTCACTTCTGCAATGTATATACATACATTGCGGAAGTGAAATTACCTAAAGCAAGTGTTAAAAATAAAAAAAAAATATCCTCACCTCCCCGGCGTGTCCCGCGATGCGCACCATCTAGTTCAGAGGGCTTAAGGACCTGGCATGGCTACCCGATCAGCTGATCGGTCACATGACAGATTATTGTACAGAATTCCGTCAATGATCCACTGAAGTTTAGAGGAAAGATACAGAGTCCTCATGTGTCAACCTTTCCAAAGCTCTTAAGGCTTTCCATGATCCCCCTGGTCCCTTGGTGGAGGCTAAGACATCGGCATACAAATGGATTGCAGAATCGGGATTGACATAGATAGCAGCAGTGAGTCTCTTATATTCCCATAAAGTATGTCCGTCTACTTGAGGTGAAGCCAATGGAAGTTGGAGCACCATATTTTGTGCTGTGGAAAAAAGATGTCGGCTCCATCCAGGACTCTGTCTCTACTGTGGCTTGCTGGATATCTTCTGAAAGACTGCCCGACTCATCTTCAGGCTAGCAACTCATCAAGAAAATGTGTAAGGCCGGTTTCACATTTGCATTTGTGCTGCTTGCGTAGGCAGGCGGCACATGTGTGTGCGCAATTGCAGGCGTTCTGCGTCCCTATGTTTAACATGGGGACGCATGGTATCTACGTTTGGCTGTGGAGACATGCGCTGTTTTTCTGTGCTCTAAAAACGCATCTTGTTGCATTTTTTGTGCGTTTTAAGATGTAAACTTTATATGCAAGCATCCTCAAGTGCACAAAGAATACATAGAGCTCTGCGCATCACACGCATGCGTACCGAACGCCAATGTGAAACCAGCCTAAGTTCCCGTCACACTTGACGATGCTCCAGCGAACCCGACAATGATACGTCCTGTTAAGGATCGCTGAACGTCGCTACGTAGTCGCTGGTGAGATGTCAAACTGTCAGATCTACTCAACGATGCAGCAACGATACGGCGATCCGCATAACGACCTTGGTACTTTTTTTTTTCTCCTCAGATAAGATACTGCTTAATATGGTTTTGTCCTTCAAAGACCATACTTTGCCCGCAATGGCTTTCATTGACTGTGGGTCGTCAACGAACTTTATTGATTTTGGTCTGGTTCAGAAATTAGGATTATGGACAGTACGTTTGGAAAACCATATTCAAATTTTTTCTGTTGACAAAATAATGCTAACTTTATCAAATGGGTAACAGTGGAGTTCACACTTAACATGGGAGCCCCTCACTTGTAATCCATTTCCTGTATTGTATTTAGTAATTTATCTTGTGTGGTGGTGTTGGGGCTTCCTTTCCTACTTATTCATAATCCTATTATTGATTGGTATCAGAGATTGTTAAATTAAGTGGAGTCCCAATTGTCATAAGAAATGTTTAAATTCTGTACAAATATGCTCCACTGGTCTGGAGGGCCGGCCTAGCAAAGTACCTGAAAAACTTCACAGACGTGTTCTAAGAAAAAGAGGTGGGGATACTATCTCCCATCATCTCCATGCTTGTCCTACTAATCTTCTCCTTAATACCAAATCACCTAAGACCCCCTTCACACCACGATTTTTATGCATTTGTGACTATCCGTTGTAAAACGGATAGCCACAGATCAGATTTGGCCCCCATGTATCCCTATGGGCACTGATTGGTGCTTAATAGCCAACCGTGTATGCAGGGATTCGATTGTGTCCGCTGTTTTCACGTCCCCAAAATCTGAGACTGCTCTGATTTTGGGCAAGTGGACAGCATCGGATAGCATTGGATCCGACATTGTCCAATTCAAATAACATGGGGGCCCATGTAGCTTGGATCCGTGAAAAAACAGCATGCTCAGTACACTAAAACTGCTCTGCTCAGTGTAATTTCACTTTAGCAGTGTATCTACATACACTGCTAAAGTGAAATGAAAGAACTAAATGGTTAAAAATAAAAAAAATAAATCCTTACCTCTCCGGCGAAGGTCTTGAAGCTATCGGAAGTGGACAACGCGCATCGCGGGACAATCGCCGGAGAGTTGAGGATTTTTTTATTTCTAATTTTAACCATTGCTTTATTTAATTTTACTTTTGCAATGTATGCATTTACATTGCAAAAGTGAAAGGATAGCCCCGCTTGCTTGCGCTTTGCAGGCTCGGGCTCCTGCCAGCTTTCTGTGTTCGGATCCATCAAAATCACGGATCCGTACACAGAGAAATGGCATCTGGAGGTACACATCCACACCTGTCCGTTCCTGTCCGAGGGCTCCTGCAAAAAACAGGATCCCCACGGACAGGAAAATATCGTGGTATGAAGGGGGCCTAAAGCTCAATGTTTATCATTTGTCTGGCCTGGAATGCACTGACATGGAAAATGATGTGAATAAAAGTTTACAAAAGGGTCATATCCATTCTTCCTTTATGCCTGTAGCTGCTGGATTTTTATTCGTGAATACGGTAAGTAATATGATGGCTTCCATCCTTGCCTTAATTTCCGGGAACTTAACAAAATCACACTTATGGCCCCTTTACACGCAGCTACAGGTAACAGGTTTTCCACAGGTAACTTACTGGCTGCAGTGAAATCATGGAGACAAGGTTCTATCTTGTTGCTGTGTACAAATGGAACTATGTCTCCATGATTTCACTGCAGCCAGTATGTTACCTGTGGAAAACCTGTTATCTGTAGCTGCGTGTAAAGGGGCCCTTAAGAATACATAGCCACTTCCACTCATCTCCAAGCTTTTTAATCAGGTGGTTTTGTAAGCTAGACCTGATGGTGGGTTTACACACACCAATCATTGTATCCAATATCTGAACCAATCTCTGGTTGCAGTGAAATCATGGACAGATTGCTCCATGTTGTACACAGCCACAAAATGGAACTATGTGTCCATGATTTCACTGCAACCAGAGATCTGTTCAGATATTGGATACAATGATTGGTGTGTGTAAACCCACCATTAGAGGGGTGTTCAATTTGATACGCATCAATAAAGATGATAAGTGGAAAATGGTGTTTCCTATGTCTGAGTGTTTATTCGAAAATCTGGTCATGCCTTTTAGGTTAGCAAATGAGCCAGCTTCATGAATTATATCTTTTCTGATTGCATTAGATGATTTATTGTGCTTTACCTTTATGACATTCTAATTTTTCCATCTGATTTGGATTCTCACCAGGAACATGTCCAGGTAGTATTACAAAGATTGAATGAGAATTCTTTGTTTGCTAAAGTTGAGAAATCAATTTTTTTCTGTTCGAGAAATTGCATTCGTGATGTTCATTTTATCAGCTGATGTGTATAAGATGGATCCTTGGAAGATGCATGCTGTAATAGATTGGGTTCACCTGGGTGATCCGAAGGTGTTGCAACATTTTCTTGGATTCACCAAATATTATACGAAATTCATTAAAGATTTTTCCCAGATTGTTAAACCTCTTATGGTCCCTTTACACGCCGCCACAGGAAGGTAGAAACTAGCAGGCATCGGACACAATTGTGCCTGTTGCCTTGAAAAGACCACGTTGTGGTGGCGTGTAAATCAGGAATTGCCTTCCTGTGTCTTCGGATACCTGTGTCTGAGCCGTGCACAAAAACAGTAAGGCATAATCCCTATGGTGGCGGCGTGTAATCGGGGCACAGGCAAGGTATTTGCGTGCCCTAGTGAATTCCCTGGGGCGTGCCACAGAATCATGTATACCACGCCCCATCAGCTATTATTGGTGGGGGCTACTGTGTAACCATTGGCTGTCCCTGCACAGGGCGCCATATTCAACGAGCTGACCAGTCACACTACACATTTGTACACAGCCTTCCTGCGCTGGCCAAGCATGATGCTATTGCACTGTCCAATCACCGTCCAAGCGTCACGTAATACACAACTCTGTCACACCTATGTACTTGCGGCGCACAATATGTACGCCCATATTCCCTTGTGGTGGCGGCGTGTAAATCAGGGAAGGTACTCCACAGAAGGTAACCCGCGGCACCCGTCGGCACTTCCTGGGAACACAAATACCTCCTGTGGAGCACTTTGTGGCGGCGTGTATATGCGGCATCGGGAACCGGTAGCAACAGGTAAAAACGCGCTCGTGCACGTGCGATGCCTGCCTGTTGCTACCCTCTGTGGCGGCGTGTAAAGGGACCATTACTGACCTCAAATACTGTATAAGGTAGCAGATATCAATATCTTCTGACCAGATGCTTTTATGGTTTTTGAAAAATTGAAAGTGAGTTTTATGAGCGAACTTTTCTGAACAAGGTCCACCAATTGCAAATTCGCCACAAACATTGAAGATTTAGTTCGTGATTGAAAACCCAAACAATATGCTAGAAAAGTTAGCGAACTCGGCTTTGTTCGGAAAAATGTTTGAAACTTTAAAATGACTCTAAAAACATTCCTTGAAGGTTTGGTGCAAATGCTCACCAGAAGAGCCAGTGACTGACAACTGAGTTCACAACCATCATGTCTACCTGTTTCTTTCAACCTTTCATTTATTGAAGATTAAAAGAGAGTCTTTAGCTTCCTTGACTTCCCTGGTGTTGGGACACCTGCATGCTGTGAACTTTTGGAAGAGCTGAAGATGTGCCAGTAGTTGTGAAGTACAGAAATCTTAAAATCTCCTATAAGCATCCCTTTAAGAGGGCATTTTTTTTATGAATGTTTACATTTTTTTTTTAAGGGAGAAAACTTTGTTATTGCAGAAGGTCAGCAGCGTGCATAGCCACCTCTTTTACCCCTATCTGTTAGCAATTGAGATAAAATAGAATATGTTCATTATATGCTTAATATACATGGTCATATAGGTATATTCACACTCATAAAACACTATAATGTAGATATTGCTTCTTGAAAATGTGCAATCTATCTTTTCCTTTTTAAGCCATATATTTAGAATGCAGATTTCTTGCATGTAGTGTGTTACATAATTAATCATGGGTGTAAGTTTTCCCAGTAACCTGTAGGCATGTGTGTGTATATAGTGTTGTTCACTTTATACATGTCTATGCTATGAATAGGAGAATGTTTTGCTTGAAACAAGTAGGACTGTGATTTTAACCTCTTTTAATATACACTAATAAATGTTTCCTCTGTTTATATGAAGAGGTCTATGTAATTTTATTTTTTGCAAGTGCTAGTGTCACGTCCTACTGACGGACCCCACACGTGGACCCACTGGACCGCGTAGAGCGGATGCTGATTCCGGGTGATAGAGAGGCGGACCAGTACCGTAGAGTCAACAGGTTTATTAGAACAACAACAACTCAAGAACCCACGCCCCTGGGGAGAGCCACAAGGTCGCAGCACTGGAAAACCACCGAAGGAGGCCCCGGAGCGCTTAACCCCTATACAGGGATAACGCCGGTACCAATTTCGGAGGGACCAATGAAGCGAACACGAGTGTTAAACCGACCCCAGGTGACGTGGTAACAAAACAGCAACCGGGTATACAATAAGAAACGGGAACCGGGAACACAGAGAATCCGGAGCAGGGCTGGAGGAAGCGCTTCAGCAGGGAAGAGGTCCGGAAGCAGACCGAGACCACTGAAGTCAGCGAGGAGCCGGCACGGGAGGAATCTGCGGGAAGGAACAAGAGTAATCAGATATCAAGCCAATAAAGGAACAACCTGACCAGACCAGGATTAGCAAGTTCTCTACATAGAAATTGCCCTGGCAATGAGTAAGAGAAAACAGGAAGCTTATATCATAGCAGGGTACTCCTGATTGGCAGAACACAGAGACCTGGTGATTGGCTGAGGGGAGGAGTTAGCTCCCTGCAGTTCTCCAGCAGATACTAAAGTGGAGATGGATTGTCATAGCTCAAGCAGTGGTCCCGGAAGTGAGAGGAGCAGTGTTGCTCAAGCAGAGGGTGCTGGACCCCTGCGGCTGGGGACAGGTGCGCGCACCCGGGGAGCATACGGTAAGGAAGACGCTACCCGACCGACCCGCGGGCGGCGGCTGCCAGTGCCCCGGAGCCGTCGGCGGATGGTCGACACCCGGGACCCTTGAGGCTGGACAGGGGCGGTAGGAGCCGAGGGAGTAAAAGCAGCATGCCGCGGGGAACGGCGGCAGACCCCCGGGTGGTTACAGCTAGCCTTTTTTTAAAGAAAATTCCTTGTTTTCCTGTTACATTATTTCATCCTTCACCTGGAAACCTGTTTGTGCATTGCTCACCAGCCTTTTTCAAAATTTCAGATGAATTGGTGGTGCGGGGAAAAAACTATTTTCTTTTTCTTATTTCTCCTCCAAATATCTTACATTTGAATATCTTCAAAAAGTGTTACCTGTGGCATAGGGATGTTTAAGTCAGGTGCCTTCTGCAGCTCACCCCATGGAGAATGCAATAATACCCCATAAGTGATTGGGTCCTGGCGCTGAAAGAGGCAGGACCAAAAGCAAAGGAAAGATGTGTCACCAGGGAGGCTGGCATCATCTTGGGTTTGCTGAACAGAGAGGAGCAACACTGTACCATGTGCCTGCAGTCCGCACTTTGGAGACCTGATGGATTCACGCAAAGACATTCCACGTCTGGAGTAGATTTTCATCACCACCCCAGGGGCAGAGAGTGCTTGACTGCAACCGGAGCCACCCAGAGAGTAGAGGCGCACATATATGTGCTGAAGCTCAGCTGCGCACTCCATATCATTGATCTGCAATGAGCTGAAGATCCAGTACTGTTGCTGCATGCCTGAAGAGGTCCCACTGGAATGGAGCTCAGGAGGTGAGCCATTATGTATGCAAGTCGGGACCTCCATAGTCCTGTAGCCTGCCTTGCCTTAGTAAACCTGCAGCTGGTGCTGCATCAGGTGGATCGGTAAACCGAGTAGAAGGATGATAAGGCGGTAGTAGTGCCAGAAGCCCCTATTTAGCAGCCTTCTATAGAACCCCCAGTAGCCTTTGACAAGGAGAATGCCATCTGGGTCCACCTACCTCCTCCCAGCAAGTCTCCTTATAGGCATGAACCACCCCAAGCCTTGTTATTTGTTGAAAAAAGTAAGTTGTCAGAGGCCGTTGCTTGAGAATGGTTGGAGGGATATAAACAGGCCAGATTTGAGGAGCAATGTACCAGGCGCGAGGTGGTGGAATTCTTCAGAGAAGGGGGTATGGGTTTATAGCCAAAGAGGGCACTGGTCACCAGTGCTTTGTCAATAGGTCCACTCTCCAGCAGGAGCATCTTTTTTACTGACTTCACACTCTGTGTTAGCAACGTAGTCACCTTCATGAAGGTAATTGGCTGCAAGGGATGGTATGCTGTGAGGGTAAGTCACCATAGACGACATGGAATAGTGAGAGCAGGAGGCCAAGACAGAAAGGATGAAGCATTGGCTGCTGGCCAGGCCTGACCATGGGAGCCAGCCAGCTGAAGTAAAACTCATGGGGCCAGAGAGCCTAAAGGGCTTCTAGGGGTGGCCTGAGTGCCTTAGGTATGTACTAGAGAGGGGCTGTTCCTTAACTCCCCCATCCTCTTCTTTCATGGTGGTCCTGACAGGCTTTGCTTGGGGGTAGGTGGTGGTAGAAACTGCCCCTGGAGAAATAGTACCTGTAGCCTCACCCTCGAGACCAACTGGGAGCGGCCTACAGTGTGGGATGGGCATGTCCATCTTAAGGAGCATTGAGGGAGATGCTAAAGTGGGAGGCCCTAGATCAAAGAGGACAGCCCTAAAAAAGGCCAGATGGTTCGCTGACATGTTGTAAGAAATGCCCCTGTTGGGTCCCTGCATAATGCAGGATATAAAGTTGCAAGCTGACAGCCTTGCCGTTAGTCCTGGAGTTGCCCTGTTGCCTGGATAAGGAATGTTAACAGTTTAGAGAAAAGTGAGGCCTGTTAGGTAGGTGTGATGACCGTCCGCTGCAAAGGCTGAGCTGCTGGCAAGGCAGCACCCGAGAAACCCTGAGATTCTTCACCCCTATACAGGGATTTGGATTTACAGTGGGCCCAGGTGGTATCAGCCTATATGTGAGCAGCAGACTGGAGCTGGGAGGTCATCAGGCAGGGACAAGGCTAGGAGGTCAGGGAATAGACAAAATTAAGATCCAAAAGCGTAATCAGAAAGCAGTGTCAAAACCGGGAGGGCAGCAAAAGTATAAAAATGTCAGGCGGTAGAAGAGTCAAAATCCAGGAAAGGTCAGAGTTAATAATATAGCACAAACTAGATAGCTGCGAAAACCAAGAATATATTTGGTGGTTTGCAGGGCAGGCCCCAAGGTATTTGAAGGGTGTGGTCCCCTCTCATAGGTTGAAGCTCAAAGCCTGATGAGTTCATCCAGACCGCCCCTACAACCAGGCCAGATGGTGATCCGACTAGTACCAATTGCCCCACTTCTGATATAAGAACAAAGTCTGTGCCTACCAGATTCTTCTGCAGGGACCTCTCTCCTGTCAACAGCATCACCCACAGGAGAAGCATGGTGATGCCCAGCGACAGAGGCAGGAACCAAAGGAACTGGTCCTGACGAGGACATGGCACCCCTATCACTGGCACTACTAGCTGAAGGAATCTGGCGGCGCCTAGTGGCTAGGGCAGGAATAGCAATCACTGATTCTGATGGAGATGTGACACTAGCACCACAAGCTGAAGGAGTCCGGCAGCACCTAGTGACTGGGGCAGGAATAACAGTCACTGATTCAGATGGCGATGTGAGAGTATGCTTAATTTTATTTTTCCTCTACCTCAGTTTTGCGCTAGTTTTGCTTTCACTGTTGGATTAGCAGGACTGTAGCCTTCAGGCTACACCTCAAAGTCCTAAATGGACTGTGCCCTACATGGACTGTGCCCTAAATGGACTTTGTACCATTATCTTGATTGCCCGTGCCCTGTTTTAATGGACTCTGCTGATCCTTGTGGGACTAGCAGGGACTAGCCAGGTGTTATGGATTGTTGTGTGAAAAGGGGAAAAATCGAGGACCTGATGTGCCAGCCAGGTCATTTGTTTGCAATGATCAAGAACTGTTCGTGAAGAAAGGACTCACTCATATCCTGATGCTCCCTGTATTGTGCTACTGCCCAATCAGAGAATGAACTCCAATGCCTATGCAAGCTGTGGAGCCAGAGAGGTCAGTGGGTGCTCTCGTCCGCTCGCCCAGCCGCCTTTAGAGAGAACATGGACCAGGGCTCATCCCTACTGAACGCCCAAGCTCCTTATTTGTTGGTGGAACACTACTCAGACAAAACAGGTTGGGGGAACCACCACAATATTAAAGCTTTATTAGATCCCCAAACAATTAACAGCATATAACACATAACCAGCACAACACAAAATGTAACAGGCAATATTTTCTCACATTGACGCTGGCTCACCAGGGATTAGAATATTCATGCCTCAGAGCTTCCAGGACTACTTACTCCAAACCAGAAGCACCCCGCTTTTGGCTGGCACCCACCGAGAAAGGAATAATGCCAGATATAGGAAGCTGAGCTAGCACAGCAAAGTCTGTAGCCAGGTGACAGGATTGTCCCAACCTGTGTTGCTTCCTTATGTAGCCTTTGATATCCCAGCCAAATCCTAACATTCAATGCTGAAGTCCATGTGGTAATATAATCCAGGTTCTGATCCCCTTGGTCGGCACGAAAGTGCGTAGGCCTGGGACTATGGCATGCCAATCGGATCCGTAGATCCTATATTGTATCAAGTCTCATGCACCTCTAGTTGGGGCAGCAATCCCTAGACTGAGGCCACAAAACAAATCACTCTGGTCAATAAACAGGTCTGCTTATATTCCCCCTGACCACTCAATTCAAACATTGGGAACTTCACGATTTGTTTACTGACACTGTGTTCTCATTGGCTAGATTTCAAGCCACATACATAATATCTCTAGTAGTATTTCATTGCTGGCAAGGGAGACTCAAAGTCATAATTTACATAGAATCTAAAAGGTACAGATTGTAATACAATGGGAGGTTAGAATAATTACGTTCTCTGAGCCTCTGACCTTCTCTGACAAAGGGGTGAGATAATTACATTACAACCATTAAACACTAGCAGGCTCCTACAAGTCTTGTAGAAACAATGAGTGACATAAGCAACTAAACAAAATAACCTCATGTCTGGCTAAATGTTAAGAAACTTAACCCATGCTATGCATTGAAAGAGTCCATGTCATCACACAAGCCTCTGTGAACTTTCTGCTCCTGTTGGCCTATTGGTCTCTTTTATGAAAAAGACATGGACTATATAGTTCCAGGGTCTCAATCTAGTGAGACCAGGATCAGAGCAACCCAAAGAAGGACAAAAACTTTTCACAATATTTTATCTGTGTTTTATGCATGATGAATTCCAGATGTACATTATGATCAGGGACAGCCATGGATAAGATGGGGAGGTATGTAGGATGGGGTGTCCAGTACCCCCATGAAGTCTTTGGCCCCTGAAAATATCACTGTCACCGTATATATATATATACAGTTAGGGCCAGAAATATTTGGACAGTGACACAAGTTTTGTTATTTTAGCTGTTTACAAAAACATGTTCAGAAATAAAATTATATATATAATATGGGCTGAAAGTGCACACTCCCAGCTGCAATATGAGAGTTTCCACATCCAAATCGGAGAAAGGGTTTAGGAATCATAGCTCTGTAATGCATAGCCTCCTCTTTTTCAAGGGACCAAAAGTAATTGGACAATGGACTCTAAGGGCTGCAATTAACTCTGAAGGCGTCTCCCTCGTTAACCTGTAATCAATGAAGTAGTTAAAAGGTCAGGGGTGGATTCCAGGTGTGTGGTTTTGCATTTGGAAGCTGTTGCTGTGACCAGACAACATGCGGTCAAAGGAACTCTCAATTGAGGTGAAGCAGAACATCCTGAGGCTGAAAAAAAAGAAAAAATCCATCAGAGAGATAGCAGACATGCTTGGAGTAGCAAAATCAACAGTTGGGTACATTCTGAGAAAAAAGGAATTGACTGGTGAGCTTGGGAACTCTAAAAGGTCTGGGGGTCCACGGATGACAACAGTGGTGGATGATTGCCGCATACTTTATTTGGTGAAGAAGAATCCGTTCACAACATCAACTGAAGTCCAGAACACTCTCAGTGAAGTAGGTGTATCTGTCTCTAAGTCAACAGTAAAGAGAAGACTCCATGACAGTAAATACAAAGGGTTCACATCTAGATGCAAACCATTCATCAATTCCAAAAATAGACAGGCCAGAGTTAAATTTGCTGAAAAACACCTCAAGAAGCCAGCTTAGTTCTGGAAAAGTATTCTCTGGACAGATGAGACAAAGATCAACCTGTACCAGAATGATGGGAAGAAAAAAGTTTGGAGAAGAAAGGGAACGGCACATGATCCAAGGCACACCACATCCTCTGTAAAACATGGTGGAGGCAACGTGATGGCATGGGCATGCATGGCTTTCAATGGCACTGGGTCACTTGTGTTTATTGATGACATAACAGCAGACAAGAGTAGCCGGATGAATTCTGAAGTGTACCGGAATATACTTTCAGCCCAGATTCAGCCAAATGCTGCAAAGTTGATTGGACGGCGCTTCATAGTACAGATGGACAATGACCCCAAGCATACAGCCAAAGCTACCCAGGAGTTCATGAGTGCAAAAAAGTGGAACATTCTGCAATGGCCAAGTCAATCACCAGATCTTAACCCAATTGAGCATGCATTTCACTTGCTCAAATCCAGACTTAAGACGGAAAGACCCACAAACAAGCAAGACCTGAAGGCTGCGGCTGTAAAGGCCTGGCAAAGCATTAAGAAGGAGGAAACCCAGCGTTTGGTGATGTCCATGGGTTCCAGACTTAAGGCAGTCATTGCCTCCAAAGGATTCGCAACAAAATATTGAAAATAAAAATATTTTGTTTGGGTTATGTTTATTTGTCCAATTACTTTTGACCTCCTAAAATGTGGAGTGTTTGTAAAGAAATGTGTATAATTCCTACATTTTCTATCAGATATTTTTGTTCAACCCTTCAAATTAAACGTTACAATCTGCACTTGAATTCTGTTGTAGAGGTTTCATTTCAAATCCAATGTGGTGGCATGCAGAACCCAACTCGCGAAAATTGTGTCACTGTCCAAATATTTCTGGCCTTATCTGTATATATATACACATACATATTTATATATATATATACACACATACATATATATATATATATATAAACACACACACACACACACACACACACACACACACACACACACCACACACACAGGTTAAGCCATTTATATGGTTGCACCTAAATAAATTGGGAATGGTTGGAGATATCAACTTCCTGTTAGTGGCACATTAGTATAAGGGAGGGGGGAGACTTTTCCAGATGGGTGGCGACCATGGCGGTTATTTTGAAGTTGGCCATTGTGGGTCCAACTTAATTTGTTTCAGTGGGAAGAGGGTCATGTGACACATCAAATTTATTGAGAACTTCATAAGAAAAAGAATGGTGTGCTTGGTTTTAACGTAACTTTACTCTTTCATGAGTTATTGACAAGTTTATAACCACTTAGAAAATGTGTTCAAAGCGCTGCCCATTGTGTTGGGTTATCAATGCAACCCTCTTCTCCCATTCTTGACACACTGATAGCAACACCGCAGAAGAAATGCTAGCACAGGCTTACTGTATCCGTTGTTTCAGATGCTGCACATCTCATATCTTCACAGCATAGACAAATGCCTTCAGATGAGTGATGAGGCAAACTGTTCTATGAATGGTGAAGTTAACAAACAAAACCACTGCTTATGGTCTGACACCCACAGTGGATAGATCCCTCCAAGACTGTTGGAATACAAAAATTGATGTTATGGTGTGGTATATGGGGTACAAAGACTCCAAGTGTCCCTACAAGACTGTGTGTGAAGCAGACATGTGGTGCCACAGCAGTACTGCACCCCTGTTGAGGTGCAGTATCCCACTCTTGGGTAAGGATGGGGGGGACACAGACCGGCATCTGGATATCCAAGCCATGCACTACACTAGTTCCAGGTCAGAAATAGGGCGAGATTGCTCCTACGTGAGAGCACAGTCCCAGATTCAGTCTGGAAGGAAGAATTAGGGTAGTGCTTGTGCTGGAACATAGCTACCAACTCACTCAATAACATCTGCTGCCCTGGGGGTCAGTCCTACCCGTAAAGGGCTTTACAACACTGCTGCATTATTACCATCAGCCCCAGAGGAACTGTCGTGCAGCGGCAGCCATCTATAGCCGCAACCCGTGAGTAGCGTCACATAAAACAGTTATCCTCAGGTCATCCTCTCCATAACGAAACTCCCTGTCCTCATGACCTGCCATAAAGAAGAGAGCCACCCTCCCTGAACTTTTAATGACACCGCCAGGGTCACGGAGCCAGGACTCGATCCCCATGACCCCCATGAAGCCTTAAAGCCCGGTTCTGAATATCGTAAGCCCCTAGAGGGGCGTGTCAGACATATGTTCATTCTCAGTCAGATCTGTCTTCATACTGAATACGAGGCATGTAACCATATAAGGAAGAGGGGGCGGGGTCTACACTGCGTGTGACCTCCTGACTGTAGCTGGGGAGAAAACAATGTATCAGATTACAGCACAGTTGCTAAGCAATGTCAGAATGTCAAGATCACTGCAGACTCTTCTTTCCTTGGCACAAGCTTCTCTGCTGATACATCACATTGCTCCCTATCAGCCTGCTCTCAGAAGCTGTGGAAATACACACAGAGTGCTGGCAGACACTGAGGTTTTTTTTTTTCCTTTTTTTTCAATGAAATGACATTTACACTTTAAGTAAATATCAGGAAATGGTATTAAGGTAGTTAACTATCCTGTAATACATTGGGCTACATCCCCTTTAAATTAATCTGTAGTTCAGTATTTATAGAACTTTTTAAAAGATGCTTAATAGAAAATGGAATTATTTTGTTTCTGTCTCTAAACAGGTAGCACAAATGCATTCACCCCTGTCTTATTTGTAAGTGAATATTATTCATGAGCTGAAGCACACATCTAAAATAGGAAGAGCTACACCTGGATTATTTCTGCTTTCACCCTTCTGCATTTCACATTTTTCCGCAGACTTGTTAGTTTGATAAGTATTTAAGCTGCTTTGGGGGAAACATTTTATCTTAATAAGAATAACCCATCAAGCAAGAAAGCCAACTGACTCTAGCCATAATCACTCCGTTTAGTCAAAAGTTTAGCTTTTCACTGCCAAAAATTAATTCCACACTTGGTAGCTTCAGAAAATGGTCGGTTTTTAGTGGGTGATTTTGAGCGACAGGCGGAGTGGGCGACCAGCAGTCTGTCACAAAGAAATGATGGGATTAGTAGCAGCTGAATAAAGAGACATGACGGGTTAAAGAGGTTTTGGAAACATTATGCTTACTGTTTGCATCCTTTTTGAACATTAAAATTCCCAGCATGTAACACCAAGTCTTTAAAATGCCATTTGCATTTATGTTGGTGTAATTGACATTGCTCCCTTAGGAACCCTGAGGATTGTGGGAAAGAGAAATCAACGACATGTCATCTGTTCTTGGTGTTCTCGAAGAGTCAACCAAGATAAGATCACTAATTATTGTATCCCCCATTTTAATAAATATGGAATAGGCATTACTAAATCCTGCTTTCTTCTCCATACTTCATTAATGTTTTCTATTTAATTAGACAATGGCATTTTTAATTATCAAAACTTACCATTTATTTTCTGAGTTTATTTTTAGGATTCCAAAGTCCCTTTATGATACCAAATGCAAACTATAAATATGAATATGTGCTAGAAATTACTTTCATCATCTTATATTGGAAAAATGTATTTGTTAGGCTGGCTTCACACCACGGCGCAGTCCGGTTCGGGGCTGTCCGGTGTAAACCAGACACCCCCAAACCGGTTTTTGACCCCATAGCAGCCTATGGGGCCGGATGGAGATGGATGGCAGCTCTCTGCCATCCAGTTTCATCTCTGCGGTGAAATCCGGGAGAATTCAGATTATTCTCACCGGACACAAAAATGTTGCTTGCAACATTTTTGTGTCTGGGGAGAAAAATCACCCCAAAAAGCCGGATCCCGGATTCTCCCGGATCCGGAGCAATCCGGTTCTCCCTAACATGGGAGCCTATGGGGCCTGTCCGGGCGAATCCGGGAACCGGACACCTGCGGCTGCACTCCGCTGTTGCTTCAGCTCCATGCTAGCCGCAATCTTGAAAAATCAGCAGCTGCTGCTGCAATTACAGCCATCCGGCTGTACACAGAACCGGAGGGCACATTTGGCCCTCCGGTTCTGTGTGCTGATCCGGTCTGGGGCTGTCAGGTTCATGCCTGACAACCCCGGACCGGACTATGCCGTGGTGTGAAGCCAGCCTTACCAAAATGCCTCTCCGTTTTTGAAAATGTTACTGCTCTTGCTCAGGCTCCACCACAGTTACCAACAGTTTACCAATGGTATCGGTTTCTTAGGCTATGTTCACACGCTGCGCTACTGTTGCACTTTTGATCTGCTAATTGCGGATCCGCTATTGCATTGGAATGCAGTGATACGCATTGATGTTATCTGTCCCAGCCAAGTCAATGCATTTCACTGTTTTCCATTCACACGCTGTGCTATTTATGCATTTGCTTTTGGGCTGAAAAGTGCATGTGAAAAAAGAATGAACATGTTAATCCTTGGGCGCTTTTTTCACTGCTCTTTCACTCACCTCGCCGTGCATCCAGGGGATCTCTCCTCATCCCAATGCTGTAGGACCTTTGGAGCACCTGGGACTGTATCATGTGACCGAGCGATGTCACCTTGTCACATGGTACAGTCTTACAGCTGTAGAGGTCATGCTTGTTGCAGCCTCCGCGATGAGGAGAGATCACCGGCGGTCAGCGAGGGAGCGTGGCGAGATGACTAAAACACAGGCGAATAGCGCAGCGACATTCATATACAAAATGCTGCGTTCTGTGAGCATCCCTCAAATGGATTCTTAAACATACACAGCAAACGCAGCCATAGTCAAGGAGCACAGTGATTATAAACTCTTTGCTACTTTGTAACTTCTAAGTGCTGCTCTGAATCTGGCTTGTTCACTGGTTAGTGCCAAATTCAGTACCACTGATCTTTTGATGCTGTAGAGGCAAAGTTGCCCCTATATGCAGCATGTTAATATATAGACCAAACACAGTATCATGGATTCAAAGTCCTCTTAGGACATACTGTAAGTACTTATGTTATATTGATAAAAAAAAAAACATCCAAGCCTTCTTTGAAACCATGAAGAAGTTGTGACCAGTTTCTTAAGTATGACTAGTCCACAGATTAATAGTTTTTATGGTATAGAAGCCTTGTCCCCTCTGGAGATTAAAGGGACACTGTCAGGTAATTTTTCAGTGTGATATCAAAAGTCCTCTTGAATAGTGCCTAGGCAGACCTTTAAAAAAACATGTAAAAACATTACTGTACCCTTTGTAGTTTTCTTGAAATAAGCATCTGCACATCCTGCAGTTAGGTGGTGCAGTAGTCCTGATCATTACTTTCACAGCCAAATAGTTTGCAGTATGTAAACATTATTTTAAATGTCCACACCCACGGAAGCTGTTATTCTGTCCCTCTGTATTCTGTTTCCTGCTAGTGTAAGTGTAGTGTAGCTTTCATTTTCATTTCTGCCTATCCTGTTTCCAAGGGGGAGAGGGAGAGATAGCAGACACATATCTAGTTATACACATATCTAGTTATCAGATAAGCTGTCTCCACCTGTGGCTCAAGCCATGCTGTCTGTGAGAGATTATGTGTGAACATTTGCTTTCTTGCACACAATGAAGTGCAGAGGCGGGAGATTACAGGCCCCCCATGTGAGTGATTTCCATTGAACTTTGCTTCTCGAAGAGGGCAGTGCAGAGCATGCGGTGATGTTGCTACATGAATATTCATTCCTTGGGGAGTGTGCAGCAGAGAAGTGACTACCCCAGGGTATGGGGACTCGGGTATCTGGGCCCTCTGCTGCAGTAGGGATGTCACTGGTGACCTGCCCAGACCCGTGGTCCTGGTGGTCAACTAAAAAGGGGTAGTTGATGTGGGAATAAATGTTTTTAAGTATATCGTGACGCCACCAGCAGATTCTGGTGAAGTAACACCAGCGCCGCTTCAGACCTCCAGAAGGCGATAGTACAGCAGCCAAGATGGTACAGCTCCCTGCAGGTAGAGCTGGCCCTCCGGGGCAGGGAGGCACTTGTAGTGATAGAAGTGTTGATGATGGAGAAACAATATGCAGTGCAGCGGGGAAATAATTACACGGAGACTCTGTCACTCTACCCGGGTACTTTACTAAAACAATGCTGATGGTGGTACAATTGTTCATAGAAGACAACAGTTATTCGGTGAGGGTAGCTGGCCAAGTAGTCACAGTGGGCTGCGGGGTCTCTTGGAGTCTCCCATGATATGCCTTCCTTGTTTCTGACCCATGTCCTGCTGCTACTGCCTGTCCGGGAACAGCCCACTTAGTACCAGGCCCAATTGGGGTGCTTCCTGAGTATCCCAGCTTCCTGCTCTCCTCTCTCCTGCATTGGACCTCGACCCTGGTAGGTTATCCTGGTGTGGCTGGTTTCCTTTCTGCCAGGGTGTCAGGGCCGGTAAACAGACCCGCAACCTCCGGTGTTATGGCTCAGGGGCTAAACTCTCTGTGCCGCGTCTTTGGAACCAGCACTCTGGTAATTGGACCAGGGTTCCCTCATGGAGTATGGACACTCCGATTCGGGGGGTCCCCTCCTTCAGTCTGGGCTGCCTGTTCTCTTTCTCTGCAGGCCCCCTCTCTCAGAGTCCCTTTCTCTCGCTCAGGGCTCCCTTACTCCTTCTTCCCTCGAGGCAAACTAGAAACCCTCATTTTTCTACCTCCTCCTCCCCTAAATCCCCCCCCCAGGGTATGGGCCCCTACCATCTGCCTAGGTGGGTGTGTGGGAGTGCTGGAATGTGATCCTCCTACAAACCTTACATTCCACTATGACAGGGGTAACCACACACTCATTTATGGGTGCATTACCCCAACTGTGACGCCTGACCAGTGGGGCGCCACGTAAGTAATCACTCACTGTGATTAACAGGTGAAATGAATCTCTTTATTTGCAGTTTACACGGGATAGGGGGGGGAGTATAAATAAAAGAAATACATGTATAGAAAAAACTTTACCAGAGGAATTAGAAAATTATATCAGTTATATATGGCTTTTTCACCTGACAGATTCCCTTTAAGCCTGTCTTTCTGCATGTAAAACAAGTGCTTCTTTGACTTTTTAGAGGATTTTACATGAAACAGTTTGATCATACTTTTTGTATGAACCATTTATGTATTTGTACAAATTAATCATGTACCCCCTTAAACCAGCGGCACTAAACTACCACCAATTGGTAAACCGTTACAGTAAATGTTTAATAACTTGTTTGTATGGGCACCAAAGTAAAAGGTGTGCACACACTGATTTGCAATTGATTGCTTAGTGCTTATAGGTTACCACATGGATCTCATCAGTGTGATTCCTGTTTACATGCATATAAGTTTATTTCACCTTATGAATTTTTTTTTGCTCATTCATCAGGAGATCAGCAGCAATTTCACACTGAAATATTATCATAAATCGACGTATCTTGATAATACTCTTTGAAGATTATCTTTAAGTGTAATTGAAGCATAAAATTACTATTCTCTAGACTAAATAAAGTCTTATAATATGTCCTCATATCTGAGATCCTCCATACCCCTTATCAGTTGTGTGCTTCTTCTTTGTACCTTTTACCTCTAATGGTACATTTACACGCGGCCACAGGAAGGTAGGAACAGGCAGGCATCGGACACAAATTGTGCCTGATGCCTTGAAAAGACCACGATGTGGCTGAGTGTAATTCAGGACTTTCCTTCCTTCAGGGAAGACTCAGGAAGGAAAGTCCTGATTTACACGCCGCCACATCGTGGTCTTTTCAAGGCAACAGGCACAATTGTGTCCGATGCCTGCCGGTTTCTACCTTCCTGTGGCCGCGTGTAAAGGGACCATAATGGTACCTTTACACGCCGCCACAACAGGATGGATACAACCCGCTACAGGCTACAAATGTAGCTTGTAGCGCCAATATCGCCCGTAGTAGCGGCGTGTGAAGACGGGACGACACAGCCGGCTACAGATACCTCTGTATCCGTGCACTGCCCATAAACATATGGCTACATCGCCGATTGTAGCGAGCTGTATCGGCGTGTAAAGACGTTACGGAAGGGAACTCGGGACAGCCTGCAATGTAGCTAAGGCGTGACCCTGGCTCCGTGTTACCACGCCCCATGTGCGATCATTGGTGGAAGCTGCTGCATGACGATTGGTAGTCGCTGCCTAGGGAGGCATATTTAAGGAGCTGACGAGTCACACTACACAATCGCTCGAGCGTGCTGTATTACTCAGCCTCCTGCGATGCCTGGCCAATCAGGATGTTATTGCTTTGTCCTATCAGCGTACGGACGGCTCGTACTCTCAATTGTGGCACGCCTATGTGCTGTCCCTGCTGCACCAGGTACGCCCATAGTAGCTGGTTATAGCGGTGTGTAATTGAGCTACAGATGGCTACTTGCGACACCCGGCGATGTAGCTAGCTGTAGATGTAGCGTGGCGTAGCGCACCTTGTGGCGGCGTGTAAAGAGGGTGCGGTTCCCGTTGGTAACCGTTCGGCTGTGCTCGTGCACGTGAAGTTGCCGTTGGTATCCATCCTGTTGTGGCGGCGTGTAAAGGTACCATAAGGCATTCTTTCTATGAACTACTGCCCAAAACTGAACTGCATATACTAGATGGGGTATCACAGGTAAAGTGGTAGTATTACATCTCCATCCTTTGAGTCCATGCCTCAGTTAATAAATGATAATATCCTATAGGTCGTAGAAACTGCTGATTGAACTACAACTTTTAAGTTCCCAGGTTCATAACTTTACCTTTATCCGCACTAAGTTAATCTGCTAAGTGGATGCACAAACATTGATTTTGTCATTTTTGAACTTTTTGACATCTCCTATACTGTAGAATGTACAATATAATATAGCTTTGTGTGGTCTGCAAAAATAGAGACAATAATATTAATACAGTCTTTTATATCGTTAATAAATAAGTTGCATAATAGCGGGTATACCATTTCTTACTGGAGTCTATTTAGAGTACTAGTGATCCACCACAATTCTTTGGATGCAAACTTTGAGAAATATTTTAATGTTATTAAAAATCTTACTTTTATAAACCTACAAATCTTAATTCTTTAAAGTACCACTCTGCTGAAGTGTTTTAAATCTAAGTCACCTGGCCTTTGTCTTATACTCACCTGCTGTTGTCTTCATCTGTTTCCACCAGTACTCTGGTCCATCCCCTGTGATTTGTGACCTGCTGGCTGATCCAGTGTTTCATGAATTTTTCTGGAGGTCACAAATAAATATAATTCTATGAGCAGTGGCGGAACTTCTGCCCGGAGGGTCCTGATGCAGCTTTAGGTGAGGAGGGGGGGGAGGGGTGTGTTGGGGCGGTGCTAGCAGGGGGGAATTCCGTGCGGCTCTTACCTGCGCCAAGCCGCGCATTGTAGATCTGGGAGCCGGGGCTGGAGAGGAGAGGAGGGGCGGGAACAGACAAGGGAAGCAGGAGGCTTCCCTCGGTTAACCTTCTCTCCTCTGACATAGGGTCACGGGGGCCCCCTACCTGGTCGGGGCCCTGGTGCAGCTGAACCAGCTGCACCACGATAGGTCCGCCCCTGCCTTAATACCTTTCCCTGCAGCATGCTAACACCTCTGGAGCCATCCCTTTGTGTGGCCAGAGCGATATTGTAATGTTAATAAAAGTGCTTTTTATACCTTATTTCCACCGGCTTCTCAGCATTTGAGAAGCTGCAAAAGGCGTGCCTGGCTGCTGCTCCCCGCTGCCTGCTTGTTAATTATGTACGATGGGCGTGCTACAGATCTGAGAGTCTGTACGCGTCATCAAAGGGGCGGTAAAGCCGATATGACGCGATTGCATATGCGGTATGACTCTTGTAGTCACCTACAATCCAAGTCTGGAGGTGCTAAGAGGAGCTGCATGGAAACTGCAACCACTCCTACAAAAAGATGCCCGATTAAAATCAATATTTCCGGATCCTCCACTCTTGTATTTTAGACAACCTCCGAATCTAAAAAACATCATTGTCAGAAGCTCACTGTCCTCTCCAGCAGCAACAGGAACCTTTCCCTGCAACCAGAACAGGTGCAAAACCTGTCCCATCTATAATGACAACCGACAAGATAAAGATTCCTGGAACAGATCAGGACTACAGGATCCCAGGTAACTTCAGTTGTACCATAAGCAATGTGGTGTATTTAATTATATGTACCAAATGTCCAACAGGCAGCATGTACATAGAGGAGACTGGATTACAATTCAGAACAAGAATTCTCAACGCCACTCAATAAGAGAAAAGCATATGGACCTACCTGTAGCGAACCATTTTTGCAGCTCTGACCACAACACTGAATCCGATATGAGGCTGCTCATTTTAAAGAGTAATGTCAAATCTCAGAGAGAGAGAAGAATTTGGGAATACAAATTGATAACAACCTTTGACACAATCAAAACCAGATTAAATATTTCACATGGATTTATGGGATTTTATGTAAAATGAACGGACATTTGTGGATAGCAGATTTCTATATAAAATGAAAGTGCATTTGGAGACAGCTTGCAACACACTGAAATTATAGGACTATGAACGCTTGACACTTCTATGAACTGTCTCACTTAGAACTAAGTATTTTCAGGTCTACATGGGTTGCTAACCATACACCTAATACGATTGGTTCCGCTTATCTTATAAATCTGGTTTCTCTGTCCCTGCTCCTCCACCCCTCCCTAACCCTACTCTGCTTTGCGTCACCTGTCATATCCACCAGAGCATATAACACTGTTTTTTTTTTTTTTTTTTTTTCCTTTCAATTGCTTATGTATATATGTATGTGTCTTCAGAATTTGTGTCATTACCTGCCTGAAGAAGGGACCACAGTGTCCCGAAAGCTTGCTATGTTTACCATCTTTTCAGTTAGCCATTAAAAGGTATCAACCACTAAGGACTCTCATAATAGTTGTATATGCTCATAGGCAGTTTTATCTAAGGTTTACATTTACTGTTATCTATTGTATAGGATTTGTTATGTTACATCCCTGCATATAAAATTGCAAAGTGAAGCAGCTGTCCAATTCCCTTTTGCTCCTTTTGGTTTGTTCCAGTTTGTTATAATTTGCAATATTTGTTCCCCTCTGTACTCCTTTGATCATTATTAATACATTTGCACACTATTCAATCTGGGCTGAAAGTCATTTTTTCCGTTGGTTTTTTGTCGTTGCGGAGTCTGCCTGATGTGCCCCTTGTTAACAGGGCTGTCTGTCCCTAATGGGCCCCTGACTGTCAGGGCTGCCTGTCCCTGATTGTCAGTGGGGGCCCCCCCAGCTGTTCAGGGCCCTGGCACTTGCCTGGGTATGCTGGGTGCTGTCTCCGGCCCTGTCCCAGACGACGACGAGAGGGCTCGGTTCTGAGTACTCCATGGCCCCGGTGGGTGGATCAGTAACACTGACGTGTCGATTAGATATCTTGGGTCAGTACCATATGATAACACTGACGTGTCGGTGTGATGTCTGGTGTCAGTACTATATGGTAACACTGATGTGTCAGTATGATGTTTTGGGTCAGTAATATATGATAACACTGACGTGTCTGTATGATGTCTCGGGTTAGTACTATATGGTAACACTGACGAGTCTGTTTGATGCTTCAGGTCAGTACGAGTTTGTAGATACCAAACATATTACTTTTATTGTTATCTAAGTGGTGAAAAAAAATTCTGAAGTTTAAAAAAAAAAAAGAATTGCACTTTTGTAGCCATCTTCCGTAACTCATAGCGTTCTCAGTTTTTGGGATCTGGGACTGTGTGACATCTTATCTTGAACTTTTATTGGGTGGGTTCATATTTTTTAAAACTTTTTTTCCACTTTTACTTTATTTTATACTGCCCCTAAAGCTACGTTCCAATGTGGCGTAATTCCCTTGTATTCCTGCATTTGATGCAGTGAAAAGGAAAGCTGGAAACGCATTCCAGGAAAAGCTATGACATTTGCTGAAAGGTGTTCACACGCCGCGTATTCTGGCTTCTTTTTGTGGACGCGCTTTCACTGCAGAGCACGTCTGCAAAAAGAATTACCATGTCAATTGCCCATGGCGCACTTTTCCCATATGCCACATGATCTCTCCCCGTCTCTCTCCTACCTCCACATGTGCACTCTCTCCCCCCTCATCTCTCCCCCTTCACATGTGCTCTCTCTCCCCCCTCTTCATGTGCACTCTCTCCCTGTCTCTCTCCCACCTCCACATGTGCTCTTTCTCCCCCTTCCTCTCCCACGTCCACATGTGTACTCTCTCCCCCCTCGTCTCTTCCCCACCACATGTCCACTCTCTTCCCCCTCTTCATGTGCACTCTCACCACCTCATCTCTCCCCCCTTCGCATGTGCACTCTCACCTCCTCCACATGTACACTCTCACCCCCTCCACATGTGCACTCTCTCCCCCTCCACATGTGCATTCTCCACCCCCTCCACATGTGCATTCTCTCCCCCATCTCTCTCCACCTTCACATGTGCACTCTCTCCCACTCGTCTCTACACCTTCCACATGTGCACTCTCTCCACCTTCTACTTGTGCACTCTCTTCCCCCTCCACATGTGCACTCCCCCCCTTGTCTCTCCCTCCCCCCTCCACCTTTGCACCCCAGAAACGCAGCTCCTGGCAGATTCTTCTGACAGTGTGGGGACCCGGCTCCTGTCATAGCTCACATGTTGAGCAGATTGGAGAAGCTGCGCCTGCCTGGATCCGGAGGGGGCAAGGGGGGGGAAGGTGCGATCCAGGGAAGGAGTGGGGGAGTGGGGGGGGGCCCAGAGCTCTGGGAGAGAAGGGGGGCACAGCAGAGAAGGAGGGCGGTAGCTGGGGGGTGCCCATGAGAGGTGGGACAGGAGCAGAGGCTGGGCAGGAAGAAGGTCTGGGAGCACTGGCACTGGGAGCAGTTTTCAGCTGTATCATATGCTAAGAGGAAAGTACAGCGAGCTCATAGTACACACTATGGCTCCACCAAGATGGCACTGGTCTCCTCTCCAGCTGTGATGTGGACCGCTAAGTGTGGCATGTCCACATCACAGCTATAATGGAGCGTATGAGGTTGGCGGCCGACTTATTAGTTCTATGCACTGGGGCTGCCATTAATGGACGGTGTAACGTTTGTTACACACCTGCAAAAGCAAGATGGCAGCCCAGTGTCACAGTAAAATTAGAATTAATAAAAAAGTATAAATAGAATTCATTTAATTTTGTATTAAAATAACTAATTACATAATCACTTATTAATAATACAAAATCTACAATCGTGGCACCTTCACTTTAAGCCAGGGGTAGCAGCCACCTGTACGGAAAGATCTATGATTAAGTGGCTGGAGGAGTTAAATGATCAAATTGAGGATAAGTGCCCAAGGCAGAAACTCCTGGAGTAATACCTTCACTGCAGAAAGCAGCAGGATTCCCTGCAGATGCCTCTGTAGAATCTGTTCGTTTTGCTGCTCATGCATGCGCGCTATCATACTCAGCAGGTCACAGAGCACTATGGTTGAAAAACTGAACTACACTTTCAGTCAAAGGTGAATCTTTATGCTGTACCATGTAAAGCAGAATACGTATTTGGGAAAGTGTCGGATGTTATATTAGAAAAGACTGCTGACAAGAAGAAACACTTCCTGCCACTTCCCATCTCTAGCTCCCTGCAGTCCTTTTGGGGGTCAAGTAGTAGTAGAGGAGGTCGAGGTCGATCAGACGACAGAACCGCTCGGGGCCGACATTGATCCCAGTAGTGCTGCAGAAAATTAGAAAAAGACAAGGCTCAAGTAATCCTCATTGCCCCCTTCTGGCCAAAGAGAGCATGGTTCACGTAGCGAAAACACATGTTCACCTCGCACCCGTGGATTCTACCAGATATTCCAGATCTTCGGGGCCCAGTTCTACATCCCTAGGTTCACAGGCTTCATCTCACTGCCTGGAACTTGTGAGGGGATTCCTTTTAGCGAGACGGTTTTCAGGGCTCTTAGTTACCACTATGCTCTCCAGTAGGAAGAAAGTGACATCAGCTAAATATGAAAAAGTTAGGAAAAAATTCCTTGAATTTCAGGGCGACAGTTAACCCACAAAAGTCAACAAGTACCAATGTCAGATGTACTTGAATTTCTTCAAAGTGGGTTGGAAAGGGGGTTTTCAACTAGCAGTCTTAAAGTACAAGTCGCTGACCTGGATGCATTGTTTGATCAAAAACTTGCAAACCACCCCTGGATTTATAGATTCATTAGGACCTCCTGAAAATTACTAAGGTAGCTCCCTGGAATCTAAATTTAGTCTTAAATACCTTGATTGCTGCTCCCTTTGAGTCTATTTCCTCTATATCTGTAAGGCGGCCGTCACACGCTACGATATACATAACGATGTCGGCAACGATATCAATATTTGCGCATCGTCCGTACGATGTGTAAGATCGATCGCCGGCACGTTACACTGATAGACATCGCTAAATCAACTCAACGATGCCTCCATTCCGCGATCGTGCGGACGACCTACATATCGTGTATACACGTCGCTATAAACGCCGTCACACACAAAGCTCGTGAACGACTCGGTGGTAAATGTGGGCGTGCCTGTTGGTCAATTGGAGCACATAGGCGTGCTACATGGTTTATAATCCGCGCCCCTCTCTCCATCATTGGTGGCCACTACTGCGTCCCCATTGGTCAGACGTTCTTGCAAACATGGCGCTATCAGTTTCCTAATGTCCTGTGATGTGCATCTCAATCCAGATGTGTAAATACGGACTGCTATACAAAAAACCTTACACGCCACTACCGAAAGGTAGAAAATGCCATCCCCCTTGTGCGCCGTGCACAATCCGAACACTTATGCGTTGGTTAGTGATGGGCGAGTCCTAAATTACTCGGAATCGCTTGACTCTAGCGAGTCCGAGCCCGGGACTCGCTACTCGTTGCGTGTCTAGTGAGTCCAATGTTAATGAATGGGGAAGCGAGTAATAGCGAGTAGTGTGCGATTTAAAAATTGCAGATGTGTCTCGGAAGCTTCAGCCTGAAGCAATCCTAGTTTTGTCAGAGACTCTGACAAAACTAGGATTGCCATTGACTTGCATTGGACTCGTTTACTGTGCAAGTAATCGCTGGGAAACTCGCACAGTAAGGAGTCAGGCTGTCTGCTCTGTGCTGGCTGCCGCAGCTCCAGGGTCCTAGAGCCCGCCTGCTGCCTGATGTAGCAGGGCTGAGATTGTTCTCAGTCTGCTCATCCCTGTGCATAGACATCTATATCTATGCAAAGGGATGTAGCAGAGAGGACATCGCGTTTTGGACTGCGTCGGACGGAAGAGGATTTTTTTAATTAAAGATGGAGTCCCTAATGGCTTTTTTTTTTTATTTCTGATAAAAACTTTTCTCTGTGTTGTGATTTTTTTAAAACAATTTAATAGAAATTCATGGCGGTCATGTCTAATATTGGCGTGACCGCCATAAATTTTGGGCTTAGGGCCAGCTGATAATACAAAGCTGGCCCTAACCTCTTTATTACCCAGCGTGCCACCGCCACCAGGGCCGCTGGAAGAGCGGGGTTCAGCGCCAGAGGATGGCGCTTCAATGAACGTGCCATCTTCTGAGGCGGCTGCGGGCTGCAATTTGCAGCGGGGGGTGCCCAGAAAGCTTGGGCATCCCTGCGCTGCGGATTCCAGCCCCCAGCTGCTTAGCTGTACCTGGCTAGACATAGAAATTGCGCGGAGCCCCACACATTTTTTTTTAATTATTTCATGAAATTCATGAATAATAAAAAAAAAGGCTCCCCTATATTCTTGTGTCTGGCCAGGTACAAATAGGCACCTGGGGGTTGGGGGCAGCCGGTCGCTGCCTGCTAGATCCGGTTGGTTCCAGAAATACGGCGAAGCCCATGTAATTTTTTTTCTGAAAAATCAATAAAACAATCCTAAAAAAGGGACTGCATCTTTATTAACCCCTCGCCCATGGTCCAGGGGTTAATAAAGATGCAGTCCCTTTTATTTACATTGTTTTATGGATTTGTCAGAAAAAAATTTCACGTGGGCTTCGCCGTATTTCTGGAACCAGCCGGATCCAGCAGGCAGCGACGGGCTGCCCCCAACCCCCAGGTGCCTATTTGTACCTGGCCGGACACAAGAATATAGGGGAGCCCTTTTTTTAATTATTTCATGAATTTCATGAAATAATAAAAAAAAAATGCGTGGGGCTCCGCGCAATTTCTATGTCTAGCCAGGTACAGCTAAGCAGCTGGGGGCTGGAATCCGCAGCGCAGGGATGCCCAAGCTTTCTGAGCACCCCCCGCTGCAAATTGCAGCCCGCAGCCGCCCCAGAAGATGGCGCGTTCATTGAAGCGCCATCCTCTGGCGCTGAACCCCGCTCTTCCAGCGGCCCTGGTGGCGGTGGCACGCTGGGTAATAAAGGGGTTAATACCAGCTTTGTTATACAAGCTGGTATTAAGCCCGAGATTCTTAATGTCAGGCCACGTTTGACCCAGCCACTAAGAATCTCCAATAAAGGGTTAAAAAAACACAACACAGAGAAAATTTTTTATTAGAAATAAAAAAAAAAAGCCATTAGGGACTCCATGTTTAATTAAAAAAATCCTCTTCCGTCCGACGTAGTCCAAAACGCGATGTCCTCTCTGCTACATCTCCTGTGCATAGATATAGATGTCTATGCACAGGGAATGAGCAGACTGAGAACAATCTCAGCTCTGCTACATCATCTCTGTGAGCAGGCGGGCTCTAGGACCCTGGATTCCCTGCGATTACTTGCACAGTAATGAGACCAATGCAAGTCAAAGGCAATCCTAGTTTTGTCAGAATCTCTGACAAAACTAGGATTGCCATTGATTTGCATTGGACTCGTTGCTGTGCGAGTAATCGCTTGGAAACTCGCAGAGTAGTGAGTCCTGCGCATCCCTTACTACTCGCCAAGTAACGAGTCCTAGCGAGTAGATTCGCCCATCCCTAGCGTTGGTCAATGGTTGTCGTTTAGGCGCACCGTAAGGGACTGCCACCCTGTGGCGACCTGTGTTTGCGGCATCACTGTTTTTCCTGAAACTGCATGCAAAACGCGTATGTGTTTGCTATGTGTTCTTTAAGATGTTATTGTTAAAATGTGTTGTTTCCAAAACGCATGTGTTGTCAAGCGGTATTGTGTGAAAACCGCATGGCAACGCAAATGAAGCTAAACGCTTCTCAGCATTCATTGTGCCAGGGGCCCTAATGTTTTTGACCTTCTGTAGTCTGCGTTGCCAACACTTGTGTTGTGCACAGCATATATGTGGGCCAACATGTGTATGTGTGTATTGATTCATGTTTTAAAAATACACTTTGGAGCTGAAGGACTCGCTGGTGACAACAGAAAATATGAGGAGGCAGCGTCTTCACACGTGACAAGCAGAATGGTTAATTCACCGTCATAAGCCATTCCACAGCAAAATAAACAGGGAAACACAAAGCCCCGGCCAGTGCTAACACCAGGCTCCACTATATGGGCCTGTCACCACGCTCTTTGGGGAGGTATGTGGGTCCTGGACCCGCCCGCCTCTCACAGGACCCATAAGCCGGGCCCTTCTGCACTAATAAAACTCTTAGTGCCCACATGCAGTAATAAGGAACATCCTCCGGCTCATGTCACAGACAACAGGTATGTGTGCGACACATACCTCCCATCAATTAGGCAAGCCCTCGCCCCCTTACAACATATTTGCTTACTATTCCCAAAAATTAAACAAAAAAAACACCGGTGTCAAATTATACAAGGACACATGTCCTGGCTACAAACCTGAGCTACAAGACACATCAGAAATCTCAACTGAACAATGATAGATGTCACACTGGTAACTACACTATGTTGTGTTGCCAGCTCACAGCCCCTGGACCATTAAAGTACTCGCAGTATCGGTCCCTAATCTCCTGTGCCTCCTGCCGGCTGCTTCCACGGCCTAATGGCTGTAGTCCTGCCACGTGTGGTGCATCAGCACGCCAGTTCCCCAACACACCACCTCGCCATTGGTGGAGGCAATGGAGTCCACATAGTTTGGTGGGGTGTAGGACTGATGATCTCGGCGTCGGAGAAAATTGTGCAGCACACAACAGGCCAAAACAACGATGTCAATAGATTCCAGTTTCATGTTAATGGCCGTGTGGAAAATCCGGAATCGGCTAGCCATAATCCCAAAAGCATTCTCCACCACTCGTTGGGGCTGGGAAAGGCGATAGTTATAAATTCTTTGTGGTGGAGTAAGATGCCTCTGGGGATACGGTTTTAGCAAATTTGGATGGAGTGGGAACGCCTCATCCGCCAGGAATACAAAGTTAAGGTTTTCACAGGTGACATTTGTTGGAGGCAAATTTAGGGGGCCATTTTTCAGCTTTTGACCAAATGATGATTGGTCAAAAACCCCGCCATCTGAAACCCACCCATTTGTTCCCACTGACACATACATAAACTTGTAGTTGGCGTTCACCACTGCCAACAATACAATGCTAAAATATCCTTTGTAGTTGAAAAAGTAGGATCCACTGTTGTGTGGTTGGCTGATTCTAATATGTTTGCCGTCTATGGCCCCCCCACAGTTTGGATATTGCCACTTATGGCTGAATTCTGCGGCAGTGGCCAGCCATTCGTCTGGGTTTTGGGGCAAGCGCATATATGTGAGAGCCAGACAGCGCACTATAGCCTCACAGGTCTCAGGGATAAGTTGGCTAAGGAGTGGACGCGACACAGCTGAGGAGTATTCAAAGTCCTGCATGCTGCGCCCTGTCACGAGAAAGCGCAGTGTCGCGGCCAACCTCTCCTCTGCAGGGACTGCTGGACGCATTACTGTCTCTTGACGTGCAATGAGCAGGGTAACTGCATCCAGCAGGAATTGAAAGGACTCCTCGGACGTCCTCAGAAAATTTTGAAAGTCACGCGGAAAGTCTCTGCGCAGTTGGTGCACAAGCCGAATGTGGGAATGCTCATTGCGCTGCTGAAGCCATTCCCTCGTCCACAGGCGTCGTGGTCTCCTCCTGCGGCTCTCCTGCCTCTCCTCCTCCAGACGTGCAGCCTCCACAAGAAAAGCAGCCCCCACCACGGCACGTTCAGCAGGATTCATGCTGTTAGAGGCAAAATGATTTAAAAAACAGTGAAGAAGCAGCAAGGTGGTTTGGCTATAATTTGATATGTCCAAAAGTGTCCAATACTGAACATGACATAGCCGAAATATGTACTGTTGCCCAACACATGTGGAAATGATGTCCTCCAACAACCAAACACATCCTATAGTAATGAAGGCGTCGAGTAATTCAAGATGTTGAACATGCCAAAATGCTGTCAAAAATACATTGGCAGTCAAAATCAAGGTAGTGACACATCTAGCTCACAACCCACATCACACTTTCTACAGCATTAAAGCTACTCCCAAATACATCACACACATGGAGGACTATATGCATGGTGCAAAGCACAGTACAGACACAGAAAAACTCACATGCACTGGTCGCTGAGATGGGTGTCACTGAAATGTCAAGGCCACAAAAAGATGAAGATTTTCGAGATCGTAATAATCCAATAGTGCAAATGCTGTAGTTAGCAAAGTGCCCTACACAATGAACACAAATAAAGCACTGTTTTAAAGATAGCATATACGGCAGATGGGTGGCCTGAACTGATAACCTAAAGTCATATACATTTGACAACGCCATAGTGTCCCCCATCGCCAACGTATTACATGCGGAACAATAAATACATACTGGCGACAACTCGGCAGAAATCACGTGTTTGTGCAGACGTCCCGTCGCTATATACTTACCACATCCAATCACAAGGCAAAGCGTCCTCCAAACAGGCGTGGCTGCAGCGCTGGACCACACCCAACCACGATGTAACGTCCTCCAACAGGCGTGGCTCCAGCATTGTCCCACACCCAACGCCGAGGCAATGTTAGACAGCAGGCGTGTCTCCAGCGCTCGACCGCACCCAACGTCGATGTTACGTCCTCCAACAGGCGTGGCACTTGCGATGCATATGCACATTGCACCTGTGAAAATCAAATAGCTCTAGCTTCAATTAGGATAAATAGTGCATTGCAAACATGTGTGGCTTCCCTGCTCTTGTGTGCGTCCCCTTCACATTTGTGGATTTCACAACCCAGCTTGCTGCATAGATTTTCCTTTGGACACTGTGTCTTCAAAAGCCAAGATATGTTCATATCAGATGAGGCAGCCACATCAAAATGTTGTTTCTAATGGAGTCCTGACACACATTTGGATTGTCACTGTCACACCAGCACACATCCATGGCAGGAGCCAAAAAATCTGGATAGAAGCAATGCTGGTGTAGTGTTTTTGAACATCATAATTTGTCAAGGCTCATTTTGGCTGACTTGACATCCTTGGGATCTGAGTTTACCACAGTTTTTAACCATGGTCCCCTCTGAGGTGTACTGAATTGTACTGTTTGTGTTTTGCAGATGCCGAGACCAAATCGGGAATTTGTGACGGCTTTCATTGAAGTCTACAGGGCCAACCCGTGTTTGTGGCAAACCCGAAGCTCTGCCTACACCAACAGGGCCCTCAAGCAGGTGGCCTATCTGAAACTTGTGGAGGTTTGTGAGCAATACATGCCTGGCCAACAGAGGGATGTTGAATATGTGCGGCGCAAGATACAATCCTTGCGGACTGTCTTCAAGAAGGAGCATGATAAAGTCACCAATTCACGCAGATCAGGAATGGCTGCTGATGAGGTCTATGTACCGACCCTGTGGTACTACAACCTCCTGCTGTTCACTCTGGAACAGCAGGAACCCCGGCCAATGTTACAGAGTGACAGTTTTAGCCAACCGCCACAGGCGAATGCTCAAGCTGCTGGTGACGAACAATATGTAAGTCTGTGACCTATGCCACTCCTAATACACTTATCACACAAGACACATATAGTACTGATTTAATCTCCTTGTTTTTAATTTTGGAACAATACATTACACACAGAATGTCCTCCAAAATTTCAGGAGCCTGGTTACATCAAGTTACATTGTATCCATCAATCATTTCACACACGAGTGTGTTTTGTCTTATTGTCCCAAACATTAACGACCTGTGAAGACATGTTTTCATGACATCTGTTACAGTGTGGTGTAGTGACATACATGTACCTTTCTCATAAGTTTCTAAAATGTAATCAACACTTAAATGCTATGTTGCCTGTCCTGTTATGCATTCCCACATGTACGATCTGCTTGAAGGCACCTCGACTGGGTCGCCTAATAACCAACAGGACACACCGTCCGATGCCAGTAACATGGAGGAGGCCGGCACATCAGTGATCCCTACTTTGCAGCCGCCATCACGTTTCTGGGTTCGGCCAAGGAGCACACCTGTGGCCACCCCAAACCAAATGATGAGTCTTGCCCAACAAGTTCTTCAGCAGCAAGTTAGGGAACCCCAGTGTGCGTTTGCCAGCCTGGTCCAAGAAAGGCTCCCATCTATGGACCCAGAGCAAAGGATCCATGCCGAGCGGGTCATGCTTCAGGTGATGGATGAGGCACGGGCGGGGAACCTCAGTAGCGGCTCATGTTTCCCAGCTGCCATTCAACGCCCACCCGCCAACCTCCATCACAGACATTATGTCCATGCCCATTCATCCCCAGCCCGGAGATCTGGCCGTCCTCAATACTCGACACATAGATGGGGTGGATATTTGGCTGAGCTAGTGCACGAGGCCAGCTTCCACCCGGATGATGAGTACCTGGAGGAGCCTCATTACCAGGATTTATAGTTTTTTTTTGTTTAAAAACATTTGGTGTTTTGTGTATGGCCAACACAAAAGTGTGCCTTTTTTTTTACGTTAGCAAGAAAAATGCTTGTCGACTTTATTTTCTTGTCTCGTGACACATTTTGTTTGTTTTTATTAATGGACCGATGTCCTGATTTTTTGGTTGCCCAAAGTAAAAGAATATATTACACACTCGGTGCACATGTTGGCCGTATTCTGGTTATTTAGGAACGCATCATTGTTGGGCCTTCAGCAGATATGCAACATTATGTAGGTCAATACTACCATCATATGTCGAGGGCCATAATACCTCATTGTTGGTTCTTGAGCAGTAGCCTTCACTAATATGAGGTTCCCCAAAATCAACTCATAGGTGGCCTTAACATCATTGTATTTTGGGACCACCTTGTAAGGACTTATTGTGGGTGTAGTGGCCAGCAGTTATATCTCGACGGACTGAACACCCATTGTTGGTGATGGGGTTAGGCCACTGCCCTACTTTTTAAATCTAATTTCAAACAAAGGATGTGTCTTTGCTTTGTGGACATAATGCATGGTCCCAATGTGGAACTAGTGTGGGAACATGGGTTTTGGTCCCCTTCCTCTGGAGCAACATGTTGAGGCTATGTGTTTACCTTGATGGACTTAAAGTCTACCATTAACATCCCAAACTCCTTTAATATATGTGTGGTTAGATCAAGGAAAACACAGAAAGATTGGGCAAAACATTTTAACTTAAATTTAAAATGTGGCATACCGTGCACACAAAGTACACCTTGATGTTTGAGTGTAGGAATAACCCCTACTCACTTGTGACGGTCCCAATGTAGGACACTATAATAAAAGAGGCCAACGGGGTAGCCCCAACACACTCCCTATTGTCCAAATGTTGGACACTATAAGAAAAGAGCCCAACGGGGGCAAAAAAAAAACATAAAACAATGCCAACATGGCAAGAAACCAGATTTTGGGTCCAACATGGACAACAGTCCTTCAGGTCTGGATGGACCATTACAGTGTCACATTCACTCCCGCTCATGGGAGCCCACCATGTCCTTGCTGGAGGGCAGCCAGCATCTCCCCTAACCGGGCCAGCTCTTGGAGATGGCGCTCGTGTGCCAAGTGGAGCTGTATGGCGAACTCCGAGTGTGCCCGGATCACGTCCTCCAGAGTAGGGACACCTGTATTGGGATGAAGAACACATTAACCAACAAACAGTCCATGGGTAGGTTTGGTAAATTCTAAGTCAACTATGCTCCTTACCCTCGTGCTCGCCATCCTCAGCACTATCCGGGGTTGATGGGGAGGCACTCAGACTCCAACCTGCAGCACCTGCACGTTCGCCATCTGCACAAACAGGATGGCAAAAAACAAATAACTCTCTGACACAATAATGAGGGAAGATAAACACGACACTCAATACAGTATGCAGGGTGTATGCCCCACAAATACACACTTACCACCATAGTCCTCCAAGTGTGGGTCCTGATCAGCCGCCGGCATCTCCTCCTCCGCAGGCCCTGTTGTGGAGGGCACCTCGTCCTCATCCGGCTCTGGGGACATGCCCACCCCTGTGCTTGCCACCGAGCTGGACACTGTGGCAGGTGGGGTAACTCCCGGGCTGGGGCTCTGAGGCCACATGACGTGGCTTGGGGGCAAAATTGGGCATGGGCTGGAGGGTGGCTCATCATCAAGCCCAGCCGGTTCTATACCATCCTCGGCCTCCTGTGGCGATGGTGGGGAGGGGAGGTCATCATCCTCCTCCATCCATGGCTGGGATGAGTTGTCAGGAGACTCCTCCGTCCCTGACTGGGCGGATCAATCCTCTCTCTCCTCCGGCTCGGCAGCAGATGGCAACTCCTCATCATCAGGCCCGGGATTACTAGGGGGCGATGGTGTCCCTGCAGCCGGATCTGCCGGTGGGTTAGGTGGGCCACCTGCGGGTGGGGCATGGTGGCCATCTTCGGACAAGGAATCCTCAGCATCTGTATTTGGAAGCACAATGACAAAGGTTTTATGAGAAAGGTGAAAAACATTGTTGTCTATCTTTTTGATTGTGTGCCTATTGTATTTCCCCCAGTAAAAAATATGGTACAAGGTCATGTTGGATGCATATACTCATGTCATATGCATTTACTGTGGGTAGGACACAGTATGTTTACTGACAGGAGGTCTACTACACTGGCAAGATATGTTTGCTTGTGGCCACAGACACCAACACTTGGTCAACGTATGTGTGTTGTATTTTCTGTAGGCCCAGAAGCTGCTGGTGTTTGGACCGTGGCTACATAGTCCTCTTGTTCACGTGCTATTGTTATTTTGGTGCAAACATCATGGTGTGTCTATCTTGTCCCCTCTGTACGGTGCCACATCTGTGGGGCAGTGTGTCATGTGTGTATTTAAGATGGTCAATATGTCTCCCAAACACATTGACAATGTGGAGTCAGGTTAGGCACAAATATAGTGAGGTTACGCCTGAGTCCGGCCTCACCATTTGTGCTGCACATGACTGGTGTGGCCATATTCCTGTTTGGGTGTGAAACAACATTCAATGTACATTCTTGGCACATCCACATGGTGGGTCAATATACAGTAGAGAAATGTAGGGTGATTACCATTCATTGGTGATTGGTCCTTTAAAAAATGAGTGTCAATCATCAGTCTCCAAATGTTTTATTTTTTGAGGCAGGTTTCATGCAGCATGGCAAGGGGAGGGAGTGTCCAGTCACCTGTACTATATGTCACCTGTACTCCACAGTCCGTCCTCTTGACATGCTGCCCGTGACCGACATTGAATACATGTAAAGATGCAGACTGAAGAGTGTCTCTCATTTTAGGTAATGTTTTTTTTTTTTTTTTTTTGGTAGTTGGAGGTTTGACGACCAGGCCAAAGTGTAGGGCCTGCCTCCAAATTAGGCTGCCTTCACACTTGCAGATGCCTCTGCAGCGTTCTGCGGAGGCATCTGCAAGCCTCTGCATGCATACCGCAGCCCTATCCTTTCTACTGGTCCGCACGGTGGCTGCAGATGCTTGCAGACCGCCGTGCAGTCCCATTGCCCACCATGACAGGTCGCATTCCCGGTGCGGACGGGAGTGTGTGATCTCTGCGCATGCCTCCACATGCGCACAGATCACTCATGGTGGGCAATGGGAGCGCACAGCGGTCTGCAAGCATCTGCAGACACCGTTCGGACCATTATAAAGGATAGGGCTGCGGTCTGCATGCAGAGGCTTGCAGATGCCTCCACAGAACGCTGCGGAGGCATCTGCAAGTGTGAAGGCAGCCTTAATGCAGAATATATGCAACCACATGGGCGGGGACAGGCCGGGGACCACACTCTCCTTCTAATATGTTTGGAGACATTGCTGTGTAGTTTGTTACATGTACATGTGCAGGTGTGTGTTTGGAGCCAACAATTACTCACCACGCAGCCTGGCAATCCTGGCACGGATGTCCACTATGCGGCCTGGGCACTTAAATTTCAGATCCGCAATCTTATGCTGGATGGCTTTCACCTCCCTCTCAACCCCCAGCTGCCGGAGCAGGGCTCGCTGGATCTTGCGGACAGTGCTGCGGTTACGCAGCCTGGGTTGCCGGTGGTGATGGTGGCCCCAATAATCATAGCGATCGCAATGATCAATTAAAATCAGGAGCTCCGCCATCCCCCACTTGGCAGCGCGGTGTGTGGCGGCCATGACTGTGCTGCAATGTGCATGGGAGGAGCTAGCACCTTGCAGGCGGAATGAAACTGAAATCAACTTCATGACGTCAGTACGGCCGCTTGCGTGGCTTAACAAAATTTAAAGGCGCCGTATGCGTCGTGACACGGCAATAAACACTTCTGCGGCACCTACGGGACAATAACCCGGGGACGTTGCATAACGCCACGTTGTGCGCTGCGTACAGCAATATCGTTTTGGTGTATGAGAGTGGGCACAATATATTGGGCCCATACCATACTAGACTTTTTTAGCTTTGCGCACTTGTGTGGGCCCGTAAATTGAAAAAAACAATGCATGATCATGCAAACGGCGCCTATGTGTAGTGCTGAAGTGACAGCTCATCCAAAATGGCGCCCTGTGAAGAAAGAACCAATCGTAACGCTGGAGCTTCCACCAATAGTAGCTGAAGTGGCGCCAGCCAATCGTAACACATGAGGGTTAACAAATCACAACTGAGGAGGCGAGACACAGATGAATACCCGGCACGCCTACGTGCTAGATTTCACCATCGCTCAATTCACAGCTTTCAAACGATATCGTTCATTTAGACACATCAATTGTGCTTATCCACTGAGCCGAAATCGTGTGATATGAGGTCCGGATCTCATATCTGGATCTAACGATCTGATCATTTCTCGTTGGTCGTGTCGTGCCGTCACACGCATAGACATCGTTCGAGCGATGCCTAATCAGGCACGTTCAAGCGATATCTATCCATATATCGTCGCGTGTGACGGCCGCCTAAAGGTTCTTATGCTAAAGACTGCCATCCTGTTTGCCCTGACATCTGCTTGACGTGTTTGTGATCTTCAGGCCATTTCTATCAATCCTCCATTTACCACTATATAGGATGATAGAGTAATTTTGAAACCTGATCCGGCTTTTCTTCCGAAAGTCAATACTTAATTTCACAGGGACCAGGAAATAATCTTACCATCTTTTTGTGACAACCCAAAATCCCGGGAGAACAAAACTTCCACTGTATGATGTCAGACGATGTCTGCTTCAGTATTTAGAAGTTTCAAAACCTTGGTAACAATCATCTGCCCTCTTCGTCTCTTTTCAAGGTACAAACAGGGGAAAAAAAGTATTCAAAATCCACAATAGCTCGATGGCTTCTTATGGCTATTTCAGTTTCCTACTTTTCTCTACTTTTCTCTACTAGAGCCATTGCCACCTCCTGGGCTGAAAGGGCTAATGCATCTGTGGGACAGACATGCAGAGCAGCAGCATGGTTTTCAACATCCACTTTCTTTCAACATTTTAGTCGGGATCTGGGTCTTTTGTACCTTTGGGAGGAATTACATTCTGCTGTTGTCCCAACCTAGGAGTCTCTTTCTATTTTATCCTCTCATGTGCGGTGCTGTTCCGGTCCTTAAGCTAAGGGATTTACCTTATTGGGCAGACATCAGTTTAAGTCCTACAGTGAGTCAGTTTGTTTTCATGCCTGGCACCCTGTTTGTTTTACCCCTTTTAGTTTTCGGGAGGTTTTGCTTGTTCTGCTTAATAATCTCTTTATCTTTACCTCTCTACCTTATATGAATGTGTTTCGGTTTTCTAACTCTGGACTATTGTATCTTCCAGCGGTCATGCATCTGGCTTCTCTGTCCGTTGAACCACAACTGATACACTTTTCCTCCGGGTGTGTCTCTTATCCTTGCTTTAGTTTTATCAGTGTAACAATGTATTCCTGTATTCCTGACCCCTTCCTCAGGACAGATCAATATAATTTTGACATGTTTTATGGTACCTTTACACGCCGCTACCGAAGATTAGAAACCACCGGGTGTCGGAGACAATTATGCCTTTTACCTTCAAAACACCGCGAGGTAGTGGCGTGTAATTCAGGTAGCACCGTCCTGTCTCTTTGGATACCTGTCTTTCAGCCTTGCTCAAAAACAAGCAGGTATAAACCGTATGGTAGCTGCGTGTAATCGGGGCACAGGTACGGTATTTGAGTTACCTGGGGCGTGCTACAGCGTCATGTATACCACGCCCCATCAGCTATCATTGGTGGGGAGTACTGTGTACCCATTGGCTGTCCCTGTACAGGGCGGCATATTTAACTAGATGACCAGTCACTACACATTTGCTATAGCATCATGTATTAGCCAGCCTCCCTGCGCTGGCTGGCCAATCATGATGTTATTGCTTTGTCCAATCACCATACGAGCGTCTCGTAATCCACAACTCTGGCACGCCTATGTGTTGTCCCTGCTGCCCTAGGTCCTCCCATATTGCCTTGTGGTAGCGTCGTGTAAATCAGGGAAGGTGCTCCACAGAAGGTAACCTGCGGCACCCGTCGGTACTTCCAGGGATCGAAAAAACCTACTGTGGAGCACCTTGTAGCGGCATGTAAATGCGGTATCAGGTACTGTTAGGAACCGTTGAAACGCGCGCGTGCACGTGCGACACCCGGTGGTTTCTAACCTTCGGTAGCAGCGTGTAAAGGTACCATTAGGGTGTTTCAGGGAGCCCTGAAATGCGTTGACTAATAAATCAATATTATATTCACCCTTTGATGTCTCATGGAATACAAAAGAGCAGTTTGTAACCCTTCATCTTCCCTACTTTAATTTTCTGAGATAATGACCTTTGGATTCTCATTGGCTGTCAGGCTACGTTCACACGCTGCACTTTTGCCGAGGTTTTTTACACTTCGCTTTTACCCCAAACGCGCATCGACGTCAGTGTTCCCGGCAAAGTGAATGGACTTTCACTTTTACCATTGAGATGCTGCGTAATTTACCGACATCCCTTTGGGGCCGAAAGCGTGTGCGTAAAAAGAATGAACATGTTAATTGTTTGCACAAAAATGTGCGCACTTTCTTCCATAGGCCCCATTACAAGGCACTGGAATACACATTGTCGTTCAGACAATGCTGTATTCTAGCACCTATAAGTATGGCCGCAGGAGGCGCAGGAGTAAGTGATGTGACACGGAGGTAGGAATAATCCTGTTCCCGTGTGACGTGTGTACTTTCGCTTTAGCAGTGTATGAACATTCACTGCTAAAACAAAGTAAAAGAAAGCAATGGCTTAAACAATAAAAAAATGAAATACCTCTCCGCAGACTGTCCCGGGAAGGCGTCTGATCGCTGCAATGACCTTAATCAGCTGACCGGGTGGCAAACTGATCTGCTGATATATCAACTGACAGCATCAGCTGAGCGGTTTAACCCCTCAAGGACCGAGTCACTTTGCAGCTTAATGACCAGACCGTTTTTTGTAATTCTCACCAGTGTCCCTTTATGAGGTATTAACTCTGGAACGCTTCAACGGATCCTAGCGATCCTGAGATTGTTTTTTCGTGACATATTGGGCTTCATGTTGGTAGTAAATTTAGGTTGATAATTTTTGCGTTTATTTGTGAAAAAATAAAACATTTGGTGAAAATGTTGAAAATGTTGCAATTTTGCAATTTTTTATTTTTATTCTGTTAAACCAGAGAGTTATGTGACACAAAATAGGTAATAAAACACATTTCCCACAATTCTACTTCACATTAGCACGATTTTGGAAAAAATTTTGTTAGGAAGTTATTAGGGTTCAAAGTTCATCAGTAATTTCTCATTTTTCCAAATTTAAAAAAACATTTGTTTAGTGACCACATCATATTTGAAGTCCCTTTGAGGGGCGTACATGATGGAAAACACCCAAAAGTGACACCATTCCAAAAACTGCACCCATCAAGCTACCCAAGAGTACATTCAAGAAGATTATTAACCCTTCAGGTGCTTCACAGGAACTAAAACAATGTGGAAGGAAAAAATTGACATTTTAATTTTTCCAACAAAAATGTTCTTTTAGGCTCAATTTTTTTATTTTCACATGGGCAACAGGATAAAATGCATCCTAAAATTTGTTGGGCAATTTCTCCTGAGTACACCGATACCTCAAATGTGGTCATAAACCACTTTTGGGTGCACGGCAGGGCTCAGAAGGGAAGGAGCGCAATTTGACTTTTTGAGCTAATTTTACATTCAAAAAGTCAAATGGCGCTCCTTCTCTTCTGGGCCCTGCCGTGCGCCCAAACAGTGGTTTATGACCACATATGAGGTATCGGTGTATTCAAGAGAAATTGCCCAACAAATTTTAGGATCCATTTTATCCTGTTGCCTATGTGAAAATGAAAAAATTGAGGCCAAAAGAAAATGTGTGTAAAAAAAAGTACTTTTTCATTTTTACGGATCAATTTGTGAAGCACTGGGGGTTCAAAGTGCTCACTATACATCTAGATAAGTTCCTTTGGTGGTCTAGTTTCCAAAATGGGGTCACTTGTGGGGGAGCTCCAATGTTTAGGCACACAGGGGCTCTCCATACACGACATTATGTCCGCTAACAATTGAATGGAAAATTAGCTCCAATATTTAGCGGACACCATGTCGCATATGGAGAGCCCCTGTGTACATAAACATGGGAGCTCCCCCATATCGCATGTAGAGATTCTCTAATGTGCCTAAACAATGGAGCTCCCCCACATGTGAGATTTTGCGCTGATGATATGGGGCTCCGCTGTGTTTTTGGTCACCAGCACAGATACAGCAGGCAGGTACAGGCTGCCACCCACCCCCAGTTGCCTAGTTTTACCTGGCTGGTAATCAAAATACAGAGGAGCCCTTTTTTTTAAAAAATTCTTTAAATGATGTTTCCAGCCAGGTACAACTTAGCAGCTGCGGGCTGCTACGCACCTCCAGTTGCTTAGTTGTACCTGGCTGGTAACCAAATTACGGCAGAGACCTTTTATTAAAATTATTTCTTGAAATGATTAAAAAAAAATGTGGGCTTCGCCGTATTTTTAGCTTCCAGCTAGGTACAACTAGGCAGCTCGGAGCTGGAATCCACAGCATGGAGAGGCCCAAGCGTTCTGGGCCCCCCATGCTGCAAATTGCAGCCCACAGGCGTCCCAGAAAATGCCACATTCATAAGAAGCGCCATTTCCTGGCGCTGTACCCAGACTCTTCCAGTTGCCCTGGTGACATCTGGTAACCTGAGGTTGATATGGCGACATCTGGTAAACTGAGGTTGCCATGGCGACATCTGGTAACCTGAAGTTGCCATGGCAACCTGAGGTTACCAGATGTCACCATGGCAACCTCAGGTTACCAGATGTTGCTATGGCAGCCTAAGGTTGTCATGGCAACCTCAGGTTACCATGGTGATTAGCCCATTCCAATTATGGTCCTGTGATCAGCCCATAATGTAATTGGAATGGGCTAATCACCATGGTAACCTGAGGTTGCCATGACAACCTTAGGTTGCCATAGCAACATCTGGTAACCTGAGGTTGCCATGGCGACATCTGGTAACCTGAAGTTGCCATGGCAACCTGAGGTTACCAGATGTCGCCATGGCAACCTCAGTTACCAGATGTTGCTATGGCAACCTAAGGTTGTCATGGCAACCTCAGGTTACCATGGTGATTAGCCCATTCCAATTACATTATGATGGGCTGATCACCAGACCCTAAGGGGGCGACACAGTGCCAGAGACAGCGACAGCGACCACATAGTGATCCATGTCCCTGGTTGTTAGATCACTCCTCTCAGCCTTATGAAGGGGATGAGGCTGAAGGAGCGTGCTAGAGCCGTGGGCACCAGAGGAAGAGGAGAGCGGCAGCAGCCAGAGGAAGAGAGCAGGCACCCGAGGAGGAGGTGAGCGGGGAGACCGGGGAGCGTAGAGAGGATGGGGAGGAGGAAGCGAGGAGAGGAGTGAGGGGAGCAGAGACAGGAGGGAGGGGAGGAGAAAGTGGGAAGAGGATGGAGGAGACCGGGGAGCAGAGGAAGTAGCTGGGAGAGGACAGAGGAGACCGGGGAGCAGAGGAAGAAGCGGGGAGAGGACAGAAGGGACCGAGGAGCTGAGAAAGAAGCAGGGGGGAGAGGACAGAGGAGACCGGGGAGCAGAGGAAGAAGTGGGGAGAGGACAGAGGAGAGCGGGGAGCAGAGGAAGAAGCGGGGAGAGGACGGAGGAGACTGGGAGGAAGGAGAGCGGGCACAGGAGCAGTGGGCATGGGCAGGGGATGCATGCAGGAGCTGGGCACAGCTGACAGCCCGACTCCTGCAGAGATCATGCAGGGAAGTGCTGACACTCAGCATTTCCCTGCGCGATCATGATGATCTGTCAGTCAGATTGACTGACCGATCACATCGCTCTGAGTGTGGGGACCACTAACAAGGGTCCCCACACCTCTTCCCCTGACCCTTAGCTGTCACTGACAGCTGTTAGATTTGAACTGTCACTGTTTGTTTACAAGCAGTGACAGTTCAAAGCCATGACGAGTTTAGCCATCATGATGCGGGAACTGACATCTTTTCATGACGGCTAAACTCGTCATTGGTCGAAATGGGGTTAAACCGCCCACCAAAACCGATCAGTCCATCTGCTTTTGAAAGACGAAGGACTAATTTCATAAGCAGGGGCAAGGTGGACACAGGTTAGACACACAGACAGACCCACAGACAGAAACACACACACTTTATTACCTTCCCCAAAGTCTGCAGTGTTACTTCTGGGTATCACACGGTAACAGGTCACTTGACTGGTCCTTTTCACTTCTCACCACATTTGGCCACTTACAAATATCCATTGCATTTAGCAGGACGCTGCCAGACAATCTCCTGCAACCCTGACATGGGGGCGATTGTGGCATCTGCGTCCAACCATGCCACAAGGAGGAGACTGGTGGTATCACTGGACACGAGATCACCATAGGGTGGCAGCCACTCCAGTGCCCGGAAGGAACACATCCCCTGAGCTCGCCGTTGTATTGCCGGGGAGGGTCAGAACCAGCATTTGTGGCATGAAAAGCGCTTTAAAAAAGCATTGCAAATGGACTGTGTAATTACCAATCAATTTATAAAAAAAATGAACATGCTAATTGTTTGCGCAAAAATGTGTGCACTTTCTTCCAAAGGCCCCATTACAAGGCACTGGAATACACACTGTCGTTCAGACAATGCTGTATTCTAGCACCTATAAGTGTGGCCGGTCCTTGTCACTTCTCGCAGGTCCTGTTACCCAGTGCCCGAAAGGAACACATCCCCGGAGCTCACCGTGGGATAGCCGGGGAGGGTCAGAACCAGCATTTGTGGCGTGAAAAGTGCACTAAAAAAGCATTGCAAATGGACTGCGTAATTACCAATCAATTTATAAAGCTTTTTTCAAAAGTACAATGGAGTGAATGGAGAAAGCGCAGCAGAAAAACAGAGCAATAATTGACGCTCATTATTTTCTGGATGTGCTTTCTCCACCACTAACACAACAGTCAAAAACGCAGCGTCTGAACAGCAAATTGAAAATCCCATTCACTTTGCTGTGAAACGCAGTGACTGATCCATTTTTGGTGCAGTTTAAAAAAAAAACTAGCAACAAAAAAGGATCAAAAACGCCCCAAAAACTCCCAGTTGACACAGCCTTATAGAATCACATTACTTATCAACTGTTCTGATGTTAGAAGGAGAGAGGTATCAGTATATACATATCAGTATATGGAAATTATTTCAGTAAACTATTACAACCTACACAAAATATGTTACCAGTAAGTTTTTCTCCTTTTCTTCTAAAATACCTACTAAAGAAAGTCATGAAAGAATAAAAAAATATGAGGAAATAAATTGATTTTGCTGCTTTATTGGCAAGGAAGTATAGATAATGGTCATCAAGGTTCTCATTATGCCTGAAGCATTTGTGTTCTGCCGTACAAAAGATAAAAAAGCAATTATAGAATTCAAAGATATGTTGTAAAAGAGAACACCAAAGAAATTTCTATAAATATTCTACTAAGTGAACATTTCTGCTATTACAGTAACGTGCTAGAGAAGATTTAGGACAAAGAGTCTGCATGGATTTGGTAGAAAGAGTAATGTGATACAAGGTAGGTTATATAACCTCCAAAAATGGCAGCTATACAGTGTTCCAATATATCTGTATACTCACCTAGTGGTGTCTGTCATCCACTTCCATCTGTAAGAGGCTGAATCTCCAATCCACTGCATTGACCGGAAGTACTGTGGACGCAATGTTGGAACACTCAAGTGATGGGTCTCCCAATATGGCACCAGATACCGACGCTGCAAACTACAATGCCCGACATTGCCACCTGCACACCCGACCGACATCGAAACCCACCATCTCCAGTGCCGCCTGACAATGCCATCCACCATCGACACCTACATTCACTGCCCGCATACCCACCCGCCATCCCTGTTGCACCACTGCACTCACCTCCTTCCACTGCAGCTAGCAAATGCTGAGGCTCTGTCTGTTGCCTGTGTGTGCAGGAGCAGATGGGGTGCAGGTGCTCTCTGGTGGCTATACAGGGCACCCTACTCCATCTGCTTCTGCACACACAGGCCGCATACAGAGCCTCGGAGTTTCCTAGCTGCGGCGGGTATGGACACATAGACGCACATGCAGACACACACATGCGCATATGCACACACATACATACACACATGTACATATACACACATGCACACACATACACATATGCACACACATACATTCATACACATGTACATACACATGCACACCCACATGTACATACATACATGCACACATACATGCTCATATACACACATACATACACACATGTACATACATACACATGCACACAGATGCAAATATACATGCACACACACATACACTTACAGGCACATGCACACACACACATGTACACACACATTTACACACACATGCACACACATGTGCAAATACACATACACACATGTACATACACGCACATGCAAAGATACATGTGCATATACACATATATACCCCTCAGGGGTTAAAAAGATCACAGGGTAGGAAGTGGCCATAGGTCTAATTGACCAAGGCCACAAAACACGTCGGGGTCCTCTTGGCCTGGTCCTCCCCTTTGTGTGCCTCCCCCCAGTGTGCACTGACAATATGGGTATTTAACCCCTGAGGGGAATGTTTCTTAATGTGGAATTTTTGTGATAGATGGTGTATGTTAGAACGTAACTGGCACTTGCCTTTCTGCTGCACTTTGCTAAATGATTTTTTGAAACCATGTATTACACTATAACTGGAGACCTGTACGGGCTAGTGCAATGTATGATGTAATGTATACTTGGCTACATAAGGCTTAAAGGGAACCAACCACCTAAAAATCCCTATCTAACCTATAAATATCTGTCCCTGGAGCCTAAAATTACTATTCCAACCGTCCCTGACTGACTAAATCTACCTAACTAGATGCACAATAAATGACTTTTTATACTTACCAAATCCTTGACTGATGGGCGTTCCTCCAGTGTCTTTGTCAGATAGGCAGGTCTCCTTGCTGCGCTCGTACCCGCCTTGCTGCTGTCCATCTTCTTTCCAGGATTCAAATTACCCACCCATCGTGTCCTCGGAATGAGCAGGTCACGTGCTGCAGGCCCCGCGTCACTTCTACCCGCCGCGTCGCTGGGTCTATGATGCAGATGGCAAGCTGAGGTTTTGGCACCTGTCAAATTTTGAAATAATGCATATTTCACATTTTTGGTTAGTGCAATAAACCTCATTTCAAACCTGAAATATTACTGTGTCCATCAATTATTACATATATCACACTGAAATAGCTTTTGCAAAAAAACTATTTTAAACAACAAAAAAAAAGAGTAAGATTAAGAGGAGTGCCCAAACTTTTTCATATGACTGTATGTACTGTGTCACAACCTTATCACAGTAATGTGTGTGCTGTCCTTCATGCTTGTGCTTGCCACCCTCGGCCCACTGGTTTGTGTTTATGAACACATGTGGTGTATCCCTTAACTCTATAATTCCCCTCATCCTATGGCAATCCTAACCTTTGCTATGCTTCATTGCCCTAATAAGAGTGCAATTTGTACAAATTCATATTGAACACAAAGTACAAGACGCCAGTGGTTCCAGTAATGCACCCCTGTTGACCAGCATGCATGACATGGCCACATGTTGGTGGTGATTGTATGACAGTCATACATCCAACAAACTTACACATTATGCCGAGGATGTGTGGGTCTCCAGGGACAACCAAAGGCAATAAGAAACCAGCAGTGGACTACTAGTCTGAAAGCTAAGAGCTATGCCACATGGCCATGCCACATGAAACACCTTTTAACTTGTGGAGGAACCACATAATGTTTAACAATTGTGTTGTTGTACATGTGTGGGCCCAAAGGGCCGTGGAGAGTTGCCTCAGCGTACAAAACAAACCAACCCATTGTGACCATCACAACATTCACACCAGCCAGGCCATATGGGCATCATATATTATCGCAAAATCTATTTCAATATCAGTGTTTTGACAACATCAAGAATAGATACATAAAACGTATATTCCGTTACAAGACCAAACCTACTGAGTCTCTGCAGAATCACTGCTACTACAGGACATTGCAGACTCCTGACAAAGGAAGAATCACATGTGCACATGATTAATACATACATTCATATGAAAATACATTCTGGTTTGCAACACTTAGCTGACATAAAACAATCATCTGCGCATGTATGCCTACATACCTGGAGCATGGTTGCAGAACATACCAACATGACCCAAATATATGAAAGACATACAAAAACGATGGCACATATCAAAATACTGTACTTACGGAAGCATTGGAGCTGGAGGAGTCAGCAATGGAAAGCTCAATATTACTCATCTGTGGAAGACACACACACATATACATTGTTAATATTTACTAATTACTCACAGTACTTTATATAAAATTGATAAAAACATGATTTCCTATAATTCATACCTTGTAGAGCAAACAAATCCACCTAGGGTTCTCTCACCACGCTGCAGTACCACACTTCCTGGATTTACAGCAACTTTTAGTCACATGGGGACATCACATTATCTGTAACATGACTTAATTTACATTTCCCATTTGAAAAATGCATTAACGCATCCTGACAATACAGCATTCATATGGGCCATGCATTACGGTTGTGTTTCTCATAGACTCCAATGATAAATTATCGCATCCGTCACAGTCACGTTTAACCAAACAGCCCAGAAAACGCTGCAGCCCGTGTTGTGATGTGGGGTACAAAAATCGCATCGTGACAAACGCAAACCAAATTGGGCATGCGTTGACTTGCGTTAAATATATTGGAGTCAATGAGTGCGTTAACTCATCCGTTAACATACATTGTTAAGGGAATAAAACACATCCATTTAGCGGATGCTACAGTGCTAGTGTTACCCTAGCCTTTGGGAAAAGCGCAGTAGAAAAACCCCCAACAAATTGACATGCTCATTCTTTGTGAGGATCCATTTTTGAGCCAAAATTAGATCCTCATAAAACATTGTGTCTGAATGCTACATTTTGAAATGCATTGACTTTGCTGGGACCCCAGAGTCACTGCAAAAAACAGATTCTCAAAAAATGCTGTGTGAAAGTAGCCTTAAACTATGTCTTCATAAATTATGAGTACCCAGACCCTCCTGACATGAAAGGCAAATTGCAAGTTATATTTCTTGACGCTATTTACCTGTCAATATCTTTGTGATGACGTATAATGCGTATCTTTCATTTGTGAGAAAACCATCGGAATGAGAGACAGCTAACTACCAGCAAATACATCTTGCTAGACAGAAGAAGAATCCAAGGGGCTTGGGAAAGTGAGACTAACGTAACATAAATGATAGGATATGTTCTTTGCTTTCCTTGCCCCTGTGTTGGATTTCATCTGTCCAGACTCTCCTGATGAACCCATATGGTGGGGGAAATGTGTCAAGTGATAAGGAATATTCTAATGAATTAAAAATGAGTTATAGTTAGGCCCCTTTCACATCTATGCGTTTGCTGCGTTTTGCTTCATTTGCGTTTTTTATGCGTTTTTACTGCAAAAACGCATCAAAACGCTTGCGTTTTTGTCCCCATTGGTTTTAATGGGAACACATGAAAAACGCATGCAAAAACGCATGTCAAAACGCATGTGCGTTTGCCACGTTTTGAGCTGCGTTTGCAAAAACGCATGCGTTTTGCGTTTTTGCAAACGCACATGCATTTTGACATGCTTTTTTGCATGCGTTTTTCATGCGTTCCCATTAAAACCAATGGGGACAAAAACGCAAGCGTTTTGATGCGTTTTTGCAGTAAAAACGCATAAAAAACGCAAATGAAGCAAAACGCAGCAAACCCATAGATGTGAAAGGGGCCTTACACTACTGTTCAAAAGTTTGGGGTCACCCACGCAATTTTGTGTTTTCCATGAAAACTCATTCTTTTATTACAGATACTACAAAAATGGAGAAATGATACATTTTTAATAATCAGTGAACATAATACTTGATATGGATCATGCCTTGGTAATGCGGTGACCAAGGATAATGTGCATGTGGAGATATACGAATAGTTACCAACAGGATATCCCTCAATAAAACATTGCTCAGAATTGAGGACTATTTCCATAAAGATAAAAGATGTCAAATACTTGTTATGCGAGTTTCAGCTCGAGGGTAAGATGAATCCCTAGAAGGGGCGTTATTCTTCACTCCAGTGAGACACACATTATATCCGGATCGAAATCACCATGGTCGTGAGCTATGTTTTGAATAACGGTGGCTTTTCTGGTTACTTTGTCGATTTCTCTTCTGCTCTTTCTATTTTTTCCTCTACTTTTTCCTCTGGTTCTTCATGTATCAATTTCATCTATTAACTCAGTTTGCCAGGGAAAGAAAAAGGTATACTCGACGAGAAATTGAATTGTGCGGTATACCTTTGGATATGGGATACACATATTTACCTTTTTCTATTGATTTGTACTTGTCCATGTATATACCAAATACCATACATTTGTATGTGTTCTTTCTACCGTATGATGTGATATGATTGTCAGAATTTTTTATGAAATGTATATTTATGTCTAAGCCTTTGCAGTGAATCTATCTGGCATATGTTACCTGTTTGGAATTATTTGTACCACCACGGGTTTAGTGTGCACCTGCTAATAATGAGGACAACAATTGCAATAGCAGGGGACGCCTTTAAGTACATTGTTTTTATCTTAATTTGTTAGCCGATGAGTAAGGAACTAGATTCCGAAATGGTTCTGGCCAGGATGCTATACTCTTAAGAAAAATTTAATAAAGGAACTCTAAAGGAAATACAGAGTGTGTCTCTGGGCTTTCAAACTTTTATGCATATTAAATTACACTATGTATACTTGCCCCCCCATCGCTGGTATATGAGCCCCATGCTGGCGGTCACAATAAAATAACCATTTTCACTCACCCTTCCGACGCTTCTGTACAGGTTTTGTGCCTCCTTCCTCTGGTCTTCCTGCTTCTGATCATGTGACAGGCACCACAGTGACATCATCGCTGTGAGCCCTGGTCATATAATTAGAAGTAGGAAGACCGGAGGATTCATGGAGCCTGCACAGAAGCGCAGGAAGGGTGAGTTAAAACTGTTGTTATTTTATTGTGACTGCCAACTTGGGGGCCATATACCAGTGATGGGAGCCCTATACCAGAAATGGGGGCCCTATACCAGTGATGGGGAACCCATACCAGCAATGGGGTCCTATACCAGCGATGGAGGCCATATACCAGTGATAGGGGGCCTATACCAGCGATAGGGGCCATATACCATGATGGGGGTGCTATACCAGTGATAGGAGCTATATATAATGATGCGGGCCATATGCCAGTGATGGGGACTATGTACAATGATCGGGGCCATATACCAATGATAGGGTCTATATACAGTAATGAGGAGCTATAAACCAGTGATAAGGGGTATATACCATTGATAAGGGGCTATATACCAGTGATGGGGCTATATACCAGTGATGGGGGCATATACTTCGATAGGGGAACTATATACCAGTGATGGGGTTCTGTATACCATTGATGGTGCTATATACAGTGCTGTGCAAATTAATTGGGACAAAGCATTTTTGTAAGTAAAATTTTAAGTTGGGGTTACCAGTCAGTGATTCAAACCAGTTTTAACTGCTTTGAACAGGTGTGTGTACAACCTTGAGTAACAAAATGTGGTTTGACTGGTTTTGGTCAGAAAATAACAGCTAGCTGCCCCCTCAGCTTCAGGTGAGAGCTTGTTTCTGTGAGGAGTGGTTTGGTGTACTTTTTTTCTCAGTGTGATTCGTACCTATAAAAATGGATGTTACTCCACGGAAGAGGTCTAGAATTATCACTCTTAATGAACATACAAGTTTTACTGTAATGGCACCTTTACACGCCACCACAGGAAGGTAGAAACCGCCAGGCATCGAACACAATTGTTCCTTTTGCTTTGAAAAGACCGCAAAGTGGCGGCGTGTAATTCAGGAAGCTCCTTCCTGTGTCTTTGGATACCTGTGTTTCAGCCGTGCTCAAAAACCAGCAGGCATAATCCCTATGGTGGCGGCGTGTAATCGGGCACAGGCACGGTATTTGAGTTCCCTGGGGCGTGCCACAGCGTCATGTATGCCACGCCCCATCAGCTATCATTGGTGGGGGCTACTGTGCACCCATTGGCTGTCCCTGCATTGGCTGACCAGTCACAATACACATTTGCAATAGCGTCATGTATTAGCCAGCCTTCCTGCGCTGGCTGGCCAATCATGATGCTATTGCATTGTCCAATCATCGTACGAGCGTCGCGTAATACACAACTCTGGCACGCCTATGTAGTTACGGCGCACAATATGTACGCCCAGATTCCCTTGTGGTGGCGGCGTGTAAATCAGGGAAGGTATTCCACAGAAGGTAACCCGCGGCACCCGTCGGCACTTCCGGGGAACGCAAATATTTTCTGTTGAGCACTTTGTGGCGGCGTGCATATGCGGCATCAGGCACCGTTAGCAACCGTTGAAAACGCGCACGTGCGGTGCCTGCCTGTTGCTGCCCTCTGTGGCGGCGTATAAAGGTACCATAAGAGAAATCGCTTCCACCGTTGGTATTGGAAAAATCTAAGTTTCAACAATAATTCACACACACAATGAAACTGGATAGTTTTCTCCAAAACAAAAAGGGAAATGTGGAAGAAAAAGGAAAACGACACCAAGAACTGATAAAACGCTTATCAAAAATAGTAAAACTAATGCAAGAAAAACAAGTAAAGACTTCCTTTGTCCCAATTAATTTGCACAGCACTGTACAATGAAGGTGGCGCTATATCAGTGATGGGGGCATGTACTGTGATGGGGAAGCTATATACCAATGATGGGGTTCTATATACCATTGATGGTGCTATATACCAGTGATGGGGGGCTATATACCAGTGATGGGAGGGCTGTATACCAGTGATGGGGGCTATATACCAGTGATGCAGGCACTATATACCAGAATGAGGCGTTATATACCAGGATGTGGGGGCTGCTTCATTTCCCACCCTAGGCTTATACTTGAGTCAGTATGTTGCCCCAGTTTTCGGGTGTAAAATTAGGGGACTTGAGCCCTTGACTTATACTCAGGTCAGCTTATACTCAAGTATATATGGTTTATTGTTTCTTTCAATAAATTGGTTGGATTATGCCTTTTGGCTATCATTGTGGTTGACACCCATTTTGGAAATTACACCACTTTTAGACTTTATCCACAGATATAGTGATGATTTTAATTCCATGGGTGTTTTCTAAACACAAGCAGCAATGGATGTTGATGAGTAAATGTTGCAAACATGTGATTGTAGTGCCCAGTACATTGTATTGTCCAGGATATTGTGCACAGCTCAATGTAGATTAAGCCGGCTCTCCTCAATACAGTAATGCCAAATATGTGGGTGCTAAATTTGGTTTAAGTACACTGTGAGGTTCAGAAGTAGGGAGGCACTTAGATTTTGTAGCTCAGATTTCCCTAGATTAGTTTTTTGAGGGGCGCCATTTCACTTTTCCAAAGCATTTCTTTTTCCAGTAATGTGGAAACGTCTTATATTTTCATCAACAGATGACAGACTTGCCTGGGGACTTGTGTTTTTTTTGTGGATTTGTGGCGCCCCTGCGAATTGGTCGCCACAGTGATGCTGCACCTACTCCATAGGTGTGGTGTCACTGTTCCCAGGTGGAAGGGGTCACAAACCCAAGACACGTAATTGCACACAACACCATCCCAAATCAGGACCAGGGAATTCGAGTGGACCCTAAAGAGAGGGAGGGCCCCTTCTTCTGGCCAGGAGGAGGGGTTAGCAGTAGTTAGGGAGAGGGATTTAGAGAGAGAGCGTTGGAGGAGAGCGTCTGGAGCGGATGCAGGACAGAGGGTATCCTGGGGGACTTGGGAGTGAGGGATCCAACTGTGTGCCTCGAATCTTGCCCGACCCAAGTTGGGCAGAGGGACGGGTTGGCTGAGGGGACCGGCCCCGATCTGGCGAGAGTGCTGCACGTCTCGACCAGGAAAACCGGAGGCCATTGTTTCTGCATGAGCGGTGGCTACCAACCGTGGATAATCGCCAGGATGGTGGCTCGAACTAGAGTCAGGGGAAGTGCCGCTGCAGTTGACCGCCAAGGCCTGCAGCCATCAGCCTGGGACCCTGTCCACGAAGACGCTGGGAAGGAGGGAGAGTATACAGCGCAGGATAGAGCAACCAGGAAAGGCTATGAATTCACCTGGGATTTATCCTGGCTGCATTTTGGAGGAGCACAGCACCCGGCTGGGTAATCTTGCCTGATCAGCAAGTAAAGGTAAAGAACTGCAAGAACTGTGTTTGCCTCCTTCTTCCTCACCCTGCGGCCTTTCTCACCACCATCATAGACTGTTTACACCGTCTCTGGGGCTCAGCTTCACCTGTGGAGAGCTGCACTGCCACCTGCCCCAGCGGTCATATCCTGCAGCGACGGCCATTTCTGGCCGAGTACCACAGGTGGCGTCACAAACTATCCCCTGTAAATAAACCCCTTTTACTGCACGCCCAGGGACACGAAGCCAGGTCACTGCCACTGTGACCTCCCAAAATAATAAAATAAAATACAAAAAATAAATTCTAAAAAAAAAATAAGAAAACTAAAAATAAAAAATGAAAAATGTATAAAAATATATACAAAAATTATAAAAAAATATTTATTTTTTGTATTTTTATGTTATTATTTTTATTTTTATTATTTTTTGTTTATTTTTATTTTTTCATTCCCACAATTTTACAATGTTTCCAGGTTCCTTCTCGTCTTCTCTACAACGCATCAAATGCATCTTGTAAATTGTAATTTTAATTGGAACCAATTATTTTTCATTGCATTTTTTAAATTATTTTTTTATTTTATTGAATTTTTATTCCATTTTTTAATTATTTATTTTTATCCCTTGTTATGATTTTTTCATTTTTATTATTTTCCTAATAATTTAATCTAAATTTGTATTTTTATCTCTGTATTCCCTTTTTTTATATATTTTACCCACTTGGTTTTCTTTTCCTTATTCCCCAGTAATAACTATTAGCCAGTAAGATCACAAACCCTATTTTCCCCCAGTTTCCTTGATCCTCTTAAGGTACCTTTACACGCCGCAACTGCAGTGAATCAACTGCTACGCAATTGGGATTTTCATCACGGTTGCTTTGAAGTTGCGACGAAATTGCGGCGTGTAAATGTTGAACTTGCTCGTGATTTTCGAAGTTGATCCCGGTTGCAGTTTCAGAGCATTGTTCTAAAATCAGTCAACCCAGAAGGTGAATTACCCTGGTTGTGTCGTGTAAACAGGGTATCTGGCTCGAATCTGCGTCACCTAGTGATTTCCCAGAGGCGTGCCACAGCGTGCTGGATACCGCGCCCCATCATGATTGGTGGGGGCTGCTGTGTTTCCATTGGATATCCCATCACAGGGCGCCATATTTAAAGAGGCTGTCCATTCACACTACATAGTTGCAATGGCGTCCTGTATTAGCCAGCGTTCCTGCGCAGGCTGGCCAATCATGATGCTAATGCGTTGTCTAATCAGCGTGTTTGGGGTGCGGAATACAGAACTCTATCATGCCTATGTTCTTGCGGCGCTGAAGATGTACGCCCACATTCTCTTAGTGGTTGCGGCGTGTGAAGCAGCGACGGCACTCAACTGGATGTTTCCCGCAGGATCAGTCTCAACTTCCGTTTGAGCCACGTTCCCTTAGGGTGACGACGCAATTGCGGCATGTACATGCGGCATCGGCGATTGGTATCAACCGTCAAAAACGTGCACGTGTACGTTCGGTTGATACTGATCGCAGGTGATAGTTGCGGCGTGTAAAGGTACCTTTAGTGATCTGTAGAATTCTGTATTTAGTTGCTTCTCCCCGTAGCGTAATGTTATTAGTAGCCTTGTTAAGCTAGAATGATGTGCCGACTGCGGGAACGATTCCTATACACGAGTGCTCACATTCCCGACCTGTTGACTGGTCTCCAGAGCAATGCGTCTACACACTCAGCTCCTCCTCCCTGTCTCCCATGACGCGTCTGGTGGGCGGTGACCAGAGATGACTTCAGACGCCGAGCCGGGCAGTTCCGGTCTCGGACCTGGGAACACAAGCGCCGCCTCACATTAGGAGTCGGGCGGCTATATAAACCGCATACCATCACTCTGATGCACCCCCTCGGAGAAGAAGCTACGCGGAATGCATCAAGGTGAGCCACATATCCCCTTAGGACTGGTATTTTACAGACCCCGTCAGTGATGAACATTGTAGGTTGATGCATGTGTACAGGTCACTTGTTAGATCCAGCTGCCACTGAACTTTCTGTTTAAACTAGATGCCCTTTGTATCTGTTAACACCTTCTATATTGATTGTCTGCTTTCCTCTAAAGGTACCTTTACACGCCGCAACTGCGGTGTGAAAACTGAGAGGCAATCTGGAGCCCCGTCACCGTTGCCGTGAAATTGCTATGAAATTGCGGCGTGTATTTGGGGAAGTGATGTTTTTGAAAGTTGCGCCCGGTTGCGATTTCACTGCACTGCTCCAAAACCAGAGGCACCCATGAAGGGGAAATTCCCTGGTTTTGGCATGTGAAGGGGAGATAGGGATGGAATCAGCGTCGCCCACTGATTTCCAGGAGGCGTGCCACAGCGTGCTGGAGACCGCCCCCCTCAGCGATGATTGGTGGTGGCTACTGTGTTTCCATTGGCTGTCCCTTCACAGGGCGACATATTTGAAGAGCTGGCCATTCACACTACACAATTGCAATGGCGTCATGTATTAGCCAGCCTTCCTGCGCAGGCTGGCCAATCATGACGCTATTGCATTGTCTAATCAGTGTGTTTGGGGCGCGGAATACACAAGTCTGTCACACCTATGTTCTTGCGGCGCTGAACATGTACGCCCACATTCCTTTGGGGATTGCGGTGTGTGAAGCGGCGTCAGGAGTCAACCCACTGTTAGTGTGGGAACTTCCGGGACGACACATTGCCTTAAGTTGAGGGCGAAATTGCGGCGTGTAAATGCACCTGTGTTCGGAGGCAACCATGAAAAATGTGCACACGCACGTTAGGGTTTTTGTTGTGTAATGTTCTTTTGTATGCAGGACATACGGCTAGTCTATGAGTACTGAATAAACTTTCTCTGCAACAGCAAAATATTACCCATACTGTGCATTACCAGTATATATCCTATACAAATTGCATGCATACAATTTTGCATACTGCATAACCCTTATATCCGTTTTTCAGGGTATAAGCTTTTAGCCCTTACTTTACCCTGCTTGTTTAATCTTAAATACCCATTGTTAGCACTCTATAATCTAGACACACAATTAACATATCCAGCACTTTAGCACATTGTATTTGGCACAATTTGGCCTCTTAGTTGTCGGTTCTTTTACATGCTGCAAATTTACAGTGATCACGACCATGATTTGACCTGGCCGGGATCGCTGGTGCGTTGCTTGTGGTCGCTGATGAGATGTCAAGCAGTCAGAACTCCCCAGTGACGTAGCAACAATACGGCAGTCATTGGGACCCTGTCACTCTTGGGCATAGTATTGAGATCGTTGGTCATTGTCCCTGTCAAACACAGCGATGAACCCTGCCCAGCAGGAGCGGACGACCAAAAAATGGTCCTCAACGATTTGTAACGATCAGCGATCTCACAGCGGGGGCCTGATCGCTGCCACGTGTCACACATCGCGAGGTCGCTGTTACGTCACAAACCCTGTGACGTTGCAGCGGTGTCGCTAACAATATTGTTGCGTGTGAAGTACCCCTTACTTTACCCCGATTGCTCTCTCTTTCAAACCCATTGTTAGTAGTGATGGGCGAATCCTAAATTACTCGGAATCGCTTGACTCTAGCGAGTCCGAGCCCAGGACTCGCTACTCGTTGCGAGTCTAGCGAGTCCAATGTTAATGAATGGGGAAGCGAGTAATAGCGAGTAGTGTGAGATTTACAAATCGCAGATGTGTCTCGGAAGCTTCAGCCTGAAGCAATCCTAGTTTTGTCATTTATTTGCATTGGACTCGTTTACTTTGTAAGTAATCGCTGGGAAACTCGCACAGATAAGAGTCCTGTCTGCTCTGTACAGGCTGCCAGCTCCAGGGTCCTAGAGCCCGCCTGCTGCCTGATGTAGTAGTGCTGAGATTGTTCTCAGTCTGCTCATTCCCTGTGTATAGACATGAATGTCTGTGCACAGAGATGATGTAGCAGAGCTGAGATTGTTCTCAGTCTGCTCATTCCCTGTGCATAGACATCTATATCTATACACAGGGGATGTAGCAGAGAGGACATCGCGTTTTGGACTGCGTCGGACGGAAGAGGATTTTTTTAATTAAAGATGGAGTCCCTAATGGCTTTTTTTTTTATTTCTAATAAAAAAATTTCTCTGTGTTGTGTTTTTTTTAAAACAATTTAATAGAAATTCATGGCGGTCATGTCTAATATTGGCGTGACCGCCATAAATTTCGGGCTTAGGGCCAGCTGATAATACAAAGCTGGCCCTAACCTCTATTACCCAGCGTGCCACCGCCACCAGGGCCGCTGGAAGAGCGGGGTTCAGCGCCAGAGGATGGCGCTTCAATGAACGCGCCATCTTCTGGGGCGGCTGCGGGCTGCAATTTGCAGCGGGGGTGCCCAGAAAGCTTGGGCATCCCTGCACTGCGGATTCCAGCCCCCAGCTGCTTAGCTGTACCTGGCTAGACATAGAAATTGCGCGGAGCCCCACGCATTTTTTTGACTCCGACTCCGAGACGACTCCGACTCCGAGACGACTCCGACTCCGAGACGACTCCGACTCCGAGACGACTCCGACTTCGACTCCGAGACGACTCCGACTCCGACTCCGAGACGACTCCGACTCCGAGACGACTCCGACTCCGAGACGACTCCGACTCCGAGACGACTCCGACTCCGAGACGACCCCGACTCCGAGACGACTCCGACTCCGAGACGACTCCGAGACGACTCCGACTCCGAGACGACTCCGACTCCGAGACGACTCCGACTCCGACTCCGAGACGACTCCGACTCCGACTCCGAGACGACTCCGACTCCGACTCCGAGACGACTCCGACTCCGAGACGACTCCGACTCCGAGACGACTCCGACTCCGAGACGACTCCGACTCCGACTCCGAGACGACTCCGACTCCGACTCCGAGACATCTCCGACTCCGAGACATCTCCGACTCCGAGACGACTCCGACTCCAAGACGACTCCGACTCCGAGACGACTCCGACTCCGAGACGAATTCCGACTCCGACTCCGAGACGACTCCGACTCCGAGACGACTCCGACTCCGAGACGACTCCGACTCCGAGACGACTCGACTCCGACTCCGAGACGACTCGACTCCGAGACGACTCCGACACCGAGACGACTCCGACTCCGACTCCGAGGCGACTCCGACTCCGAGGCGACTCCGACTCCGAGGCGACTCCGACTCTGAGGAGACTCCGACTCCGAGACTCTGACTCTGAGCCTCTGACTCTGAAATTCATTAAATAATAAAAAAAAAAATGCGTGGGGCTCCACGCAATTTCTATGTCTAGCCAGGTACAGCTAAGCAGCTGGGGGCTGGAATCCGCAGCGCAGGGAGGCCCAAGCTTTCTGGGCACCCCCCGCAGCAAATTGCAGCCCGCAGCCGCCCCAGAAGGTGGCGCGTTTATTGAAGCGCCATCCTCTGGCGCTGAACCCCGCTCTTCCAGCGGCCCTGGTGGCGGTGGCACGCTGGGTAATAAAGGGGTTAATACCAGCTTTGTTATACAAGCTGGTATTAAGCCCGAGATTCTTAATGTCAGGCCACGTTTGACCCAGCCACTAAGAATCTCCAATAAAGGGTTAAAAAAACACAACACAGAGAAAATGTTTTATTTGAAATAAAAAAAAAAGCCATTAGGGACTCAATCTTTAATTAAAAAAATCCTCTTCCGTCCGACGCAGTCCAAAACGCGATGTCCTCTCTGCTACATCCCCTGTGCATAGATATAGATGTCTATGCACAGGGAATGAGCAGACTGAGAACAATCTCAGCACTGCTACATCAGGCAGCAGGCGGGCTCTAGGACCCTGGAGCTGCACAGAGAAGACAGCTGGACTCGGCTCGCAAAGAAACAGCAGTTACTTTGCGAGTTTCCCTGCTATCACTGGCACAGTAGCCGAGTCTAATGCAAACAATGGCAATCCTAGTTTTGTCAGCGTTTCTGACAAAACTAGGATTGATATTGATTTGCATTGGACTCGTGCGAGTAATCACTGGGAAACTCGCAGAGTGCCGAGTCCTGCGAGTCCCTTACTACTCGCCGAGTAACGAGTCCTAGCGAGTAGATTCGCCCATCCCTAATTGTTAGCATTTTATAATTTGCACTGCACAGCACTGTAGCACTATTTATTAAGCTACTTTTTGGTCACCTGTGTAATTAAGTTTGAATTTCACCTAGTATTAATCACACTGCCACAATTTTTGCATTTCCCTATTATTTATCACATCGTTAGTGCAATATGTATATATGAGATGTCTAAACTGCTACATAAAAAAAAATAATTCTGTATATTGATATACAACTCCACAATCTCCTTAAAGAGGACCTGTCACCTCCCATCCATGGTGATCTAATTGCAGCACTGAATGCAGCATGTCTGCTGCATTCAGACAAGGGGTCCCCATGTCTCTAGTTCCCCTGTACCCCGAGATAATTGTCTTTGAAAACTTACATACTGGAGACAGATAGGAGGGGTCTAGTAGCTGGAGCCACCTCTCCTCACAGGGCAGTTTCACGCCCCCTGTATCTTGTATCCGCTCGCCGCAGCCTCCCTCCTGTCATTCATTCTCTCCCTCGCCTGCTGCATAGTACAAACAGCAAGGGATCGCTTATTGCAGTGCTGTCCGCATTTCCCCGCCTCCTGTGGTGATGTCACCGCTTATAACCACCTGCTCCATGTTAACCATGGAGCATGGCGGGGAAAGGTGGTGAAGTCACCGAAGGAGGCGGGGAAATGCGGACAGAATCCGCACTCCCAGCCTGGCAGGTGATAATCCAGGCTAACGGCCTTTCAGTGAACCTTGAAAACAAGGGAAAGTCACCAGGAAGGCCATATTACTCGCCCAGCAGAGTGGACTACAGTTCTCATTAGACTGGCCAGACCTCATGCCTGGTGGTGGATGTGTACTCTGGAACTGCTACTGCTGCCTGCAGATCACCGCCACCACCCTCACCACCTTCATCTCCCTGGTAACCAGACCTAGTTGGGAAGGGTTAAATACCCGCACTGCCACTACCATCTATCTTCCTGGGAGCAACTGCAGTGCCAGCCAACTCTGGCTGATTATCCAATGTATTCTTTATTTTTATTTATTAATACATTCTTCAATTTTTCTTTACATGTGTGGTTAGGGCCATTGCTGCTGGGCACTGCAGCGAACAATGAACAGAATTCCTGGCTCAGGTACTGAGTATCCTGGCCCTTCCAATCAACACACATAGGTTGTAAAAACCCCAAAAGGGGTTGCCTGTAATAAGGTCAGCCCCCACCTCAAGAATCCAGGCTCAGATCACAAAAAATATGAAAATGGCAGGCAAAGGTATCTATAGCACATTCAAATAAGCCAATGTGAGGCAAACATACATTTGCCATATGACTAGTGATGGGCGAATCTGCCGATGTTTGGGTTTTGGGGCTGAACGTGACTTGAACTAGAGTCCAAACCCCAAACTCGGACTTTAAACTTATTGAATGGGGCAGGGCACTAAAAGAAAAAAATATAGGTGATTAAACAGCATTACACTTACCACATCCCACTGTTCCTCTACTTCTACTTGATGATATTTACTGCAGAGTTACCCACAGATAATCACAGATGCTGTCACAGAGAATGGGCATCTGTGATTGGCTGCTGGAGTCACCTGGAAACTACCCATACATTCTAGATGCTAGAATGTATGGACTGATTGCAGGTTACTTCAGCCAATCACAGATGCCCATTATCTGTGACAGCATCTGTGAATGGTTGTTGGGCACCTCAGCCATTCATTGAGATCATTGTACTGTAAAAATAAATAAATAAATTTTTTTTTTGCCTAGCGCTCCGCAGTATTTTTGATTCTCAGCACAGATTAGGTGGACAGCTATGGGCTGCCACACAAGCTGCCTGACTATACATTGGCTGGCAATGAAAATACAGGGTAGTCCATTTTTTTTAAAATTATTTAAATAAATAATTAAAAAAAAAATCTGTGGCTTTGCCCTATTTTAATTGCCAGCAAAGGTAAAACCCAGGCAGCTGGAGCTGGGATTCTCGGTGTGCTAAGGCCCAAGCATTCTGTCTCCCCACGCTAAAAATAATAGCCCGCAGCTGCCCCTGAAAATGGCGCATGCTTTCATAGCACTATTTTCAGGCACTTTATGCAGCTCTTCCAATGGCCCTGGTGGGGGTGACATGCTGGGTAATGAAGGGGTTAATGCCAGCTTTGTATTGTCAGCTGGCACTAAGCTTGAAATTTATGGGCAATATAATACCCGGCCACCATGAATTTAATAATAATAATAATAATAATAAAAATAACCTTTATTCATATGGCGCCAATATATGCCATAGCGCTTTACAATTCAGAGGTTTATATACAAAGAGTCATAAGTAACAGTTATAAAAAAAATACAATCTGTCACGGTCGCGCTCGCGACCCATGAGGTAAGGGGAATGTGGACCCACTGGACCACAGGGGGGACCCGGGCCTGCCCAGACTAGGGAAGAACAGCAACCGGGTTCTGTGGCAGCTGAGCATGTGGGCTAGATGGTAACCTGCAGGACAAGACGACACCGCACACTTCAGGTATAGCAAAAGTAACGTTTACTGAACAAGAACACACATCAAGGACACGGAACATCATGGACACGGAACATCACGAACACCAGGCGTGAACGTCAGGGTCATTTCGGACACCAGGCGGGAACCTCAGGGTCATCTCGGACACCAGGCGGGAACCTCAGGGTCATCTCGGACACCAGGCGGGAACCTCAGGGTCATCTCGGACACCAGGCGGGAACCTCAGGGTCATCTCGGACACCAGGCGGGAACCTCAGGATCATCTCGGACACCAGGCGGGAACCTCAGGGTCATCTCGGACACCAGGCGGGAACCTCAGGGTCATCTCGGACACCAGGCGGGAACCTCAGGGTCATCTCGGACACCAGGCGGGAACCTCAGGGTCATCTCGGACACCAGGCGGGAACCTCAGGGTCATCTCGGACACCAGGCGGGAACCTCAGGGTCATCTCGGACACCAGGCGGGAACCTCGGGGTCATCTCGGACACCAGGCGGGAACCTCGGGGTCATCTCGGACACCAGGCGGGAACCTCGGGGTCATCTCGGACACCAGGCGGGAACCTCGGGGTCATCTCGGACACCAGGCGGGAACCTCGGGGTCATCTCGGACACCAAGCGGGAACCTCGGGGTCATCTCGGACACCAGGCAAGACATCGGGGTCATCTCGGACACAAGGCAAGACATCGGGGTCATCTCGGACACAAGGCAAGACATCGGGGTCATCTCGGACACAAGGCAAGACATCGGGGTCATCTCGGACACAAGGCAAGACATCATCAGGCAGGACCTCAGGACCATCTCGGACACCAGGCGGAACCTCGGGATCATCTCGGACACCAGGCACGGACACCAGGCAGAACCTCAGGTCCATCTTGGACACCGACAGTCAGGACGTCTGGACTCCATGCAACGGACACGGCTCCAGACCGGGAACAGCAAGACACAAGGAGGAACAAGACAAGGACGTTGGCACCAGCACAGACAAGACGGGTCCAGGGACACAGACATCAGCTTTCCCCGAACTGGTAGCAGGCAGAACAGGAGCTGTAGACAAGGCAGACCAGGAGCAGCATGTTGGACCAACCACACAGGGCTAGGTTAAGAAACCTAATGCGAGGCTCTGGCGACGCCCAACAGGGAAGAGGAACTTTAAATAGGAGCTGACCCTCAGCTATAGGCTGGGGACAGCAATTCAAGCGCACACCCTCCATCTTACTAAACTGGGGAAGGTGTGGCGGCGCGCACCCTAGGCACAGTCAGAACCCATACAGCATAGCCAGCACAGGAACCGATGCCCAGAGCACCTGGCAGCGGCTGCAAGCCTAGACACACGTGGAAAGTCATGCACCAGCTGCAGAGGACCTCACAACCCGTGGATAGCTTCCACAGCGGGAGCCAGGGTCCACACATGAGAGGTAAACAGCGGAGCACTGACACTACAACACATGTGCAGCTACGCAGCGGAGCTGGGAACTGAGCAGAATCCTATCCAGGTAACATACTACAGTCTCCCAGCTGGACAGGGGGGGAAGGAGCATTGGGTGAAAGCGCAGTAACGCCGAGGGAACCAAGACACCAGACCACCGGCGTTACAGTATCCCCCTCCTCAGGCCCCCTCTTCTGAAAACCCAAAAGAAAAAAGTCCCACAAAAAGTTCAATTGGGTTAGGCGGTACGTCCCACAGGTCACAAAAAAGCAGCAGAGTCCATCACTCGAGTGATCAGAGCCGCTGACCACACGGGGCTCGAGCAATCTAGTCCACATACCAAGTGGGATCCGGGAATGTCCTGCAGTCCACACATGCTCAGCGGAGTCCATGGCCAGAGCCTACTGTCACGGTCGCGCTCGCGACCCATGAGGTAAGGGGAATGTGGACCCACTGGACCACAGGGGGGACCCGGGCCTGCCCAGACTAGGGAAGAACAGCAACCGGGTTCTGTGGCAGCTGAGCATGTGGGCTAGATGGTAACCTGCAGGACAAGACGACACCGCACACTTCAGGTATAGCAAAAGTAACGTTTACTGAACAAGAACACACATCAAGGACACGGAACATCATGGACACGGAACATCACGAACACCAGGCGTGAACGTCAGGGTCATTTCGGACACCAGGCGGGAACCTCAGGGTCATCTCGGACACCAGGCGGGAACCTCAGGGTCATCTCGGACACCAGGCGGGAACCTCAGGGTCATCTCGGACACCAGGCGGGAACCTCAGGGTCATCTCGGACACCAGGCGGGAACCTCAGGATCATCTCGGACACCAGGCGGGAACCTCAGGGTCATCTCGGACACCAGGCGGGAACCTCAGGGTCATCTCGGACACCAGGCGGGAACCTCAGGGTCATCTCGGACACCAGGCGGGAACCTCAGGGTCATCTCGGACACCAGGCGGGAACCTCAGGGTCATCTCGGACACCAGGCGGGAACCTCAGGGTCATCTCGGACACCAGGCGGGAACCTCGGGGTCATCTCGGACACCAGGCGGGAACCTCGGGGTCATCTCGGACACCAGGCGGGAACCTCGGGGTCATCTCGGACACCAGGCGGGAACCTCGGGTCATCTCGGACACCAGGCGGGAACCTCGGGGTCATCTCGGACACCAAGCGGGAACCTCGGGGTCATCTCGGACACCAGGCAAGACATCGGGGTCATCTCGGACACAAGGCAAGACATCGGGTCATCTCGGACACAAGGCAAGACATCGGGGTCATCTCGGACACAAGGCAAGACATCGGGGTCTTCTCGGACACAAGGCAAGACATCATCAGGCAGGACCTCAGGACCATCTCGGACACCAGGCGGAACCTCGGGATCATCTCGGACACCAGGCACGGACACCAGGCAGAACCTCAGGTCCATCTTGGACACCGACAGTCAGGACGTCTGGACTCCATGCAACGGACACGGCTCCAGACCGGGAACAGCAAGACACAAGGAGGAACAAGACAAGGACGTTGGCACCAGCACAGACAAGACGGGTCCAGGGACACAGACATCAGCTTTCCCCGAACTGGTAGCAGGCAGAACAGGAGCTGTAGACAAGGCAGACCAGGAGCAGCATGTTGGACCAACCACACAGGGCTAGGTTAAGAAACCTAATGCGAGGCTCTGGCGACGCCCAACAGGGAAGAGGAACTTTAAATAGGAGCTGACCCTCAGCTATAGGCTGGGGACAGCAATTCAAGCGCACACCCTCCATCTTACTAAACTGGGGAAGGTGTGGCGGCGCGCACCCTAGGCACAGTCAGAACCCATACAGCATAGCCAGCACAGGAACCGATGCCCAGAGCACCTGGCAGCGGCTGCAAGCCTAGACACACGTGGAAAGTCATGCACCAGCTGCAGAGGACCTCACAACCCGTGGATAGCTTCCACAGCGGGAGCCAGGGTCCACACATGAGAGGTAAACAGCGGAGCACTGACACTACAACACATGTGCAGCTACGCAGCGGAGCTGGGAACTGAGCAGAATCCTATCCAGGTAACATACTACAGTCTCCCAGCTGGACAGGGGGGGAAGGAGCATTGGGTGAAAGCGCAGTAACGCCGAGGGAACCAAGACACCAGACCACCGGCGTTACACAATCATCAAACCAAATTAATAAATACTGTGCTCATAAGAGCTTACAATTGACAATGAGGTGGGGGTGACAGAAATTACATGTGGTCATTTACAATGATGGTGCAGCTAACTTGAGGAAAGGGGGAATAGATAAATGCTTCATGAGCGGCCAACAGCCATTATTTGTAATGCCTTTGAGTCTGGTGAATTGAATAGGCTATTTCTAAATGACTTCGACTAGTAAGCATGATAGGCCGCCCTAAAAAGATGTGTTTTAGGGAGCACCTGAAGCTATGTAAGTTGTGGATAGTCCTAATTTATTTGGGTAGAGCATTTCAGTGAATTGGTGCAGCTCGGGAGAAGTCTTGGAGCCGGGAGTGGAAGGCTCAGATTAATGCAGGTGTTAGTCTAAAGTCACTTACAAAGCAAAGAGAATGGGTGGGGTGATGGACAGAGATGAGGTGGAGAGGTAGGGAGGTGCTGCACTGTGAAGGACTTTGTGGGTGGGAACAAGCAATTTGAATTGGATCCTATAATGTATGTGAAGGCAGTGCAATGACTGGCACAGAGTGGAAACATCCGAGTAACAGTTAGCCAGATAGGTGACCCTGGCTTCTGCATTAAGAATGGACTGGGAGAGGAAAGGCTAGTGAGGCGGAGATCAATTAATAAAGAATTACAATAATCAAGGCTGGAATGGATTAGGGCACTACGAGGGTTTTTGTTGTTTCTATGGTGAGAAAGATTCTAGAGACATTCTTCAGATGCAAGCGGCAAGATTGGACAAGAAATTGTATATAGGGGTGAAGGAAAGATCAGTGTCAAACATAACACCCAAACAGCAAGCCTGCTGCCTTGGCATTATTGTGGTGCCAGACACTGAGAGGAAGATATCAAATTTAGGAAGGTTAGTGGAGGGCAGGAGCAGAATGTAGTACATACAAAGCTGGCATTAACCCCTTCATTACACAGCGTGCCAATTACATCAGGGCTGCTGGATGAACCAGGTAAAGCACCTGAAAATGGCGCTATGAATGAATGCTATAGCCATATGAGGGGTTGTTTTTTTGTGGGACCATTCATTTTACCATATTCTATATTGGAAAAAATTCCAAGCATGGTGAAATTGCAAAAAAAAGTTCAATTCCACAATTTATTTATTTATTTATTTTTTATATTTTTTTTAATTATACAATTAAAATTCAGTACGGTACTTGGCAAACAGTAAATTGCACACATTTTTCATACTCCAAAATAATAACTTTACTTTGCTTTACTAGACAATTTATTAACTTGTTAACGTATAGATAAATTTGATGTGACTTTTACTCACAATAAGCAAACTTTATGCACGTATTACCCATAACATATTATAGTAGAATACCGGTAAGTACATTAGTTAAATAAGTAAAAGCTGAAGACAGCAATCTCCTTAACTGATTACATAGAATTATCTTTCGTTTTGCAGATTATTGGGTGACATTTTTAGAAGTCACATTAGTTGCATCAAACTGATATTTCAAGAAGCTTCCTTTTAAACTCAAAATCAGTGTTGCACCGCAAACCATAAATCATTTTACAAAGAGCCCACCCTGATAATCAGCCTGTGCCACCTTAAATTACTGTCTTCAGATTGGTAGAAAAAGGAGAGAAATAGTCTCTACAGGGGATACAATAAAAATAGTTGACATGAAAAGATTTAAATGTAAAATTCTACCTAGGGGATAATCATTAAGTGCCTAACTGTGGATGTTCTTTATAACACGAACTGTATGTACTGCAAAATTGTATATTTAGCTATCAGTTATCTAGGAACCTTATTAGGTTTTATCATAAATAAACTAAAGATTAAATTAATTTGGTCATAGCAAAGCATGAATTAGAAATTCAGTCCATCCTTACAATAATGCATGCACATAACAAATAACAAATAGGTAATTTAATTTTAATAATTTTGCAACAATTATAAAACACATTTCAAGATCCCTGACAAACACCTTTGGGAGGCTATTGAGTGGATGACACTGTGTTCTCTAATTTAGCATTGGCAACGGCCCTCAACCATTGTGCTATAAGTGCATTAAATGGGTGGTACCATAACTATCATGGATGTCTAAAGGTACCTTTACACGCATGATGTTTCTGCGATGCCGGCAGCGATTTCACGGGAGCGCGCACGTTTTTGGCAGTTTGCGAAGGTCGCTTTGGAGATGTCACACGTAGAGATATCGTCGGCGACGCACCTGTGATGTTGCCAGCAACGTTCGTTCGCTGGGTTATGCACAACCCAGCGAGCGATCCCTAGCAATGTAGTGAATAGGGGAAATCGCTCTGGACATCGTTATCACAATGTCACACAGAGTGATTCTACTAGATCGCTTTAGCGACATCACCAGGTTTTCCAACATGTTGGAAAACCTGTCAACTCCGATCAAGCGACTTATCGTAGATAAATCGCCCTGTTACACGGCACGATGCACTTGCGATATCACCCTCAACATCGCTGAACCCGGGACTTTGAAGCGATGTTACAGGCGATATTGGGCCGTGTAACGGCACCTTAAAAGATTGTGTATTGCTAGGAAATTACATCAATATTTGATGGGATGTCATGATTTTGTTATACATTCATGGCTGAAAGTGTTGGTACCCCCAAAATTGTTCCAAGAAAATGAAGTATTTTTCCCAGAAAATTATTGCAGTTATATATGTCTTCTTATACACATGTTTCTTTCCTTTGTGTATATTGAAACAAAAGAAAATAAAACAAATGTGAAAGGCAAATTGGACATTACATAACACAAAACTCCATAAACTGGCTGGCCAAAATTGTTGGCACCCTCAGCTTAATATTTGGTTGCGCACTCTTTGGAATAAATAACTGCAATCAATCACTTCCCTATAAACATAGGGGCTTGCGGTGGCTGCGCTCACATTTCGGTTCCCCTCCACAGAACGCTGTGGAGGGGAACGCAAATGTAAATCCACCCTTTCATATTTGAAGGGTGCCTTCCACCAACAGCAATTTTAAGACATCTCCACAGGTGTTCAATGGGATTAGAACCTGACTCATTGCTGCCACATCAGAATTCTCCAGTGCTTTGTTTCAAGTCAAGGCATGCAGTGCTACAGGCATCAAAACAACCCCAAAGCATCTTTGAACCTCCACCATACTTGACTCTAGTTGACTCTACTGTGATCTTTTTTGTAGGCCTCATCAATTTTTGGTAAACAGTAAAATGATTTGCTTTGTCTAAAAGCTCTATCCTGGTCTCATCTGTCAACATGATGCTTTCTCAGAAGTATTTTGACTTACTCATATATATTTTGGCAATCTGCAGTCTAGCTTTTTTATGTTTCTGTGTCAGCAGTTAGTTCCTCCTGGGTCTCCTGCCATAAAGATTCATTCCATTCAAATTTCAATGGATAGTTTGCTGACACCGATGCACCTTGAGCCTGCAGGACAGCTTGAATTTCATTGTAAAATGTTGAGGTTGATTATCCACCATCCGTATTCTTTCATTAATTTTAGTTTGCCATTCATGTCCAGTGAGATTAGCTACTGGACCAAGGATTGTAAACTTCTTGATTATGTTGCACCCCATGGATAAAGGAACATCAGGAACTTTGATATTGTTGATATTTTCAAAAATGTTGGTTCTCATGTCTTCAAACAGGTCTCTTCTTCTCTTTCTGTTCTCCATGCCTATTATGGCACACACAATCACAATTCAAAGACTGATTAAACTTCTTCCCTTTTATCTGGTTTTGGATGGGATTTTCATATTGCTTACACCTCTTACTTTCCACAGGAGCATTTGAATGAACATCACATGCTTGAAATAAAGTTAGAAAGATGACAACTATTTTGGAAATTTTGGGATAAATCATGTCCAATTTGCCTTTCTTCTCTGTTTTTTGTTATATTCCAATAAACCAAAAGGAAATAAAAGTGTACAGCATGACAAAACATGTTTAAAAGAAAACTGTCAGGTCAAAAATCCATATGTAACTGCTATCATTTTCTAATTCCTCTCTCTAAACTTTCTCTATTGATGTATTTCTTTTACTTATATCTCCCTCCTATCCTCTGTAAACTTCAAATAAAGAGATTCATTCCATCTTTCACTCACATTGAATGATCCATTTAGTTCTCTGCTGTTCACTCCCCATGCATAGATATGCATGTCACATACTCACGCCACATCACTGCACATGAGATCACAAGGGGGAAGGGCTGTATTTTCCTCTTTGCTCTCTGTGTTTGCAGCCAAGAAAGAGGTGAAATACAACACAGAAATACCTGCTTAGAGACACAAATGGAGTCTAGATAAGTCAGATCTGTAATAGCTCTCTCCCTCTGTGGTGTTCTCAACAGAACAGACATCCTAGAAGTGAAACCTAACACTGCACTGTTCACAAAGGGAGGAGAGAGCTGCTGAGAGGGAGTGCATAATTACAGTTTATACAGCACTGGACTATTCCTGTTTGGTTATAATGGAGAAGGCTAATCCAGGAGCTTACTGCAGGGTCTGTCAATGGTGATAACATAGAAACTACAAACAGTACAATAATGATTTTACATGTTTTTAAAAGGTCTGCCCAGGCCCTATTCAAGGGTAATATTAGTATCATACTAAAAAATGATGTGACGGGGGCGTGTCCTGGACATGGCGGGGAACAGACGCTAAAGAGCTGAGCTCCTGTCCCCCCTGCCGCCTAAAGGGCTGTTTAGCTGGTGCAGACCCTGCATTAGCCGTTATCTATGCCGGCGAGACGTAGGAGCACCCGACCCCAACCATCCAGGGAGTCATTGGTGCCTCCCGCCGCAAAGATATCGCACTACCTTAGGAGCGGCTCCCTGGACAGCGGGACGGCTGCAGGGAAGATGGCGGCGGGAGCGTATAAGAACGCTGCAGAATGCAGACCCCACAAGACTACCGAAGAGGGAGAGAGCTCCGGGCTTACATCCCCGCATCCTGATGATGACACCGGGAATGAGCACCAAGAGGAACCGGTAATATGCACTCCCCCCCTCCCTCCTCCAATGCTTGCTGTGAATGGGCTAGAGAGCGGCACAGATGCCATGAGGGCCCCTGTTATCACAGATATGCTGATCCAGACCCCTACAGAGCATGGTCCCAATAGCATGGCCCCAATACACGCTGCCCTGAAGGCCCCCCTAAAAGGAGAGCAGTGGCCCCTGACTTTTAACTATACAGTTCCAGCAAATGTAAGCCACAGACTCCCCCCGGAACATGAGGGAGGGGGTGTAAAAGATGGGAGACACAGTAAGCAGGATATGCCAGGTACAGGAGCCGATATGATGGGAAGAACAGGGCTTTCCCCCCCCAGCCACAACATAGGAGAGAATCAGAGACTGTGAGAGGAAGAGAACTCTCAAGAGACAGTCCCATGATAGGAGGAGGTGAAAGAACCCCACAGTCCATGACCAGCACCTGGACACCGGACCCTCCACCTGTTGTTTGTCCTTCTCCTCCCAGCTGTATGTCAATGCCACCAGTTTCTGGGGGCCAAGAGATATGGGATGACCTCAGGATGAGGATTCAAACCATCCCCACTAGGGAAGAAATGGAAGGCTTTATTACAAGGATGGAAGCATCCTTTAAAGCGGAATCCTCTGCTCTTAAAGGAGAGGTCAATAGACTGAGCCTAATGGTGGACTCTAGCGAATCGTCCTCACAAAATTTGGACAAGAGAATGAAGCTCCTTGAGGATACTGTATATGCACAAGCCTCCCATATGGAACGGATATTAGACTCCATGGAAGACCTGAAGAATCTGGAGAGGAGGAACAACATTAGAATTAGGGGGCTCCCGAGAGTGTCGGCCCTAGGGACCTTGAAAATGTCCTAAAAATTATTTTTAATTCCCTTAGAGAAATACATGCGGACTCAGTTTTGGAGTTCGATAGGGCACATAGGTCCCTAGGGCCCCAACCTCTAGAAGGAGATAGACCCAGAGACGTGGTGTGCAAGATCCACAAATACAGAATAAAGGAGGCTATTTTCGCCAAAGCTCGGGTTAAACGACAAGTACGATACCAGGACTCTCCTCTTCAAATATTAGCGGATTTATCGAGTCGTACCCTTCAAAAACGTAGAGCATTCCGCCCTCTTACGGAGGCCCTGAGACAGCGGGACATGCCATATACATGGAGATTCCCGTTCCGCCTTCAGGTGCGGAGAGAAGGAGTGACCCATTTTGTTTCTCACCCGAGAGGAGTCCCAGAGTTCGCGGCTGCACTGGGCCTTCAGCCGATCTTTATCGACATGGAGGACTGGCTAGGTTACACTGATTGTCTAGGTTAGTTCTCCCGTGTTCCAGAGCCAACCAGTGAGAAGAGGAGGAGGGGAAGGGGGGCCTCCCGGAGACGAAGGAACAGAAGACGAAGAGGGGAATCGTTAGACGAGGGTTGAAGCTCCCTCGTTCTCTTTCTATAGTTATCTACATCGCTCCACTGTTTAAATACGGAGCTTTCTATAACAGGAATATTTAATAAAACAATAGATTTACCCACCCAGTACAAGTGGGCCAATATATAGAAAGTTTCTATACAATGTTATAAATGACGTTAGATGATGTTAGGAAGTTATTGTACTCTGCACCGACTTAGATACTTACGTTGCTTTAGTTACTGAATTTCAAGTTTGGAGGGTCCCTTGTGCTATTCACATGTTTCAATTATTACTGGCACAGGGGTTTATCCTCTGCAACACTCTATAAAAATAAAGAAGTAACAAAAAAATAAAGATTTTTGAGCCCTAGGTGGGGGGGACAAACCCGGGATAGACAGGTTACACCCCACCGGGATTGTCTCCTGAGTACAGGATTGATGGGTCAGATAGACCACCCTATATTGCTATCTCAGATAGTTCTGAGAATCTTTTCAGCTTTGTACTTTCACTCATTTCTATTTTCCTATACTCCAGCTTACTTTCTATACCCCCAGGCTTTCTTGGCCCCCCCTCTTTTCTTTTTTCTTTTTTTTTTTTTTATTTCTCCTTTCTTTTCCCATTCCTGCATCCTCTCCCCCTCTGTCTTCCTCCCATCTCTGAACTGGCCGTCTACCATGTCATCTATAAAAATAGATGATTTTAACGTACGGGGATTTAACACCCCCCAGAAGAGGTCACAGATCCTGTACTATGCCCACAAACAGAAATGCCAGATTCTGATGCTTCAAGAGACTCATTTTAAATCTGGCCATGTCCCGAGTCTCCGTAATAGATACTTTTCAGTCTGGCATCACGGCACCAATCCAGAGGCAAGGACGAAGGGGGTCTCTATCGCGATACACAGATCACTGTCTCATGAGATTGTAGAGACTAGTGTTGATCCTCAGGGTCGGTATGTGTTTCTTAAGATCAGAATAGCTGGATCCTGGCTAACTGTCGCCAATTGGTATTTACCCAATAGATTTCAGACCAAAACGTGTAGACTGTACCTAATGCGCCTGACGGAATTCGCAGAGGGTCAGTCATCATCGGAGGAGACCTCAATTTCACCCTAGACCCGGCAGCTGATTCATCTTCGGGTAAGAGATCTATCCCTAACAAAAAACTTACTTCCCTGAAAGGGTTCCTTCACACTCTGAGACTCATTGATATTTGGAGGATCTTAAATCCCCAGGGTCGAGACTTTACATATTTCTCCCCAATACACAATTCCTATAGCAGAATTGATTTATTTTTTACAAGTCACAGCTTATTATCTTGGAGTCCTAAGTTAACCATAGGAGACATTCTTCTCTCTGACCATGCCCCTGTCTTCTTATCCTTTACTTTGCCTGACACAAGTAGACGACCATGGACCTGGAGGTTAAACGAACACTTACTAAAGGATGAGTTATGTATGACAGAGGTGAAGGAAACTATCCAATTCTTCAATAGGGATCATGCTTCGGACACCACGCCTCCTCCCTCTAAGTGGGAAGCTTTGAAATGCGTTCTGAGGGGAGTATTCATAAAGCATGGTGCCTGCTTGAAGAAAAATAACTCAGAAAAGATAGAGAACCTCCTCTCTCAAATTCATACTTTAGAAATTTCTCACAAGCAAAACCTATCTAGACTAACTTTAACTGACTTGACACTGAAAAAAACTGAACTTAAAAACTTACTGGACCAAAAATATCGCAACTACACTGAGAAGTCGAAGAGCTATTTCTATTCCAACTCTGACAAATGCAGACGTCCCCTGGCCCGATTGCTCCACCCTCGACTGAATACACCATATATTCCATATATATCAAATAATAAGGGTAGACGAACATACATCCCAAATTAAATTTTGGAAGAATTCAGAAAATACTATTGTGCACTCTACAATATTAAAGGACACTTCTCCGATCTCTCACCCCCTGAGTTGTCGGATAAGATTAAAACATATATTAATCAGATGGCAATCCCATCTTTGGCCGCAGAAACAACTGCAAGGTTAGAGGATGATTTCTCCGAAGAGGAGTTGATCCAGGCTATCCAATCTACTCCCTCGGGGAAATGTCCGGGACCTGATGGGTTTGTACCCAACTTTTATAAAGCGTTCAGGTCACAACTAGCCCCGGCAATGTTGACGGACTTTAATGATATACTTCAGGGATCGGACTTTGTGCCCCAGTCTTTAGAGGCTCATATCAGCGTCATTCCTAAACCAGGGAAAGATCCATCTTTAGTTTCGAACTATAGGCCGATTTCGTTATTAAAACTCTTTTCAAAACTATTAGCAGATCGTTTGGCTCCATTCCTTCCTTCTGTAATTAATGCAGACCAGGTGGGCTTTGTCAGAGGTCGGGAAGCTAGGGATAACACTATTAGAACCCTGCTCCTTATAAGGCCAAAGGCAGCTCGGCACCACTAGGCCTAATTTCTGAAGATGCTGAGAAGGCCTTTGACAGAGTCCACTGGGGGTTTATGAAGGAGGCGCTGATACAACTTGGCCTGGGCCCAAGATTCTTGCACGGGATCCTATCCTTGTACTCCTCCCCGTCTGCTAAAGTGAAGATGGGAGGAACCCTGTCTTCTCCCTTTAAAATAGCCAATGGCACCAGGCAGGGATGCCCATTGTCACCCCTGCTATACATTGTAGTAATGGAGCACTTGGCCACGGCACTTAGGACCAATGTCAGTGTCCATGGGATTGAACAGGGGCAGAGCAATCACAAATTGGCCTTATTTGCAGACGACCTCCTATTATATGTTTCACAGCCCATGATCTCCATCCCCTCTATTCTGAAGGAGTTTGAACGGTTGGACAATTGAGCAATTTTAAAGTGAATTGTACCAAAACCGAGGCACTTAATATCACTCTGCCCGGAGATTTGGTTTCTCATTTAGTCGCCCAATTTCCGTTTAAGTGGAGGACAGAATCCATTCGGTATTTGGGAATCCTTATACCGAAAGATCTTGAACAGTTATTTAAACTGAATTATGAGACCCTTTTGACTAATATGGAATTGACATTTAACTCATACAGACCGCTAAGACTATCTTGGTTCAGGAAAGTCAACGTAGTCAAAATGCACATCCTGCCCAGACTTCTATTTACTTTTCAAACGGTTCCTGTACGGTTTGATAGTTTTTTTCTTTCCAAATTACAATCTCTGATCCTCAGATTTGTCTGGGGGGGAAAGAGATCTCGTTTAAGGATGAATATTCTCTCCTTACCTAAAGCTAGAGGTGGAGTTGTATTGCTCAACATACAGACGTACTTTAAGGCCTCCTCACTCGTTAGAGCCCTAGATTGGCAATATAGTGTGTCCTCCAAGAAATGGGTTGAGGTGGAGCAAAAAGGTCCGGGGATTCCACTGAAACATTTGATTTGGATCCCCCCCTAAAGATCTTGCGGACATAGGACACTTGAGAGATATGACCAGGACAACCCTAAAAATTTGGCACTCTGTGATGAGAACCCTCCACACAGAAGATGGTCTTAGCCCATTGACTCCCCTTTTTTCCAGCCCATCCTTTTCTCCGGGATTTAGACGACAGAGATTCCTATGTTGGAAGAGAGTGAGTGATACCCGATTGGGTCAGACTTTGTCTGATGGCGATTTACCCTCATTGGCAGCACTGCGATCTAAAGATCTCATGAGGCCACTAAAGTGGTTTGAATATTTCCAGTATAGAGCATTCTTATACTCAGCAGACCACTCGTGTAGGGTGAGATTGACGCTCAACGAAATGGAAAAACTGTTCCAATTAGAGACTTCCCCGAGGCGCAAAATATCAACCCTATATCAGACATTGGAGTCCTTGAGAGATAAGGGTACTCTATATTTCCAACGCGCATGGGAGAGGGAACTAGAGAAAACCATCTCAGAGAATGACTGGCAGAAATGCTTTATATTTACGCATAAACTAACCAATGCATGTTCTGCGCAAGAAAGAAGTTACAAACTGCTCACTAGATGGTACCTCTGCCCGGCGTCTCTTCGGAGCATGTTCCCGGGAACCTCCGACATATGTTGGCGATGTGAAGAAGAGACAGGTACAATGTTACACATTTGGTGGGGGTGCAAGAAGATCCACCGGTTTTGGTCTGAGATATTTAACACATACACCCAGATAACCGGTAAACCGGTTGATTGTTGCCCTGAGTCAGCACTGTTATCTATTCTTCCTGGTCCTATAGGGCTTCAGAAGAAGGATATTCTTCGTTTTTGTGTCTCGGCCGCCCGTGCGGTAATCCCAAGGTTCTGGAAATCAGCCGAGGTTCCAACTTTACTTGACTGGTACAGGGAATTGATGGTTATTTTCAGAATGGAAGCGCTTACAGCAGAGGCATTGGGATCTAGTGACCAATTCTCGAGGACCTGGTTTGATTGGATCATGTTCCAGGATTCCACCGACTTTAAAAATATCTTGACGAGCTTGGTGTTGGACGGGGAGCCAGAGTAACATATGTCTCCCCTCCTTTCCCATGCCTAATCCTTCTTATATGACTATATTTACTCTTGAATGTCTTGGTACCAGATTCTGCCTTTTCCCCCTCTCCCCCCCTTCCCCCTTCCCTTTTTATATTTCTCTCTCTGATATATCTTCTCTATACTAGACAATATACCCTTCAATTACACCCCCATCCTCTGAATTTAGAGGATTTGTGAACAGTATTGATAGCATATAGGTTCAAGAAGTTCGTAGGTCAAGGTATCCATTAATGGGGCCCTAGATGTTAGTCAAATTGTGGGAATTTCTGAGTAGAAACTAAAAGGGAAATTCTCTATATACCTGGTAAAGCAGGGAAAATAGAGAGGAGATATAGACTCCAGATAGAGCTTTCTATATCCGCAGGATCAATTTATCTCCTCTTGTAAAGAAGAGTTATATGTCTATGTATATGTCTATTTTAACTGTTACTTAAAGTGCAATATCATGACTACAGGTGAAGATGTTGCCAGACTTTAAGTGCAATGACGATGATACTAATGCAATTTGTTTCGTTTCTTTCTTATGTACCAATGGAATATATATTTGATTTTGTTCTGTTATTCAAAATTCAACAAAAATAAGATTAACCGAAAAATGATGTGACGGTGTCCCTTTAATTGCAAATAGTTTTCTCAGAGAAGTATCTCATGTTCTGGAGAAATTTTAAGGGTGCCAATGTGGCACCCCAGAGTCCGGTTGCCACAATGACATTGCCTCCTTCGGAGGGTGATGTCATGCTTGGAAGCAAGAAGGGGTATCCACACCAAGTAAGCCCACAGCATGCAACACCTTTCCTGACTCCAGACCAGAAGGGGGAGCTCTGACCTGGGTGCAGGGGAAATCCCCTATAAATTCCAGTCTGGGGGTGGGGTTAGGCAGTTCACTTCCTAGGAGGACTGTGAAGACTTCCTGTGGTCAGGCTCGTTCCAGGCAAAGTAGAGAGAGAAAGTGCAGCAAGTGTGAGGGACCCATAGGAGAAGGTCTGAGGAAGGAGGGAAGCAGGCCTGGGGAGTGGAGCCAGTTACCCGGCTCACCCCAGAGCAGAGCACCAGAAATGGACACCAGGGTCCGAGGTTGTGAGGGTACTACCGACCCAGCAGCCAAAACCAGAGGACAGGAGACTCCACATCTCCCGGTCAAAACAAAGTACCTGGAGGCACAGCAGCATCGGAGAGCTAAAAGACAGTGACCAGAGGAGTGGTGCCTGGGAAGGGCTCAAGATGCCTACCATACTGGGGAGAGACTTTAAAGCAGGAAGAGAGGGTCGCAGCTTAGCTACAGTCAGCCAGAACCAGCAAAGAGATGTGCTGCAGAGAGGCCTCAGAACTCACCGGGTGAGGAGATCTGCAACTTGCTTCCAGGCCACCCAGATTCCTAACATCTCTTGTGGACAGTACCCTGATTTCAACCTGCAACTACCAATTAAAGGTAAAGGAGACTACATACTGGTGTCTGTCGGTTATTCTGCGCCCTGAGTGCTGCCCCCCAATGGCCTACCATTGCCATAAACTTTACCAGTTACCCTGAGGAACTGCTCCACCCGTGGGGAGCGATACCACCTAAGCTGCGTTTCCATCATCCCCAGAGGTCCCGCTCCACAGCGTCGGCCATCAATAGCCGAACACCACGGGTGGCGTCACGACTCCTATCCCCAAAACCAAAATCCCCAAACTTTTATTTGATGCCCTGGGTCACAGAGCCGGGTCTCCATTCCTGTGACTCTCCAGAAGTATTAAAACCCAGTTCCAAGTACCCCACGGCCCAGGGGCGCATCACCAACACTTTCAGCCATGACTATATTTGGATCATCATGTAAACTTAATGCAGTGTAGCTATTAGAAGGAAAAAAATGCATAATGCCTTACTAGTGTGTGAGATCACAGTAGTGTGACCCCTGCTGATCAGACATTGATGATATAGTTATATGAGCAGACCACGTATAAGATCTCGGAAGCATAAAAAGAACAGTAATAAATAACTTTGGTTACATATTAAACGTAATTACACACGTGGTCAAAATTGTTGGTACTCATTGTTTAATGAAAGAAAAACCCACAATGGTCACAGAAATAATTTGAATCTGTCGAAAGTAATAATAAATAAAACATCTATGAAAATGAACAAATGAAAGTCAGACATTGCTTTTCAACCTTGCTTCCACAATTTTTATTTAAAAATTAGGCATGGACAGAAATGATGGTAAACTTGTTGCACAACCTTTTGAGGCAATCACTGCAATCAATCGATTCCTGTAACTGACAATGAGACTTCTGCACTTCTCGACAGGTATTTTGGCGACTCCTCAAGAGCACTCTGCTCCAGTTGTCTCGTGTTGAAGCTTGCCTTTTCCAGACGGCATATTTCAACACATTCCAAACAAGTTCAAGAGGACTTAGGTCAGGGGTCATAGAAGGCCACTTCAGAATAGTCCAAGGTTTTCCTCTTAGCCATTCTTAGGTGTTTTTTGCTGTGTGTTTTGGATAATTATCCTTTTGCAAGACCTATGACCTGGGACTAAGACCAAGCTTTCTGACACTGGACAGTACATTTCTCTCTAGAATCTCTTGATAGTCTTGAGATTTCATTATCCCTTGCACAAATTAAAAACAATATTTCATTATAGTTCTCTATTGTATGTGGTTTCTTATTAACAAACCGTAACAAATATAAAACACCCAAATTCTTTGATAAATTTTAAAACTTTACTAACTAAACAAAAACTGGGTGAACACATATAAAACACACATAAATATAAAAATTAAAAAATTCTAATTGGCTATACCACAAATTAGGTATCAGTATACCTCCAAATCTAGATAACTCTGTCAATATATCCTTCCTTACAGCAGAGGATTCATCCTAATTTTTAATGATGCCCCTGCACCACGGTGGCTGACCCTTATATGTCCCTAGACAGGTCCCTATAACAGAGAAGGAAGCAAAAAGATAGTTGTTCTCATAACATTTTTGCACGAAGGCCGTACAAGGGATCAGAGGTCATCAGTCCCTCAGGTGTGATGGTGAATACTGGTAGCCATTCAGAGATTAATTAAAACCAGTCATCTAAATTATCTCTACATTAAATAGGTGACTAGACATTACACCACATTGTATCCAAGTTCTTGAGGAATCCAAAGTGATACACTCCTATATTACCAGTTTAGATGGTGAGAGTAGTAATACTCAATTTAGCTGGTGGAGAGATCTTTGAAAGTATAGGTTCCTCAGCTCCACTTGATATCTAACTTTTTCATAAGCGCCTCTATGCGTTTTGCCAACTCTGGCTCATCAGTAGGCAAAGATAATTCAGTGGTATAAGTGGATTCTTATATATATTCACCAGGTCTGATAGATCACCTTTGTTGTCCGGAATAGTTCCAGTTCCAGCAACAGGTTAACAAAGATATTCCTCGATGCTGTCATAGACATAGAACAGGGCGGGTAAAGGAGTTCACTTCACCGCAGGAGGCGGGGCAGATGGACAGCATCATCACAAAATGCTCCCTCGCACTGCGTCTGCGTCCTGCTTGGCATGCAGCAGGCGAGGAAGACCATGACTGACAGGGAGGAGGCGGCGAAGGAAGGATTCGTTATACAGGGGGCGTGAGATTTCCCTGTGAGGAGAGGTGGCTCCAGCCACTAGACCCCTCCTATCCGGCTCCAGTTTGTAAGTTTTCTAAATCAATTATCTTGCGGTACAGGGTGGATCAAGGATGGGGGACCCCTTGCCTGAATACAGAAGACATGCTGCATTCAGTGCTGCAATTAGATCATCATCTATGGGAGGTGACTTTAATCTCAATCTTCTAGTCTTTCCTTGTGCAAATGAGAATAAAGCTGATCCCTCTAAAGTGGGACAGCCCTTCAGATATTTGCAGACAGCTCTTAAGTCTCCTCTCAGGCTTCTTTTTTGCAAGCTAAACATTCCCATTCTTTTTTAAATGTGGTGCCTACAACTGGATACAGTATTTCAGATGAGGTCTGACCAAAGAGGAGCACAGGACGATAATGACTCCATGTGATTTAGACTGTATGCTTTTGTTAATACATCCCAGAATTGTGTTTGCCTTTTTTGCTTCTGCATCACACTGTTGACTCAAGTTCAGTCTGTGATCTATTAGTATACCCAATTCTTTTTCACACGTGCTGTTGTTTAGCCTTATTCCTCCCATTCTGTATATATTTTTTTTCTCTCGTGTGTTGGTTGTCCTCCCCTCCCCTCCCCTCCTCTCACATGAAGTGGCCATTTGGCCTTTCTTGTAACTTCCATATGTGTGTGTATTAAATGCTGACACCTTCCATTGAGATTGAGTGCTGCCATTTTCTAATTATGCTGCAATCTGGATTTACCCATTTTTAGGCTTCAGGACATGCACCATCTTAACTCAGTAGTGAATCGGCTCGCACTAGACTGGAGCGGCGAGTGAATCATTCCATGCCAACAAGGTTGTTTGCCCCATAGTCACATGCACCATTTTCCTCTTGATGATATTGTCTTAGTCTGTGTGTTATGTACTGTCTTAGCTTTATGGAGATATCCAAATTTCATTTTGGACTTTGTTTTTGAAGATTTTGATTGTTTGGTAAATTGCTTGTTCCTGACCTTGTATTCTAAATAATCTCATCTCTCTTGACTTTGACCTCAACTTCGTCTGTCTCTGCTCTGGACTGATCTCTTGGTTTTTAACCTTTGCTTTTGGTCTGGACTCTGATTTTGTCTTCTGATTCTGTACCTGATTTTGTCCCTACTGATAACTTTGCAAGTCATACTGTCTCTACAGTCTCTGTCTCAAGCTTTCTCTTCCAGCAGTGCAGCAGTTACTCTGTAGAAATAATGCAGGGAACTTGGGCGTGAGTCCCATATAGAGTGTGGCCACTACGAATAAGCCCTTATATACAGCATTCTAGAATTCTAAATGCTATATACAGGTTCCCTTGCCACTCTGCATATCATAATAAAAGACCTTTTACTATATATACCTATGGAGCAGTGTGGTCCAATGGACATTGTTGGTCTTGATTTAGTGCTTCCTCTCTTTCATATGTTCGCCACATCTCCCTCCTCTCTTTTTCCTGCTGAAGGCAGGGTAAAGTACTGTAATGTGCAGGGACACAGAAAGGTCAAAGAGTGCCCATGCATGCGCACTACTCACCAGGGCAGAGAGAAAAGTGAGCGCTCAGGAGCGCAATGGAAGACGCTGTATGGATGATGCAGGATGCCTCATCCACATAATGCAAGAAGAAAGGAGGTGCCTAATCAAGACCAACAATGCCCATCAGGATGGACTACCCCATGAGTATAATAGAATGTCTTTTTTAAAATATGAAAATCGGCTTGGAAAGTTATACACAGTATTCTACAATGTTGTATGTAAGGGTTTGCTGGTGGTGGCCCCACTTTATGTGGGAAAAACCTAGTGAAAGATTCCCTTTAAAGGGTGAAGGCAAGGGTTCCTCTGGAACCTGCCAAATTAAGTAGCTAATGGCAAATCTTTCTGTGATAGCCTTTGTAACCCAATGGCCTCTAACCACCTAAACACGCTGTAGGGCAAATTGCACTTTTAGTTTTATGATATACTTATGATATACTTTATAAATTAAAAGAGAAAGGAAGCGCAATAGAGTAGTACCTCTATTATACAGGCCCTCAGACCCCAAATGGTTAAACTCACCTGATGTAGTTGTGAGTGTCACAACTACAATAAAAGCACACAGGAGGTCGCTGCAGGCTCCCAGCTGAGAACTGAAGAATCCAGATAAGAGTGAAAAGAGCTGGGATAAGATGCCGCATTGACCACAAAGATAAACACAGAGTTAATCACACACTCTGTTTATTTTGCCTTTCACCTGTTTCATGGCTCATAGCCACTTCATCGGGCAACTAGTTCACTCTTATCTGGATTCTATGATATACTTTGTGATAAGTCTTTAGATTTAATTGTACTTATATGTAAAGAAACAGGTAATATGCTCTGTTATCTCAAAGAGTTATGCAGTATTGTTCTTTTTTTTTATTGAACTCACACCAAAAAATATATCATTTCTAATTTTGCAACCGTTAATTTTGTGTGGGGCAACACATTGTAAGATGAAAATTTTGCATTTTAATTTTTGTTTTAAAAAAAAAAAAAACAAAGTGTGCGCGAAATTGAATAGATCTATAACTGAAATGGAATCACTTAAAAGCAAAGCCGGTCATTGCTCTCTTTTCATATTGTCACTAAGTATTTCTTAGAAATAGCCAGTATAATGAACATTGTGGTAGCAATTACCAGTCCATTCCAAAGAACCAACTCACAGTGCTACCGCTTAAAAGATTAACGTAATAGAAAGGATTAATCTTTCCTTAATTAATTTGTAGACTGTACATTGCTCATGGCAAGTATTCATTAATGTGAAAAGGAACCCACAATTGCCAACAATTGGAGACATATTCCTTAAAGGTCAAGAAAAGTCCTCCAACTTGTTTTCAATAAAAGAAGTGTTCATTCATTTTTGCACTGTACTAGCTTCTAAATTAGCTGTGTTGGATTGTAATACTTATCTATGGTCATAGGTTCTCTTTAATGTTTATTTTCTAGCAATTACTGTAGCAACATATCAATATTCCTGACGTGTAATTCAGAGCCGGGTTAACTAGTAATTACAAATATATTTACTCCATAAGAATATGAAGAATATGAGAAAGACATAGGCTTCTCCCAGTGTTCTCTTGTGAAAAATGAGCTACTGTATTTTTTATGGGAAATTTATATATGTAGTCGACACCATTGTTGCAGATAGCTCTCACTGTCGCTATCGCTACACCAACACAAAAGTCTCCTAATAATTATTCGTGAACAACAATGATGTGATGTCCTTCTCAAAAAATTACAGTAAACAGTGCCTGACTATTCAAATGTTTCTTCACCTTTTTATTCATGTGTGTATGCAGGGATATAGTACACAGAGTATAGGTGGCTACATCCACTCAAAGCAAAATGTTTTTGGTGATGTGGGGCGACATGAAAAAAATGTAAATTTTTTTAGTCTTTTGAACATTTGCTGTCACTGTTATGCATGCCTTAGTATGGAGTAAGTGATCAATTCTTTCAGTAAAATCGTCATTTTAATGCCTGTTTCCCATATTTCTGTCCCGTTCTTGTTGGTTAGAAAATCCAAAGCAAGCCCCTCTTCCACTGCAGCAGAGCTCCAACAGGCCTGTTCACCTCAAGTCCCGTGTCAACTGGAACAGTTTGTAGGATTCTGTCTCAAAATGGGCCCTCCATGGTTGAATAAGTGCCCAGAAGCCAGCACTAAACAAAAGACAAATAAAAAAAGTGTGGCATTTGCAAAGTCCCACAGCCTGCTAAACAGATGGATGCTGGAAAAGTGGCAGAAGGTGGATTTCTCTGATGAATCTTCAGTAGAATTACACCACAGCCGCAGCAAATACTACAGGAGACCTACTGGAGCCCGTATGGATCCAAAATACAGCCAGAAAACAGTTAAATTTGGTAGTGGAAAGATCATGGTCTAGGGTTACATTCCATTTGGGGGTGTGCAAAACATTTGCAAGGTGGAAGGCAATATCAATAGCCAAAAATATCAAGAAGTATTAGCTACCTCTTACATTCCAAATCATAAAAGGAGTCAAATTCTTCAGCAGGATGGTGCTGCATCGCATACATCCATCTCTACAACAAAGATCCTCCAGGCAAAAAAGATCAAGGTGCTCAATAACTGGCTAACCCAGTCACCAGACATGAACATCATTGAGCATGTTTGGGGGTAGGATGAAAGAGGAAGCTTGGAAAACAAAACCAAAGAATCTAGATGAACTCTGGAAGGCATTTAAGACTGCATTTTTTGCTATTCCTGATGGCTTCATTAATAAATTGTATAAATCATTGTTGAACCGCATGGATGCAGTCCTTCAAGCTCATGGAAGTCACATAAAATATTAAATATGACGCTAATAGCACCACAACTTCATTCACCAATGTTATGCAACATATATTTGTATTTTAAGTTAATTTTTTGTTTGAATATCACATTACTTTCTGTTGGCGACAAAACTTTTGTCTTGCCAAAATCTGACCATTCTGTGTTCATTAAATGATCAATATTTCAGCATGGTTGCCAATTTATTTTCTTAACTGAAACCACATTTGGGAGGGTTTCAGCTGCCAAAAGAGTAATTTATAAAACCAATGGATGAATTTAATGTCAGGTTATAAACTTTTATTTACATAACATGGATAAGCGACATAACTTTTGTCAGGGACTGTATAGATCTATTGGGCAGGGGGCCCTCATAAGTCATGCAACTGCTTCAGTAAATGTCCAGCACTCTTAGGTGGCATTCTATTTCCACCTTTACCTATATTAAGCTAGGTATTTGCATAACATTTGGCAGTATGTTTAGGGTCACTGTCCTGCTAGACGGTGAACCTATGCAACAGTCCCAAGACTTTTACAATCTCTGTTTTTTCCTCAGGATTCATGTGTTTAGATGTTGAGGGCTATGTAAGATGACTGCATGCCGACTGCAAGACACTCTGAGGAAGAAGGACACAGTTCCTTTGAAATACATCAGTATATCTTGACAGTCGGCACCTGCATGCATAGTCCCTATCCTGTTTTCTCCCCTCCGCTGTTGAGAAAGCTCTGATGTCAGATGCTTACCCGAACAGTACGAGCATCAGTATGCACTGCTACTGGAAACGGCATGCTCTCTTAGAGCTTTCTCCACCCGCAACATCACGCTTAACAGCCAGCAAGGAACTCTTGTAAGCCTGCCGAATGGCATAATAAGAGCATCGTACAAGCAAGTTTCTGATACTGGACTCTGGGGCACCAGAATCCTTCGGGATTGTAGGACAGAAAGTAGATCATTTCACTATAACAATATTTGATGATTTAGTGACCTTAAAACAAAGGCAGATATTTCACGTGATGCAGTTGTTTTCTTTTAACTAAGGAGTGTAAGTGCACTCATTGATAGTGAGAACTTAGTCTTTTACAGACACAAAGAAAAGGCACACATAGCAAGGAAGACATCAGCCTGTATGTTTAGTACTAGATACGGGAGCCATTGTGTCTGAATCAAGGGAGTTAGGTTCACCGCCACTTTGTTGAAATGAATATATAAACCTAGTATTATTACATTTAGGACTATCTCTACTAAAATTTATTTTGAAAGGAAAACCTACAAAGCTAAAAGTTATAAATAGGGAGGAAGGTGAAGGTTATTGCTCACCAGTGTATAATTTCAGCCGCTTCGTTGGAGACAAACACGCAAAGGATATAGCCCTTGTCCTGGGCCGATAATATCAGGAAAAAATAGAAGAAAAATCCAGCGATTTAGATGTCTCCAAAATAAATCCTTTATTGAAAGTTAAAAAAGCTTCATATCAGGGGCAAACAGTGCAGCAAATCAAAGCAGTTTGATGCTAGCTCTTAATCATGGTTAGGTGGTGGTTTCTGGGAGCAACATGTATATCCCACCCACCAATTATGGCATAAAGTGTGAATACTTAATTAATTAAAAACAAACAACTAAGAACAGATACAAGAGGGAGAAGAAGAAAAAATAAACAGTATGCATAAATGTGCAAACATACATTACATAAAAGGATTACACAGTTTTCATCAACAGTTACATTAATAATGTAGGATCAGGTCCTGTCTGGTGTTGAGACCAAGTGGGACTCATGTCTGTAAAGATCCAGTATCTATTTAAAAGCTTGTGTCTTTTCTCTCCTGCCCTGAAGAGGTTAACAATTTTCTCAATCCTTGAAAACCCTAGGGCAGACGTATTCCCTCTGTGACATGTGGCAAAAAGATGTGACACAGCAGAGATGTTAAAGGCGGTGGGACTACTTGCATCTGATGTATGTCTACAAATGTGCCTTTTCAGTTCTCCTGATGTTCAAACAGTATATTGGATTTTGTATGCGGTGCGCTCAACTATATAGACCACATTTGAAGTGCAACAATTAATAAAGGACATGATGTAGTATTTTCGCCCACTGCTGCAAGAAACAAAATAGTTTGTTATGTGCGTGCCCACATGCAATACATCTAGTGTGGCCACATTTAAAAAACATGTAAATTTAGCCAGGTCTCGTTGCTTCTGGCAACAGAGCATTGAAATGGACTGGGGGAAAGGACGGCGCCTAGTGTTGGGGTTTTCTTGGCCATGAAGCATACTGAACACTCTTTTAGAAAATGTTCTAGTTTGGGGGTCATTGTTTAGAAGTGGAATGTATTTATCGATGATTTTAATAATGTTATCATATTGTGGACTGTAGCTAGTGGAAAAAATGATTGCATTGTTGCAGTGATCATTTGTTCTCCTTGATTATTTTGATAGATCTTTTCTGTTGATCCTGTCAACAATGCAATCGGCCTGTGTGAGGACTCCTTTCAGATATCCTCGATGCTGTAGGCATTTTATCACCTTCTCAGACTTCACTTTATATGTCCTTTGATTGTTACAGCTACGTTTTGTGCATATGAGTTCCCCTACAGGGATGTTCCTTACTACATGTTTTGAGCAGCAGGATCTGGCATCGAGGATTGAATTTGTGGTGGTGAGTTTCCTATATGGATTCACCATAGCTTTCTTGTTCTGTACATGTCCGGTTAGGGTGACATCCAAAAAGTTAATTTTTCCCCGATCACAAAAATGAGTGAAACGGAAGTTAAAGTTGTTATCATTGATATAACCCACAAATTCATTCACTTCTTCCATGGACCCCCCTCCATAACAGCAACGTATCATCTATGTATCTGGCATACCAAAAAAGGCTTGCATGGAAGGGGTTATTTGGGCCAAAAATATATTGTTCCTGCCAAACACCCATGACATCTAAATCACTGTTTTGTTCTTCCATATTTCACAAAACTAAAAGTCTCAGAAGTACAGACCAAGGAAGATCAGTACAACCAAGGCAAGGAGAAAACAACTTACAGCACAAGTAAGAAAGTAAAATAAGGTTAAGATTTATTATTTCTTTTGTGCACAAATAGATAACATTCAATCGGGACCCAAGATAATCAATCTTGCTATAAGGATATTCGGTAGCTCACTTTTCAAGGTAAATAACTCATTTAAAACTAATAGACCCTACAAGAAACTAACATAATATGGGCATCTATAGTCATTAAATATCCTTTCCCACACCGGCAAGAGAGAGCACAGAATGTTGAACATTGCTTTGGATTCTTAGATTTTTAATGTTAATGCAAACTGTTAAGTACACGTATATGTTTTTAGTATTGCTCACTTTCTAATTTTTTAAGAATTTTTTGTGTTTTTATATTTTCAATAAAAATGCCCTGACATGGTATAGATTTTCACAAAGCCCTTTTGAGTCAATTAATGGTATTGTAATGAAATATGGGTATCGTGTAGCGCTAAGTATTTTCTATACAGTCTTATAGTCAGTCTCAGAACCCATAGGAGGCATTCCGCACCTATGAAGTCTAAGCATGTCAGATTATTTAAGGCATTTAGGGGCTTTATAGTAAACATTAATTAATTCCCAAGAAATATACCAAAATTTGAATTTTTGGAAAGAATTCTGCAATTTATGCAGATAAGTTGTACATTTTCTGTCCTCCTGTACTCTGACTGTCATTGGTTGTAACTTTCCACCACCTTTGCACGCCGCTACCGAGAGGTAGAAACCGGCTGGTGTCGGAGACAATTGTACCTTTTACCTTCAAAACACCACGAGGTTGCGGCGTGTAATTCAGGTAGCACCTTCCTGTCTCTTTGCATACATGTCTTTCAGCCGTGCTCAAAAACAAGCAGGTATAAACCCTATGGTAGTGGCGTGTAATCGGGACACAGGTACGGTATTTGAGTTACCTGGGGCGTGCTACAGCGTCATGTATACCACGCCCCATCAGCTATCATTGGTGGGGACTACTGTGTACCCATTGGCTGTCCCTGTACAGGGTGGCATATTTAACGAGATGACCAGTCACAATACACATTTGCTATAGCGTCATGTATTAGCCAGCCTTCCTGCGCTGGCTGGCCAATCATGATGTTATTGCATTGTCCAATCACCGTACGAACACCGCCTAATACACCACTCTGTCACGCCTATGTAGTTACGGCGCACAATATGTACGCCCAGATTCCCTTGTGGTGGCGGCGTGTAAATCAGGGAAGTGCTCCACAGAAGGCAACCAGTGGCACTCGTCGGCACTTCCAGGCATCGAAAATACCTTCTGTGGAGCACCTTGTGGCGACGTGTATTTGTGGAATCAGGTACCGTTAGGAACCATTGAAAACGCGCGAGTGCACGTGCGGTGCCTACCTGTTGCTACCTTCGGTAGCGGCGTGTAAGGGTACCATAAGAGATGATAATCATCTCCAGAAAAGAAACTAAATTAAAGAATATTATTCTGCAGACTAAGAATGAGTTTTTATTATGTAAATGAATGCTATGTGTACACTAGGCGTTTGTGATCTGTTTTTTGTGCTGCGTTTTTACACAAAAAACTGATAAATTTCTGTCATGCCAGCAAAGTCTATAAGACTTCTGAAATGCTGTGCCGATGGTTGTGTTTTCAGCATATAAGGACGAAGTGTCGTACGATCCGCGCTGCTACCAAAGGAAGACCAGGATAATGGATGGTTGTGTTTTGTCCTGATCAGGTTTTGCTACAAAACCCTGATCAGGAGAAGTAGCATATCAATTGAGTGATTTGGATTTGTAACAAAAACGCAGCAATACTCACCCTCCCCGGCAATCCTACTGCAAGCTCCGGTGATTTCTTTCTCCTGGGTACCGCAGATGCTATGTTTATCTATCTTTCAGGACTTCTGTACCATGTGACTCAGGCTGTCGCATAGTGTGCAGGATCTTGTAGTACAAAACCCAGAAGTAAGAAACCACCGGTCACTGCGGAGTATCCGGGGAGGGCGAGAAAGTGCCTGTGTGTGTGTCTGTCCATGTGTGTCTGTCCCTGTGTCTGTATGTCTATCACTGCACATACTTGTGCTGAATCTGTACAGTATTTGCCCAAATGTAGCTGAAAAATTGATCCATTTGTGGTGCTCTTTTTGTCTTTTTAAACCTCATAAGGTTTTCATGCAAAATTAACTCCCAACGGAAGCCTTGGCGGATATTTTTGACTCTTAGGGTACCTTTACACGCGGCTACATTTCTAGGGTGGCTACAGGTAACTTACTGGTTGCAGTGAAATCATGGAGACAAGGTTCTATCTTGTTGCTGTGTACAAATGGAATAATCTCTCCATGATTTCACTGCAACCAGTAAGTTACCTGTAGCCACCCTAGAAATGTAGCCGTGTGTAAAGGTACCCTGAGGGTATGAGCCCACAGGACGTTTTTTGAGCAGTCCTGAAGGCAGCAAAACCTGAGGATCCTAGAGTCCTTGACAGGAGAAGTGCTATGATCTTGTCTGCGTTTTTTGTGCGTTTTTACTACGGTTTTTGTGTGTTTTTACTTCGTTTTTGTTGCTGCGTTTTTCCTGCGTTTTTCCCATTGACTGCACCAAAAATGCAGGAAAATAGAGCATGTCAATTCTTTCCTATCCGCACCAAAAACGCAGGTATTTGACAGTTCTTGACACTTGCAAAACCAATGTGTGTGCACAGCGTTTCTGTGAAACACATTGGTTTTGCTGGGAAGCCCAACCAAAGGAACAAATTAGCATACATTACCATAAAACCAATGATTTTCTGCATGCGGAAACCGCAGCAAAACCACAGCAAATACGCCCTGTGTGCACATACCCTTAATGTGAAATAAATTGACAAAAAGAAGATTTTGGCTCCTTGTATCTGGGAGCGCTCATTCCTAATCCAATACTATTGTTGATGGACTCCTGACTGAGAGAATCGATCCATCCGGAGCGAAGAAGCAGACCATGACTTCGGAGGCCGCTACCCTTGAATGGGTCTACATGCACGATAACAAGACTGCACAAAGTTGAGCGAACTAGCTCTTTTCTTTTCCCGCGTACAGTATACGCCGCACTTAGATCTGTGCCCTCTCTTTCCTGTTCTCCCCCTATCTCCAGACCCCACAGCCCTGAGGTCAAACTGAAAACCTGTGCACAATTTAGTTTATAGATGCAAAAAGGTATAGATGAAATCTATTTATTAAGAAGACAGACTGTTAGGTATATACTGTGTGTATTTTATCTTTCTGTTTTTATAAATGAAAAGAATCCCAAAATACATTTAATCCCTTTCTATAATTGTACTCCGGCAATTGTTTACATTATAATTGGCGTCACCTCTCTAGGCTCCACTCCCGTAATAAATCTTTTTTTCTGCTATTCTCTTTCTGCTTCATAATATGGAAGTATATTTGTCAGCAAGTAGATGGCAGCATAGCTCTATAAGAAGATGTGACCTACTAATGTACTCCACATAAAAGTTCTAGCTAGGATGGAAAAACAACTTTTATTAACTCCCTGTGACTCAACTAGAATTCCATGAAGAATTCGGTTTTACACTGCACTAAAAGTCTCCACTTAATTCTATTTCAATACACTTAACTGTATGCAATTATCTTTCTAAATTTACAATATGCGCAGCGCTGAGATGCTGTACACAGCCCTTCAGTTATCAGCACAGGCAGAGACCACTTCATTTGAGAATTACCAAAGTGGTCCACAGAGAAATCCATCTCATTGCAGAACTGTAGATACAAATGCTTGAAACATATACACGGAATTCGAAAACTTCCCAGGAGAAAATATATTTTGAAATTCCGACCCAACTTCATGTAACACAAATACAGAAGGAGACTCCTGACATTAAAAGCCAGTACCTAGAAGATCAAATGGGTGCAGTGAATAGAAGTACCATCAAAATTCAGGAATTTGATTTCTTGTAACTCTGATGACTCATGCAGATGCGACTAACTAACATTACTACATTCTATATGAATACATGAGTTAATGAGCGAAGGAAATTAATTATTTCTACTTTAACATTAAAGTCTAACTATTGCTTTGATTACTTGTTTTTCTTCATCTTGCTTTTCTTCAGTCTCAATCCTACATCTATCAGAAAATCTTTCCTGCTGTATTCATGCTAACATTCATGCCGAATAATCCACAACGATTTTAGGCTGCTTTCACATCTGTGGTTTGTACAGTCCTGGCAGATCAGACAAACTTGAACTTTTGAACTTCAGTTTTCCCTGATTTGCCGTCTTGCAAATCAGGTGGAATTCCACTTTTTTTGCAAAAACCAGATGCGCCACACTCGTGGCAAGGTTGCGTTGGGGCTAATGTATTGTTACTGGACCTCCGGACATGTACGGAGACTCACTTATTCACCACGATCCCGCACTTCCAGAACTTCTGGCGCCAGCCAAAAACCGCTGTCATCAGTGGTTTTAAGATGAGCTAGAAGTGCCGGAAAACGGTTGAAAACATAAGTGCCGCACATATCCGGAGGTCCTTTAACAATACATTAGCCACAATACAAGTGTGCCGCAAGTGTGGTTTTTGCAAAAAAGTTGGAATTGTGCTGGATTAGCAAAAATGCTGATGTGAAACCATCCATATCTGTCCTCATGTCCTGTGTTTTACATTATGTGTCACTAGATTTGAAAGCTGCATGTCTCAGATCTCTTAAGGTACCGTTACATGCTTCAATGTTGAAACGATATCACTAACGATCTCATGGGCGCGTGGTCGTTAGGACATTGTTGGTGAGCTGTCACGTGTGTAGATATTGTGGACGACGCACCAACGATGTAGTGAGCAGGTATCGTTCGAACAAACCAGCGAACGATACTTGCTCACTGCAGTGAATAGACGAAGTCGTGAATGAGATCGTTATTGCGGTGTCACACAGAACGATGAAGCAGGTTGGCTGATCGAGGATCCTTTGATTTGAGAACATGTTCTCAAATCTGCGATCAACGATCCAACGATTTATCGTAACTGAATCTCAGTGTCACACTCAGCGACGTACTAACGATGTTGCTTGAACGACTCTAAAACCGTGATCTTTCGTTTAGGATACCGTACCGTGTAACGGGGCATTTAGACCGAATGAGGCTGATGTACTTATTTAGAAGATTCAAGTCTGAATGGATTTAATCCTGGCTTTAAATTGAGCCTTTTATGACTTTCAACAAAGTGAAATGAACAGGTCCTTTTAGCTTAAGTCTATGTTCACACTTGATATTTCTGATCTATTTTTAGTGCTGCGTTTTTTTCTTTAAAACTGCACCAAAAACATATCAGTCACTGCGTCTGTCAGCAAAGTGAATGGGATTTTAAATTTGCGGTGTAGACATCAGACTGTTGCATTAGTGGTGCAGAAAGCGCATCCAGAAAATAATGAGTATGGCTAGGGTCACATTTCCGTTTTGACCCTAGCCTACAACAATCCGGTTTTAATTTAGAACTTTTTCCAGCACCGCATAGCGTTACCGCTATGCGGTGCTGGAAAACGCAGTCCCTAGTTACCCTATGTTTACCTTAACTACCTGTCACACAGGCAGCTGCTCGGAGTGCGCATTACTGCGCCGCACAGGAAACGTTGCAGACGTTCCCGCGAGTTCCCGCGAGAACATGACGTCACCACAGGTCCTTTTAGCAATAGGACCTTGCCGGAAAGCTTAAAATAGATATTTTTATGTTTCGGACCATTTCTTTTACTTAAAGAAAGGGTCCGAAACATAAAAATATCTATTTTAAGCTTTCCGGCAAGGTCCTGTGCTTCCAGGACCTGTGGTGACGTCATGTTCTCGCGGAACTCCGGTCATGTGACCGGAGTTCGTGCGAGAACATGACGTCACCACAGGTCCTAGAAGCCACAGGACCTTGCCGGAGGCTTCGGTGGACCGCGGACAGGTGAGCATTGATTATTTTTTTATTTTTAACACTTTCTTTCTTTTAGGGATTGTTTATTTTGGCTGAAAATGCGGCAGATGCGGTTTTCTGACCGCATCTGCCGCATTTTCGAACCAAAATCGAACATGTTCGAAATTCGCCGAATTTGAACCAAATTGTTCGAATTTGGCGAATGACTCGAATAGCGCCAAAATCAACTCGAATTTGAGATTGGCGAACTATTCTAATCGAACATCGCTCATCTCTAGTAAGGAATAACATGAGAACTTAGCTGATGTGATGGCCATGACATCCGAGCCCGGTAACCGCGGCAAGGTCTCTCATTCTACTGGGTCCTCTAGTCGCCTTATGTCTGCAGTGTGAACTTGCGTGTATGGGTATAGGCCACTAAATGCAATTAAAACCTGCTTTTAAGGGGTGTGTCTGGAACCAAAGCTACAAATAAAATGCAGAGTGTACTTGTGGCTACAGGGCGGGGGGAGGGTGCACAGTCCAAAAAATAACTATATGTAATATTAAAGATGGCTGGCACACCTCTATGTTGGGTGCTAGCTGGAAAAATACATAACGTTACTAGATAAATATCCGCTGCACACCAACATCAAAAATTCTAGCGAGAAAAAGGCTAATGGCTGACATATATTAATGCACAGTGTGACAGAGCAGGGGCCATTTTGGCCAGGCATATCAAAAAACGCACAGCTAGCGCATTAATAGATTCTATGGTAGACAGTAAGGGTAGACGAGTGAGACACCCGAGAGAAATAGTGGAAATTTTCGCTCAATACTACGCTGATCTGTACAATCTGAAAAATAACGAGTGTACCCCTCAACCGACCACTCAGTCTTATTGACACCTTCTTGGTGACCTTGGACCTCCCTGTGTCCGAGAAACATTTGGGGTCCTTGAATTCCCCTTTCTCTTTGGCCGAGATCACGAAAGTTATTACCTCAACAAAAAAAAACATTCGGTCCCTGGTCCAGATGGTTTCTCGAATGAATATTATAAGTCTTTTTTACATCATCTTTCACCCTATCTTCTTAGACTTTTTAACCTTTGGCAATGTACGGGCACGATACCTGCTGAAGCTTTAGAAGCCACAATAACTACTATTCCCAAGCCAGGTAAGAGGCCGGATTTACCTAGCAATTATCACCCTATTTTTCTTCTAAATTGTGACTTAAAGATCTACTCTAAACTCTTGATGAACCGTTTGGCAGAGATCCTCCTGTCTCTGGTTGACTCGGATCAGGTGGGGTTTGTGGCGGGGAGGCAGGCGAAGGATGGATCCCGTAGAATGCTGGCCCTTATCAGGGTGGCTGAAAACAGAGCAATCCCCAGTGTATTCCTGTTATTGGACGCCAAAAAAGCGTTTGACAGGGTACACTGGGGATACCTTAAGGAAGTGTTGCAGAATTTTGGCATTGTATGCCCTATTGCCTCTGCAGTTATCAGCCTCTATTCTCACCCCAATGCTTGAGTCGTCTCCTCTGGAGTCAAGTCTGGTCGCTTCTCCATCACGAATGGTACGTGCCAAGGCTATCCGCTATCGCCGGTGATTTTCGCCTTGGTGGTGGAGCCTTTGGCTGTGGCGATACACACTAACCCCCTGATTTCGGGGATAAGAGTTGGGAGGAGTGAGCATGTCATTGGTCTTTACGCAGATGACATTATTATTTCCTGCAGTAATCCCGACACCTCCTTACCAGCTGTAATGCAGACCCTCTCATCGTTTGCTTGGGTCTCTTATTATAAATTGAATGCGTCTAAGTAGCTTATTTTTCCAGTCCATGTCCCTTCTTTGATGTCTACTAGGCTAGCCTCACAATTCCCTTTCAAATGGTGTCCGGAAGGGATCCCGTATTTGGGTGTCACGCTTTGTTCGTCGGACTCAGTAGCAGCGAAGAACTTGGAGTCTCTGACGACCATCTTGAGGGACTGCATTGAGTCGCATCCTTTGCGGGATCTCTCCTTGATTGCCAGAGCACAAGCGTTTAAGATGCTGATTCTCCTGAAGATCCTATATTGCTTTAGGTGCTTGCCAATCTCATTCCTTCTCGAGAATCACTAAGGATTTGTCTAAGATTTACGGAGGCTTGTTGCTTAAGAGTTCCCGTTCAAAGCCAGAATACATGATCAAGTGGGAAAAGGATCTAGACTTCTTGTCTCCACAGGAAGAATGGGAAGAGGCGGTTAGGTGGGTCCAGTCCTCTAGTAGGTGTGTCAACCATTTGGAAAATCTAAAGAAGATTCATCTGAGATGGTACTTTACTCCGACAATGCTGGCCAAGTTTAATAGAGAGCTCTCCCCGTTGTGTTGGAAACAGTGTGGAGGGAGGGGCGATATGCCTCACGTCTGGTGGTTTTGCCCGAAGGTGGCATCTAGTTGCCAGCCTTCTTCAGACGGTAACGGGAATTTAGGTTCCACTTTCCACCAAGCTTGCAGTTCTGCACATTGGTATGGAGGCCTACCCTCCACATCTACGTCAAATAGTTTCTTATGTGTTGATTGAAGCCAGACTATGTATAGCGGCGAGATGGAAGTCTCACTCTTCTCCGAGCCTGACAGAGATGACAGACAAACTAAATTTGATCTTCCATTATGAATATCACTTGGCTTTGGATTCTCCGACTAGACTCCGAACTCTGGATTCTTGGACTGTGTGGGCCTACCATCCCCTCCTAGCACACCCGATTCCACTCCCACTTCACTGAGGTTTTCCTTAAATGTAATGCAATACTTTATTACGTTTGGCATATCTATCTGTGTAAACATTTCGTATATTGCCATCTACTTATATAATCGGGAGTTTGGAATTCGGGCACTGTAGCCGAATCCCAGACTCCTTTGCGCGACTGCGAGCGATGACGCGCAGCATCATCGCGAGCCGCAGCCGCACAACAGTTAAAAAAAAAAAAAATTATGCTCACCTCTCCCCGAGCCCCCGCCGTCTTCCTGCAAGCTGCCGGTGGCTCCCGGTGGCTCCCGCAGGCTCCCGGTCTCTGCAGAGGTCTTCTTCTGCACTACAGGACCTGCGGTGATGTCACAGTCACGTGACACCAGGTTACTCCACGTGACTGTGACATCACCACAGGTCCTGTACTGCAGTAGAAGACCTCTGCAGAGACCGGGAGCCTGCGGGAGCCACCGGCAGCTTGCAGGAAGACGGCGGGGGCTCGGGGAGAGGTGTGCATGATTAGCATGATTTTTTATTTTTTTAACCCCTGCATTCCTCTATACTCTGCCGCACACACCCCTCTATACCCCTGTATACCCCGCACACACCCCTGTATACCCCTGTATACCTCTACTCTGTCCCTGTCATGTCTCTGTATACTCTGTCCCTGTCATGTCTCTGTATACTCTGTCCCTGTCATGTCTCTGTATACTCTGTCCCTGTCATGTCTCTGTATGCTCTGTCCCTGTCATGTCTCTGTAGGCTCAGTCCCTGTCATGTCTCTGTATACTCTGTCCCTGTCATGTCTCTCTATACTATGTCCCTGTCATGTCTCTCTATACTATGTCCCTGTCATGTCTCTCTATACTCTGTCCCTGTCATGTCTCTCTATACTCTGTCCCTGTCATGTCTCTGTATACTCTGTCCCTGTCATGTCTCTGTATGCTCTGTCCCTGTCATGTCTCTGTATGCTCTGTCCCTGTCATGTCTCTGTATACTCTGTCCCTGTCATGTCTCTGTATACTCTGTCCCTGTCATGTCTCTGTATACTCTGTCCCTGTCATGTCTCTGTATACTCTGTCCCTGTCATGTCTCTCTATACTCTGTCCCTGTCATGTCTCTCTATACTCTGTCCCTGTCATGTCTCTCTATACTCTGTCCCTGTCATGTCTCTCTATACTCTGTCCCTGTCATGTCTCTCTATACTCTGTCCCTGTCATGTCTCTCTATACTCTGTCCCTGTCATGTCTCTGTATACGCTGTCCCTGTCATGTCTCTGTATACGCTGTCCCTGTCATGTCTCTGTATACTCTGTCCCTGTCATGTCTCTGTATACGCTGTCCCTGTCATGTCTCTGTATACGCTGTCCCTGTCATGTCTCTGTATACTCTGTCCCTGTCATGTCTCTGTATACTCTGTCCCTGTCATGTCTCTGTATACTCTGTCCCTGTCATGTCTCTGTATACGCTGTCCCTGTCATGTCTCTGTATACGCTGTCCCTGTCATGTCTCTGTATACGCTGTCCCTGTCATGTCTCTGTATACTCTGTCCCTGTCATGTCTCTGTATACTCTGTCCCTGTCATGTCTCTGTATACTCTGTCCCTGTCATGTCTCTGTATACTCTGTCCCTGTCATGTCTCTGTATACTTTGTCCCTGTCATGTCTCTGTATACTCTGTCCCTCTCATGTCTCTGTATACTCTGTCCCTGTCATGTCTCTGTATACTCTGTCCCTGTCATGTCTCTGTATACTCTGTCCCTGTCATGTCTCTGTATACTCTGTCCCTGTCATGTCTCTGTATACTCTGTCCCTGTCATGTCTCTGTATACTCTGTCCCTGTCATGTCTCTGTATACTCTGTCCCTGTCATGTCTCTGTATACTCTGTCCCTGTCATGTCTCTGTATACTCTGTCAGTGTCATGTCTCTACACTCTGTGTCCTGTCTCTACACTCTGTGTCCTGTCTCTACACTCTGTCTCCTGTCTCTACACTTTGTCTCCTGTCTCTACACTCTGTCTCCTGTCTCTACACTCTGTCTCATGTCTCTACACTCTGTCTCATGTCTCTATACTCTCTGTAATGTCTGTATACTGTGTCTATACTGTGTGTATAATGTGTGTAATCTCTGCATACTGTCTGTCTATACAATGTCTCATGTATGTATATACTGTGTGCTTCTCTCCTCACCCCTCCACCACTGAGCCGCATCTCTCCTCAACCCTACACCACTGAGCCGCTTCTCTCCTCACCCCTCCACCACAGACACCCATCTCTCCTCACCCCTCCACCACTGAGCCGCATCTCTCATCACCCCTCCACCACTGAGCCGCATCTCTCCTCACCCCTCCACCACAGACATCCATCTCTCCTCACTCCTCCACCACTGAGCCGCATCTCTCCTCACCCCTCCACCACTTAGCCGCATCTCTCCTCACCCCTCCACCACTGAACCGCATCTCTCCTCACCCATCCAACACTGAGCCGCATCTCTCCTCACCCCTCCACCACAGAGCCGCATCTCTCCTCACCCCTCCACCACAGAGCCGCATCTCTCCTCACCCCTCCACCACAGAGCCGCATCTCTCCTCACCCCTCCACCACAGAGCCGCATCTCTCCTCACCCCTCCACCACAGAGCCGCCTCGATACTCTGCTACCCACAGAGCCGCCTCGATACTCTGCTAGCCACAGAGCCGCCTCTATACTCTGCTACCCACACAGCCGCCTGTATACTCTGCTACCCACAGAGCCGCCTCTATACTCTGCTACCCACAGAGCCGCCTCGATAGTCTGCTACCCACAGAGCCGCCTCTATACTCTGCTACCCACAGAGCCGCCTCTATACTCTGCGACCCACACAGCCACCCCTATACTCTGCTACCCACAGAGCCGCCTCTATACTCTGCTACCCACAGAGCCGCCTCGATACTCTGCTACCCACAGAGCCGCCTCGATACTCTGCTACCCACAGAGCCGCCTCGATACTCTGCTAGCCACAGAGCCGCCTCTATACTCTGCTACCCACAGAGCCGCCTCGAAGCTCTACTACCCACTGACCCGCCTGTATACTCTGATACCCACTGACCTGCCTGTATACACACAATTCATTTCACCGCGCTCCCGATGCAATTGCATTGGGCCTTTTTACTAGTAGTGTTATAAGACTTAGTTTCGCCTCTAATACTTTAGGTGACATGTTTTATATGAAGATGGCCCAATTTGTTCTCCCCCACCCCTCCCCCCTCCCTTATCTTTTATATCTTTTATATACAGACATTTATATATATATATATATATATATATATGTGATTCAAATGTTATAACTTGTTTCTGCTGTCTGAGAATATTTCTTTTCTTAATAAAAATTATTGCAACCAAGATCAAAGAAATATCTTAGAGCACACACTACACACATGCCTCAGATACACACAATGAAGATGTAAGATATGCATCTACTAAGAGCACCCACCTCCTCCCCCGTCTATTCTCCTCTGTCTGCAATAAGTTCCTGCACCTAGAGAGCCGCACACACAGAATACAGACTCAGAGGAGGGCAGTGCATTGATGCATGAATATTCATTCCTTGGGGAGTGGGCAGCAGAGAAACAAGTGCTCACTGTGACTGACAAATGGAATGAGTCTTTTATCTTGAAGTTTACACGGGATCATAGGGGAGTATGCATAAAAGAAATACATGAATAGGAAGAGCTTCACTACAGGAATTTGAAAATGATATTGTAGAGGGCAGAAGTCAATCACAAGTCCGTCAACCACCAAGAAATTAATCAGGCATGTGTGCACCTCACGAGTAAATGACACAGAAACGGGTCCTGTTTCAAGTACTACCACTCATGCCCGGAAGCACACTAACTGAGATTTATTGAAACACATGTATTTCTACAGGAAGGCAAAAAGGCGTTAGAGGGTGGGGAATTCTATTGTTAAAGGGTGGGGAGTTTTAGTACATTCTACTAGGATGTTAGTATCTTGATTGGCTGGATCTTGCTGGACAATTCTGATACATGGAGTCCTCCTCCTTGGGATTAAGCCAGATCCAGGGTGCGGTACATGATATAGGCCCCATCTTGGGTAATCACTCATCAGGCAATATGGTGGATCACATGACATATCTAATTATCAGTTATGTATGGAAAAATTGTGATATTTTACCTTATAAAAACATTTCACATTTCCTTATCCTCAACAATCCCTCCTAAATAAACAATTTTTCCCTAAGGACCTATGACTCGCCCCTCATGCGTTCCTCTTCTTTGTTTCACCTTGGTAGCAAAGACCCATCCCTTGTGGATGACCCCATTGCGTGACGGGCTTGGTACATGAGGAGCTTAGCCTTCTTCTCTCCCTGCCTGTCTTTACCTAAGGGGGTTGTTTTGTAAAGGAGACTTGTGGCTGCTACAGGTGGTATTTCTTCCTCGCCCATTTTTCATAGTTGTCAACAGGGGTATCAGTCAGACTCTGGTAACTACCATTTTTGATTCTCACTGGGTACATGCCTTTGGTTGTCGATTCTAACGTCTTAGAGAGTGCTTTTCGCACACAAGGGATCACACATGTGGATATCAACATTAGGACAAATATAACCCCCAAAATGGCTATTCCCACTTGGACTAACAGCTGTTTCCATTGTTTGGTCCAGGAGAACCATTCTTCCCATGGGTGGCTAATCCCTGAGTTTTCTTTAAGTTCTATGGCCAGATTCTTGATTTTATTTATGGCTATAGTGGCTTTGCCATCTACACCTGTGTGGTCTGAAATATACGTACAACAATCATCCCCGAACATGGCACAGACCACTCCTTTCTTGGCTAATAACATGTCAACAGCTGTTCTAGTCTGGAGAGCCATCTTGGATGTGGCTGCTAACTGCTCCTGGAGACCCTTTAAAGCAGGGGTCTCAAACTCAATTTACCCGGGGGCCACTCGAGGGAGAGTCTGGGTGAGGGAGGGCCGCATCAAGTTTTCCACAAGAAAAGCTCATACAAAATATTATAATTATTATTATTCAGATTCAACAGTTCTTTAACATTCAACTTTCTAAACAACATGAATGGAACATTGAACATAAACTGTTTTGAACATGGCTTTATCTGCCTACTTCTTGCTGCTAGAGATCTGGCAGCGCTTACTCTCGCATAGCCGAGCCACATTTGGCTTAAGGGAGACAGCAGTTGAGACCCTCAGTAAGGCTTGAAGATGCTCATCAGTAAGTCTGGACCTGTACTTTGACTTATTGAAGAACAAGGTAGAGAGAGCTTTTCGCACAAGTATGTGCTCCCAAAAAGACACATGATCCGCCTGAACATTCGGGAAAGCTCAAGGAAGCTGGGAGGCAATTCTCTCAAAAATTGCCCGAGCTTATCTGCTTTTCCATTCACCTTCCTGAACTTGGCTTTGAGTTCAGAGTTGCACTGCAGGTCAATGAGCTCCATTTGAAGCACAGGAGGGGCATTTTGCACATCAAAGGAAAAGGGGTTTAGCAACCTGGTTGGCTCTCTCATCTCCCTCATATATTGCATACTCCTCAGCATGTCTAGTTGCGCAATGACGTTTCAAATTGTATTCTTTGTGTACTGCAACTTTCTCTGTGCAAATAAGACATGTCGGGATGCCCCTGTGCTGAACAAAGAAATATTGCACTTCCCACTTCTCCTGAAATTGTCTGTGCTCATCACCAACCTTTCTCTTCACTGCAGGCTTTGATAAAGACATATTTGGGTAATATTATCCTTTCTGCCTTATACACAAGGTCAATACTTAGGCCTATAGTGCCTTGAGGTATACCTCTGTTTCTCCAACTCAGGGCAAGGTGCAAGGTGGTTGTGCAGCAATGGAGGGGCATGTGATCATCAGCCCATCCACTGATTCCTCCCGACATCCACTGCGGCACGCGTGGCATTAGGCGCCTGCGCAATGCTTCCCCGTCCTGCTGTGTCGGATCCTAGCATTGTAGATCTTCACAAGTTTTCTGACCTAACACGCTAGCTAGGCTGTCTCGGAATCTTTGTCGGAACATAACAGATTCTGTATTCGCGAGTCCCGAATACAGTATACAGGACTCGGATTCATAGACTCGCTCAGACTCGCTGCTGACAGCGGGTATCCGTGAAGAGGTGCGATTGTTTAACGATTTGGGGAGATTCAAGCTACATAGCGATGTGATATAGTGAGTCTAGCGAGTGAGAAAAAGTAAACTCTGACAAAACTAGGATTGCCATTGACTTGCATTCGACTCGTTACTGTGCGAGTAATCGCTGGGAAACTCACCAAGTACCGAGTCCTGCGAGTCCCTTACTACTCGCCGAGTAACGAGTCCTAGCGAGTAGACTCGCCCATCCCTAGTACCCGTGCACATCCCACAGAGCGGGACGGGAAAGCACTGCACTGAATACAAACTTTGACATTGGGGTGGGGGCCGCGCTGAATGCAAAGTTTGATATTGAGGTGGGGGCCGCAAAGTATTGTCTTGAGGGCCGCAGTTGGCCCGCGGGCCGCGTGTTTGAGACCCCTGCTCTAAAGAGTCTTGGGTATAATTTACAAACCTCTGCTGGTTGTAATACAAATAGTTGATCCAGTCTGTATTCTTACTCACCGGTATAAAGAGCAGAAGGGATTCAAATCCTGCAGCTACCTGATCTCTTGCTTTAAATTCATTAGGGACCCCCCTAGGCACTCCTATGCTATCTACATAAACCTCTGGGTCTAAACTACCTCCTGGTGTCTCAACTGATCTCTTCTTCCTTGTTTCTTCAGGCTTGGTATTGTCTATCTGTGGGATTGGCTTGTAGGGAATTATTCTGAAAGGCATTACTGCTTTGACTAGAGTACATTGCCCTTTCTACGTAGGGGGTAATCATGCCCTTAACTTCATATCTGCACACAACCAGTAAACGTCAAACAGTGACTTTGTATGATTCATCAAGAGTTTAGATGATATATTGGCTTCTTGATAACAAAATCCTACAGAAAACTTACTCATATCTTTTCCTTTCTCTCCTCCTCCATAACAGGTATGATTCCCCTTATAGATTATTATTTCTGTCGAGGGTCTAGATGGTTTATTGTTAAGTAATGGTCTGTAGTCTAGACAGTCAGTGGTGTTGTCCCCTCTTAGTAATTGCATTAGACATTCTATCTGGTCCCTGGGTATGTCTTAGGGGACTGTCCCCAAATGCACTCTGGCTGCTGCACAAGCTATACATCCTGAGACATTTTGACTCCTGGTGGTATATCTTACCCATTCCAACCACAGGTTTCGAGTAACATAACTACCTGTTTCAACTGCTAAAGCATGTTCCCAAGTTAATCCTGGAACCGGGATAAGCTCTTTTATGATTTCATTCAATTTTTCTTTTCCAGAGATAGGTGTGGTTTTATTTACCTTTGGTTTTTCAACTAAGTCTTTAAATTGTATCCAACCCAACCATAGACCCACAGCTGCATCATTAGGGGTGTACATTCCCAGGACATATGTACCTAGATTACCTTTCTGGGCTTTGTCGAGGTTTATAATAAGGGGTCTACATGTCTTTGAACTCCAATCACAACCCGGGGTTCCCACTAGGGATTAATGACCCACAGCAGTAAGGGTCAGCCGAGTAAGCAGGTTGCTCCCCATCTTATCCTTTCTGCTGAGGGCCTCAGTAGGTCTGTACCCCCAATCTTCCCCTGTATTCCAGGCAACATCACTCCAAGAATAACAGTTGTAATTCCCCTTTCTAGTTACACACATATAATATTGTGGTTGTCCCTTTCCCATAGGCCGTTTAGTAGGGCATTTCACCACATCACAATAATCTATCTTCCAGATATTTGTCTCCTGTGTAAGGTCTACCCACAATATAGTTGCAGTACCTGGGTATTTTACAGTATCATCAGGAACATCAGCATTTCGCACTATAGCAGCATTTAAAAAGCTTATAAAAAGGTTTATAAAAAGGATAAACAGCATCAGCGAGCTGTAGGTGGTGGATCCACTTTTTTGCAGTGTGGAGCGTGGATCCATGTCGGCCTTCCGTCAAGTTTCACCGAGTTGGGTGTTGTCAGTAGCACTTGGAAGGGCCCGTCAAATCTTGGCTCAAGACAGGTTCGTCTGTGATGTCGCTTCACCAGCACCCAATCACCAGGCTCAATGGAATGAGTCTCAATATCTCCGGATGGATCTGGAATTGAAGACAGAACTGTAGAAGATATATTAGCTATCTCTCGAGACAACTCTATCACAAACTGCCCTGTCCTGTCATGACCTTTGGTCAGTTCTTGTGTCTCTGCCTGTATTGGTCTGGGCGTCCGTCCAAACAGTATCTCATGCGGGGTTAGTCCATGTTTCCCCTAGGGTGTATGTCTCACATGGTACAGGACTATTGGCAACAATACTACCCATGTCAAGGGACTTTCCTGACTCATTTTCCCTAGCTTGTATTTGAGGGTAGCATTCATTCTCTCCACTTTCCCTGAACTTTGGGGATGGTATGGCATGTGTAGGCCTACATCTGCCCCTAGCATATACTACAGTTCCTGGTAAATCTGTGCTGTGAAGGCAGGACCCTGGTCACTTTCCACAACTTCTGGTATTCTGAATCTGCAGGCTGTCTCCACCATGAGTTTCTTTGCAGTTGTTTTGGCTATCATATTGGCCACAGGGTATGCTTCAGGCCACCCGGAGAACATGTCCACCATCACCAGGACATATTCATATTTCCCACTCTTTGGCATCTGGATATGGTCAACTTGGATCCTTTGAAATGGGTATTCAGGTTTGGCCAGATGTTTTGCAGGTACTTTTTCTGTTCTCCCTGGGTTATAAGTATTGCAGATGTGGCATACTCGGTTGTAGGCTGTCAGAGTGGTGAGAATCCCAGGAGCATGGTAGAACTTCTTCACCAACGCCCATGCTTGGTTTTTCTCCCGATGCGTTGGCCCATGTGCCCATGCTGCTATGGCCGGGTACATTCTTCTCGGCAGACAGGGGCGCCCATCCTTCTTCCATAAGTTTTGTTCACATTTTGCTCCTTGCTGCTTCCATTCATCTGGTTCTTGCCTTGAAGTATGTACCTGTTCAGACAAGAGTTTATCCATTGGTGTTCTTCCTATTCCAAGATTGTCCCTTCGATCTTCTGGAGCTTGTTTCTGCATGCTTGCGAGGGCCTTCTTCTTCTGGGCTCTTGTGACCACCAAGATTCTTACCAGCCAATCTTCTGACACTTCTCGAACTACTGCTTGTCTGGCTTCTTCATCTGCCAGCCGGTTTCCTCTGGCTTCTTTTGTCTGTGAGTTAGTGTGCGCTCTGACTTTAATCACAGCCATTTGTCGTGGTTTCTGCATGGCTTCCATAAAGTTGCTGATGTGCTGTGCATGCCGGACAGGTGTTCCTAATGCTGTAATGAGGCCTCTATGTTTCCATAGAAGGCCAAAGTCGTGGGCAATCCCAAAGGCATATCGGGAGTCTGTGAAGATGTTGACTGTTTTATCTTCTGCCAAGTTACAGGCTGCCCATAGAGCCAGCCACAAGTTCGGCCTCTTGTGCTGACATATGACTCGGAAGGGTTCCTGACGTCACGACTTGAGTTTCAGTGGTTACAGCAAATCCAGTGTGGAATCTACCTGTTTGATAAGCAAATCGGGATCCATCAGTCCAGAGCTCCATATCAGGTGATTGGAGAGGAACTTCCTGTACTGTGATATCCATCACACCATCATTCTTCATAGCATTAGCACAGTTATGCCTGTTATCTTCTGTTTCCACAGGCACATAACTGTCTATCTCGGGTACATAACCATTTATATCCTCCCTCGAGAGGGGAAGAAGAGTGGCTGGATTCAAGGTGTTACACTTCTTGAGGGTGATGTTGTCTGGCAACAACAAAGAGCATTGCAAACTGAGATGACGTTGAGCAGTGAGGTGTCTTGGCTGGACTTGATCGAGGACCATCTTGATGTCATGTGGTGCATAGACAACCGTTGGGTGACCCAGGATAGCATCTGCAGTCTTGTCCAAGAGTGCTCTGGCAGCATGTACTGCTTTAAGGCAGACAGGAGATGTGCAGGCTACTGGATCCAGGCGGCAGGAATAGTACCCCAGGGGTCTCTGGCGACCTCCATGGTCCTGAGTCAGTACTCCAGTTGCATGGCCGTCATTTTCTGAGATGTACAAGTTGAATGGAAGATCGTAGTTGGGGAGGCCCAGGGCCGGTGCACTGATGATCTGTTGCTTAAGAGGCTCAAAGGAATCTTGTTGTTGTTGTTGGTATATGCCGGCGGTTTCAGCTTCAAGGAATGAAGGTCCTGTCTTGAGGGCGTCATAGAGAGGCTGCATGGTCCTGGAAGCATCTGGGATCCACTGGCGGCAATATGTGACGAGGCCTAAGAAGGACTGTAACTGGCTAATGGTCTTGGGATATTGTAGGGCTTCAATAGCTGCTTTGCGCTGTTCAGTGAGATGTTTAGTACCTTGAGAGATGCAGTGGCCCAAAAACAGGACTCTGGTTTGACAATACTGTAGCTTCTCTTTGGAGACTTTGCAATGAATGGATGCCAAGTGTAACAGCAGGTAATGTGAAAGGTCCTTGCATTGCTGATAGGTGTCAGCACAGAGAAGAAGGTCATCCACATACTGCAGTAGCGTGACTCCTGGGTTGGCATCCTTCCAGGGTTGAAGGCACTGTTGTAGAACCTGAGTAAACTGATAAGGGCTATTTTGAGCCCCTTGAGGCATTACTGTCCAGGTGAGCTGGCGACCTTGGTAGGTGAAGGCAAACAGGTATTGGCAGTCTGGATGCAATGGAACACTGAAGAAGGCATTGGCAAGGTCAATAACTGTGAAGTAGCAGGAATAGCAGACAACAATGTATGTGGGTTGGGGACCACTGGTGTCTCCAAAACAGTAGCTGCATTTAGGGCTCGGAGGTCTTGAACCAGTCTGAACTTGGGTGGTTGGCCCCTGGGTACCTTCTTCTGGACAGGAAAGAGGGGCGTGTTGCATTCTGAGATACAGTACATGGGATAATTGCCCCATGAGCCATCAAGACATCAATTTGTGCCTTTAGAGAATGTTCCTGGATAGCCTTGAACGGATACTAAGGAATCCTGGGCAATGGATCTCCCTGCTTGCGGTGTACACAAATTGGGGCTACTGTCAGCTTGCCAATGTCTTCGGGTCCCTTGGACCAAAGGGCCTCTGGCAGGTCTGGAGGTAGCTGTGTTTGGTCAAACTCAGTTGCAGAGAACAAGAGAGGAAAGGCCCTGAGCAGACAGACTTCTTCCTGAGAATATGGGTTGTTGAGTTGAAGTGACATGCCACCATGTTTAAAGGTAATTGAAGCTCTCATTCTCTTCAGAAGATCTGCCCCCAAGAGATTGACTGGGCAGGTATCAGACACTAGCAATCTGGTAGTTAGTTCTGGAAATGGGCCAAGTGGGACTGGGACCGTCAGGGGTGCTTTAATGGAGTTACCTTCTATCCCAATGCAAGAGAGGTAATCTGTGGAGAGGGGGAGATCATGGGGAAGGTCCTTCCGTGTGATGATGGTCTTGGCCGCACCCGTGTCTACCAGGAAGTCAACAAGGGTAGATCCCACTGTCAGAGTGACAGTACCACAGGGAGATTTGGGTCCCAGGGATCGTAGGGTGGGCACGGGCTGGCCTGAACTTCATGCATTGGGAAATTGGTTCTGTTGATGTTGTTGGTGTTGTTGTTGTGGGGAGATCATTACGTCATTGGAGTTGTGCTGAAAATGGCCCTGTTGGGGTCCCCGCTGGCGGGACCGGCACTCTCTTCTCATATGGCCTTGTTTACCACAGTTCCAGCAGACCCAGGCTTCTCTGTACTGGCGTCCATATCGCTGTTGTGTCTGTGATTGCGGTTGCCATGGCTGAGGTATATTATACTGCTGTTGGTATTGTGGTTGGAACTGCTGTGATGGGCTGACCATATTGGGCACAGGGTCACGCTGGGCAGCCATGATTGTATGAGTATTTTCATCATCTTCCAGGTCCATCAGAAGGATTTTCTTCTTCTTTGCATCTTCAGCCTTTTCTTTTTTTTATAAGCCTTGTAGAAACTCTTGACAATAAGGAGGGCGTCTTTCAGGGACGAGTTGGCAATTTCTGGGCGTGTAGACAGGACCATTTCCTTTAACCCGGGTAATAGGCCTTCAACAAATGCTTATGATAACAGAAGGGCTTGTGGCTTGTTCTGTGTGGAGAATCCTAGGTCCTGAAAGGTCTGGTTTAGCCAGGCCGCATACTTGGTCACTGTTTCATCTTCTTCTTAGGTGACATCTTTGAGTGAAGTGGATTGGTCAGCCAGCATATCTGTTGCCCATGTCTTCAGCTGTGAGCAGAATTCTACCCCTCATTCCCAGGTAGTGTCAGACACTAGCCGTGTATCACTCAGTGCTCCTTCAATCACTGGCCAATATTAGTCTCCTGCTTTTGTGCTGACAAGGGATGAAAGATCTTGCCAGGTTGCAGCATATGTTTTCTGTATCTGAGCAATCTTCCTGTAAAATGGCATCAGGTGTGTCTCTGGATCTGGTAGTTGTGCAATCAGGGTATTTGCCTGAACTGGTGTGAACTTGACATACAGAAGAGGTTCAGTGCCCATATCATCGTGATCATTATAATGTGGAGCGGTGGTGGTGGTGGATAACTGTCATCTTCAGGATAAACATCATGTCGGGGGCGTTCTGTCCCTCTGGTGGGAGATACATGTTGCTGTAGAGCCTCTTTGGCTGCTTTCACAAGTAGATCTGCATTGGAGACTATTCTGATTTCTGTAAGGTTAACATCTTCTGTTGCAATGAGGGAGAGTATGGCAGCAATTACTGTCTTGGCACAGAGGAGTGGGGGAAATCCAAAGATTCCTGAAGAGATAAGCGGCATTGCCAGACTCCTGTCTGAAACCATGGAGGGTTCTACATTGGAAGCATAACATATAGCATTGTGGACGGCCTCCGTAAGAACAGCCACACAGGCAGGGACGTCATTTTGATTGTAGACTGGCCCTACAGCATGTATAATGAGTTGTGTGGGTAGATTACCGGAGCCTGTGACAGCAATCTGTCTGGGTCTTATCTGACCAGTATAGGTCACAATCTGTGTGGAATCCCTCTGGATTGACTCTACCCCCAGTTGTACTATACGCTGAGCCACCCCTCCCCTATGTAACTGGCTGCTGTTGGCTGCATTAATAATCATTCCCGTATGTTGGGTGGCTATATCTCCTCTCCCGACAGCAACTGAAATTTGATTTTCCCCCCTTGGTAAGATGCATTTTTGTATATATGGACTCATAAACTTCTCTAATATCTTCAGAAAAAGAAGAGCCGGGGGTTTGTGCTTATTCATGCACAGAGGGTGAACGGGGATACAAGGTCGAGTCAGGTTCCTCCAGTTCATTGAAAAATAAAGATGCAGGGGCTTTGGCTGCGGTGGTAGGATTAGAGGTGGACTGGGGTGGAGAATAATATGTTCCTTTGGCAGTGAGTACCGGATAAAAGGGTGTTGTCCGGCTGCCATCGGGTATAATAAGATGGCTGCCGCTGGAAGTCAGTGGGACGTTGTTCTCAGAAGAAGGGAATGCGGACGTCATTGTCCAGGGGCGTGGAGCCCTGCAAGCGCAACACCTCTCCCTCCAGTCAGGGTTCTGACATCCACATGTGTGGCATGTCCAGACATGTAGTTCTCCACGGGCACCATGGTAGGGTGGTGGCGCGTCAGGGGTTACGGACAGCACTGGGGGCTGATCTGGGGGTGAGTTGGCTGTTACAGGTGGGCTAGTCACGTCAGGGGACCCAGATGGTGCCGTGTTTGGAGGAGGTGGGGGTAGACAGACATCCGTAGATGGGCTGGCGGTGTCAGAGGAATGTGGAGAAGGGGAGGTGTCAGAACATAGTACACACACTTGTGGGCCGTCACATGTTGTACACATTTTTGGTTTCTCTGGTAACACATAACCATACAACATTGCAGCACCCTCAGCCCCCCCTTCTCTCTTAATTTCTTCGTAACCTTCTAATTGTGCTTGTCTGCTCACACGGAGAAAAGACTGTGCAGTTTCTAAGACTCCATTATCTTCTAAATTACCCTTGAATACTTGTTTAATATGCTTCCACATGCTAGGCTGGAGCCTCCCCTCTGGTGGTATTTCTGTCAGTTTAAACAACACACTTGCATTTTTAATAAACCTCTTTCCTTCCCTTTGATGAACACCTGTAATCGCTCCCGGCAGAAGACTATGTTTTTTTTCTGAAAAAGACGCAACATTGTAGCTGTTCACGACCTGTAGAACGCTAATCGTCCTCCGGTACACCAGTAAGTAGCCTCTGTTTCTCTCGGAGGCTAAATCACAACAAACAGTATAAACAATAGTTTCACGGTTCTCCATTTAACTATTCAGTGCCTGCCCTCCCCTTCTGGCAGCCTGCACATTCTGTTTAACTAATACAACGCCTTCTCTGAAAACTCCCCTGTAATAGCGGCCTACGTACCCTAGGTACGTCCGCCTTTATCCCCCCCTGATAGCAGCCTATGTTTACTTTACTTTAACACCTGTCCCAAAATCTGACAGCCTGTGTTATAGTGGTGAACAATAATGCGTCTCAACAGCAATACATATACAAAATGGTCTCCCTCCCCTCTTCCCAACACAGCGAGTCTCCAAGGTCACTGACGTAGCTTATGCAGATAACACAGAAACACTGAACAAAGGAATCCTCTCTATCTGGACAGTGTTCACAGGTTTGATTTAACTATTTCACACCCCTAGCTGTACAAATGAAGATTCCTGTTATTCTGCCATAAAGAATTCACATTAACCAATGAATGTTATCTCCAGTATTCACAACCACAAACACGAGAAAGTTGATATTTTCCCAGTCAGGATTTCATGGAAAGCTGGGTGAAAAATGCCTGTACTTTCACTCCTACACCCCTCCCCTCTCTCTCTACAGTACTTTCTGTGTCCGATCTCTCCCAACGGGGTAGAGTACCATGTATCGTGGCTGACGGAATTGAGCGGGTGGACGGTGTGTGCTTAATCACGTTCAACCCCCGATATAGGCAACCAGGTACCGTCACCTAACACCCCGTGCTCCGCCGTCCCCTATGGATAACCGCCGCTCCCCGACTCACCAGTAAGTAATCACATATACATTATATACATGACACTTACCGTGATCTGGGGTTGATCAGGTCCCTTCGGTGAGCGGTGGGTCTCCGATAGGAACACCTTGCGGGGCCAAGAGGGTGCCTGGTTCCGTCACAGGGGTCCCTGTTCGATAGCGCCAAATTGTAGAGGGCAGAAGTCAATCACAAGTCCGTCAACCACCAAGAAATTAATCAGGCATGTGTGCACGTCACGAGTAAATGATACAGAAACGGGTCCTGTTTCAAGTACTACCGCTCACGCTCGGAAGCACACTAACTGAGATTTATTGAAACACATGTATTTCTACAGGAAGGCAAAAAAGCGTTAGAGGGTGGGGAATTCTATTGTTAAAGGGTGGGGAGTTTTAGTACATTCTACTAGGATGTCAGTATCTTGATTGGCTGCATCTTGCTGGACAATTCTGATACATGGAGTCCTCCTCCTTGGGATTAAGCCAGATCCAGGGTGCGGTACATGATATAGGCCCCATCTTGGGTAATCACTCATCAGGCAATGTGGTGGATCACATGACAAATCTAATTATCAGTTATGTATGGAAAAATTGTGATATTTTACCTTATAAAAACATTTCACATTTCCTTATCCTCAACAATATCAGTTACATATAGAATTTTGACCTGACTGATTCCCTTTAACAGTGTATAGATACAGTTTGGAAATTATTGTGAAAACTTATTGGAAAACTTAGTCCTTAAAATGGTGCAAAAGTGAGTTTCTAAAATAGTTTAGAGGTCAAAATGAGCTTACTAAGTATTCTGTCATTGGAGAATAAGCTGGAATGTAAGGAACATTAATTACTGGATAGGCATGGTAGAGGATGTCTGAGGAAACAATTCAAAATGTGAAACAGGGACGTCTGGTATCTCCACATAAATCTTTTCACACACTTTCCTAGGAGACAGTCATGTCTTATTCAACATGTTAATGAACATTCAAGAAAGGTCATATTCATCCATAGACAGGCAATAGAATAAAGTGATGTTTGGGTGAGCGCTGGGATATGAAGACAGCAACACTTCAACAAGTATTTTACCTGTAAGTTTATTGTTCAATTCACACTAGGTCCTCTCCCACAACATGTTTCGACGCTCAGGGCGTCTTCCCTGAGCGTCGAAACATGTTGTGGGAGAGGACCTAGTGTGAATTGAACAATAAACTTACAGGTAAAATACTTGTTGAAGTGTTGCTGTCTTCATATCCCAGCGCTCACCCAAACATCGCTTTATTCTATTGCCTGCATATCTATCTCCCTCGGGGAGAGCGGTGGAGCAGCTCCAGAGGAGAAGACAAACCTAACAGAGGAGAGGAAAACACGTGAGGGATCACGTGCAATTACACAGACGGACATCGAGGAAAAAGGGAAAGAAATCCACACCGCACAGAGAGAGACCCCGTGCACTCACTACGTGAGCCCCCCTGTTGTGCGGACAGCACAACAGGAAAAGGTGAGTGTAACGGTGACTTAACAGAGGGTGGATATAAAACATAAAGCAGCGTGGCGCAACCAATTTCTATATTTCATTACATATTCATCCATAGAGTCACTTTCATTCAGGAAATAAAAGGGCCCGATCTACAAAAATAATTTGCTATTATCAGTGGTTCCAGACCTTCATTGCTGAAAAATAAAACATATTGGACTAGAAGTGGTATACTAATGAAGCCTAATTTCACCTATGTGGCTAAGTCAATTCACAAAACATCCATATTTTGGCAGCTGATAACTTGCACGCACTAGGCTAGATGCCTCTTTATCCAGGTAATGTGGTGTTTGGTTTGCCATTTCCATCTTTCAAAAGGTTGGTTTTGGGTGTTGGTTGCCATTTCCAGGTGCCACATGCTTGGACCCATATTTTTTGAAGCAACAGTGACGACATCAGTGTACAGGGAAATCTTCTATACCTTTGTCAATCAGCTGGACGATGAGGAACTTAGGCTGGTTTCACACTTGCGGACCCCTCCACAGTGTCCTGTGGATGGGATCCACATGCTGAAGTCCCTATGTTTAACGTGGGGACGCAGGTGCCTGCGCTCTGATGCAGATTGGCGTGCGCACCCTGTGCGCACCCATTCACTGCAATGCATGATTTGTATTTGTGACATGTCGCATTCCTGGTGCGGACGAGACTGTGTGATTTGTGCGCAAGCATCCGCATGCGCACAAATCACATATTACCGGCAATGGGTGCGCACGGCTATTTGCACCCGAGCGCAGGCACTTGCATCCGCATATTAAACATAGGGACTTGGGGTGCCTGCGCTCAGCTTGCGGATCCCCTCCAGGACGCTGCGATGGGGTCCGCAAGTGTGAAACCAGCCTTAGAATGTGCTACTTACAATAGAATGGTGCAACCTGTCAGAAGTGTCAGCATGACAGAGATGGAAGCCTTCTTTGATGGCAGGTTAATCTCCAAGAGATTGTGGCCACCAAGATCGCCTGAATTAGCACTGCTGTATTTTTACTTTTGATGCCATTTTAAAAGGTCTTTCTTTAAATATTTTGTCATACCATGCCTGATGAAGAGACCTGAGAAGTTTTGAAAGCTTGCCTTGTAACATCACTTATTTTATTTTAGTTAGCCATTAAAAGGTATCACAATTACAAGATTATTATTTTGTTTTTCCCACAGAGAGCAATAAACATTTTTTCAACTGGCTAACACGATACCAAACCTTTTATTTTCTAACCAAAATTAGGGTATAGTAGGACAGAGTAGGTGGAGAGAGCCAGTGAGGAGGTAGCAGGAGTTGCTCTCAAGTGACAAGCTGCAGGCAGGGTACCAGTCCCTAGGTCATCCAGGCTTAATGGGCCCGGTGGCAGAACTGGTTGCTGTGGGAGTTCAAACCTACCAGCAGCTTAGTGGACTTCAGTAGCATATAGGGTCAGTGAACTACTATAATCATGGATACTCACAGGAACTGTGATACCAGCCCGGCTGGAAGGACTAACAGCAACCAAGAGGGAGTACTGGAAAGTTACAGGCACCAAGAAACCTAAAGCTCAGGACAAGTCAGAAGGAAGGCCAATATATTCACTCTGCAGAATGGACCACATTCTCATCAGACTGCCCAGACCACATGCCTGATGGTGAATGTACTACCCTGGATTTGGTACAGCAGATTTAGTAAAAAGGTGCTTCTTACCGGCTGAAGCTGGCGGCGCCCACCACACAGGGAGCCAGTGTGTGATGCTTGCCCCGCCCCCTACTCCACTGCCGCTCCCCATCCTGACTGTCGCTTGATCCTCAGGGTTCACACTGTCAAATGGATGGTGCGGCCCTGCCTGCTGTCTCCTTTCTCCACCGCACATATCACCACAACCCTCATTATCTCCATGGGAGCCAGCCATGGTTGGGTAGTATTAACCATCTGTGCGGCTTACTACCACCTATCTCCCAGGAACCCCTTGCAACGCCAGCCTCATCAGGCTGATTATCCCAACAATTGTCACGAAAAAACTTTATTCCTACTACTTCACCTTTTATACGTGCGGTTAAGACCACAGCTACTGGGCACGGCTACCGTGGACCAAACTTTGGCCCAGCTGCTGAGTAACCTGGCTCTTGCAACCAATCTCATAAATGCTGCCTGTGGATTGGGCACTAGAGTGACCGGATCTCATAGGGGGGGGGGAAATGTCGAAATTTTGTCTGTCTGGACCCCACAAAACGATTCCCCTTTCCAGATATTGATATAGCCAAAATTTGAGCTCGATCAAACGACGTTAACCCGTGCCGCTCGTCGCTCAAGGTTTGAAAAAATCCAAATTTTTGGCCAAAAAGCTGACATATGGAGCCATAACTCCAGAACGATAAATAATAAAAACATGCTTAATATCTCAAAAGAAAGCTAATGTTGTTCTTCAAAATGTATATTTTACACATACCGTATATACTCGTGTATAAGCCGACCCGTGTATAAGCCGACCCCCCTACTTTTGCCCCAAAAATCTGGAAAAACCTATTGACTCGTGTATAAGCCGAGGGTGGACCCCAGCACAGGTATACAGCCCCCAGCAGTGTGGTATACATGCCCCCCCAGTGGTATACAGGCCTCCCCAGTGGTAGTATACAGCAGCCCCAGTGGTAGTATATAGCAGCCCCAGCAGCCCCAGTGGTAGTATACAGCAGCCCCAGCAGCCTCAGTGGTAGTATATAGGAGCCCCAGTGGTAGTATACAGCAGCCCCGGCAGCCCCAGCGGTAGTATACAGCAGCCCCAGCAGCCCCAGTGGTAGTATATAGGAGCCCCAGCAGCCCCAGTGGTAGTATACAGCAGCCCCAGCAGCCCCAGTGGTAGTATATAGCAGCCCCGGCAGCCCCAGCGGTAGTATACAGCAGCCCCAGTAATCCAGGGCCCCCCCAGCCTTGCTCCAGTAACCTGTAAAGGAAAATATACTTATCACTGTCCCTCTGCCGTTCCCGCTCGCCGCTGCCGTCCGCGATCCTCCATCTTCATGCGTTTTCTTCCGGCTTCCTGTGTTTGTCGCCGGCTATGACGTCATTGTTGGCGACGAACACAGGAAACCGGAAGAAGACGCATGAAGATGGAGGATCGCGGTCGGCAGCGGCGAGCGGGGACGGCAGTGGGACAGTGATAAGTATATTTTCCTTTACAGGTTACCGGAGCAAGGCTGGGGGGGCCCTGGATTACTGAGGCTGCTGTATACTACCGCTGGGGCTGCTATATACACTGGGGCCGTATTGACTCGGGTATAAGCCGAGGGGCCTACTTTTCAGCCCAATTTTTGGGCTGAAAAACTCTGCTTATACGCGAGTATATACGGTAATTGCTGTTATTTTAAGTCAAACTGAGTTACAACAGCTTTTAGCCCCAAGAATGTGACCTGGTACCACTAGGAGCATACTTCGTATATTTTGTTATTAAGTGATAAATTTTTTTTTTTTTGGCATATTTTTGAGTTTAAAGTAGAAATATAATAAAAAAACAAGTAATTCTGAATTCGAGTCCAAATTAACTGAGAGCCACCCCAGAGATGACTACAAGGAGCTGTTGCAGTTGGTTCTCGTATTTGTTGGATCACTAGACGGCAATGTTGTGGGTGCTAGAACTCCAGGAGCCATTCATCACGCTAGGTGGATGGCAAAGGCTATTTACTGCTTAAAAATGTTCATTTTTCGTCGTCAATTTAAGATGTCTAAAGAAGAAGAAAGTTCTGTGCGTGCCATTTCTGTTTTCCTAGTTAAAATTTGTTGTAATGCTTGGTTCAATGCTCCAAAAGCTCATCTTGCGCCAAAGCAAGATTTAGGTATTTTGCATAGTCTGTTAGACTATAAAGAATGTGACAACGACATTGCAGAAATAGCCCTGACCAAATTTTCGAACCATTTGTGGTATTTGAATGCAGAGTTGGTGGGATTATCGTTTTTTGATGCCACCATTACAGACGATGAAAAGTTGTTAATCTATAATATAAAAGCCGAAGGCCACTTCCGGAGAACCCGAAGGTTACTTCCGTGATGGCCTCCGGACCATGGTGGTGACGTCATGCAGTGCAGGGGAGCCGGCCGGCGCCCGGCTACAGGGACAGGCAGAGGAACGTTCGGCTCTCGGACGTTCTGTCTGCCCTCCAGCCTCTCCCCTCCAGCCAGTAGCGTAGCCAGCGGGGGGAAAAGGTGGCAGGGGGAGCCCATTGCCCGCCACCTGGGGGGGCTCCGCACCCCCTGGGGGGCCCCGTGCTGACAGCAGCCGGCCGCCGTGCACACGGAGAGGGGGGAGGACGGGACTTCCTGTCCTGCAGCTCTGCCCGCCCCTCCTCTCCTCCTACAGCAGACTGTCGCGGTGAGTGTGCACCCCCCACCCAGCTACGCCTCTGCCCTCCAGCCTCTCCAGCTTCCGCTCTGCCCCTCCAGCCTCTGCCCCTCCAGCCTCTGCCCCTCCAGCCTCTCCAGCTTCCCCTCTGTCCCTCCAGCCTCTGCCCCTGCAGCCTCTCCAGATTCCCCTCTGCCCCTCCAGCCTCTGCCCCTCCAGCCTCTCCAGCTTCCCCTCTGCCCCTCCAGCCTCTGCCCCTCCAGCCTCTCCAGCTTCCCCTCTGCCCCTCCAGCCTCTGCCCCTCCAGCCTCTCCAGCTTCCCCTCTGCACCTCCAGCCTCTGCCCCTCCAGCCTCTCCTGCCCCTCCAGCCTCCCCTCTGCCTCTCCTGGCCCTCCAGCTTCCCCTCTGCCCCTCCAGCCTCTCCTGCCCCTCCAGCTTCCCCTCTGCCCCTCCAGCCTCTCCAGCTTCCCCTCTGCCCCTCCAGCCTCTCCTGCCCCTCCAGCTTCTGCCCCTCCAGCCTCTCCAGCTTCCCCTCCAGCTTCCCCTCTGCCCCTCCAGCCTCTGCCCTTCCAGCCTCTCCAGCTTCCCCTCTGCCCCTCCAGCCTCTGCCCCTCCAGCCTCTCCAGCTTCCCCTCTGCCCCTCCAGCCTCTGCCCCTCCAGCCTCTCCAGCTTCCCCTCTGCCCCTCCAGCCTCTCCAGCCTCCCCTCTGCCCCTCCAGCCTCTGCCCCTCCAGCCTCTCCAGCTTTCCCTCTGCCCCTCCAGCCTCTCCTGCCCCTCCAGCTTCTGCCCCTCCAGCCTCTCCAGCTTCCCCTCTGCCCCTCCAGCTTCCCCTCTGCCCCTCCAGCCTCTCCAGCTTCCCCTCTGCCCTCCAGCTTCCCCTCTGCCCCTCCAGACTCTGCCCCTCCAGCTTCCCCTCTGCCCCTCCAGCCTCTGCCCCTCCAGCCTCTCCAGCTTCCCCTCTGCCCCTCCAGCCTCTGCCCCTCCAGCCTCTCCAGCTTCCCCTCTGTCCCTCCAGCCTCTGCCCCTCCAGCCTCTCCAGCCTCCCTCTGCCCCTCCAACCTCCGCCCCTCCAGCCTCCCCTCTGCCCCTCCAGCCTCTGCCCCTCCAGCCTCTCCAACCTCCCCTCTGCCCCTCCAGCCTCTGCCCCTCCAGCTTTCCCTCTGCCCCTCCAGCCTCTCCTGCCCCTCCAGATTCTGCCCCTCCAGCCTCTCCAGCTTCCCCTCTGCCCCTCCAGCCTCTGCCCCTCCAGCCTCTGCCCCTCCAGCCTCTCCAGCTTCCCCTCTGCCCCTCCAGCTTCCCCTCTGCCCCTCCAGACTCTGCCCCTCCAGCTTCCCCTCTGCCCCTCCAGCCTCTGCCCCTCCAGCCTCTCCAGCTTCCCCTCTGCCCCTCCAGCCTCTGCCCCTCCAGCCTCTCCAGCATCCCCTCTGTCCCTCCAGCCTCTGCCCCTCCAGCCTCTCCAGCCTCCCCTCTGCCCCTCCAACCTCCGCCCCTCCAGCCTCCCCTCCGCCCCTCCAGCCTCCCCTCTGCCCCTCCAGCCTCCCCTCTGCCCCTCCAGCCTCCCGCCCTCCAGCCTCCGCCCTCCAGCCTCTCCCCTCCAGCCTCTCCCCAGCCTCTCCAGCTTCCGCTCTCCCCACCTCTCCTCACCCCTCCAGCCTCTGCCCTCCAGCCTCACCCCTCCAGCCTCTGCCCTCCAGCCTCTGCCCTCCAGCCTCCCCTGTCCTCTGCCCTCCAGCCTCCCCTGTCCTCTGCCCTCCAGTCTCCCCTGTCCTCTGCCCTCCAGCCTCCCCTGTCCTCTGCCCTCCAGCCTCCCCAGTCCTCTGCCCTCCAGCCTCCCCTGTCCTCTGCCCTCCAGCCTCTCCTGTCCTCACCCCTCCAGCCTCCGCTCTCCCCACCCCTCCTCACCCCTCCAGCCTCCGCTCTCCTACCCCTCCAGCCTCCGCTCTCCTCACCCCTCCTCACCCCTCCAGCCTCCACTCTCCTCACCCCTCCAGCCTCCGCTCTCCTCACCTCTCCATATACAATGTACAGTATGTGTATATATGTGTGTATGTAGTCACTTCCGTCACTTTGTCCGCATTTCCCTCACTTTGTCCGCACTTCCCTCACTTTCTCCGCATTCCCTCTCTTTGTCCGCACTTCCCTCACTTTGTCCGCACTTCCCTCACTTTGTACACACACATACACACACACACACACTCCGCTATACTTACCACCGGCCCTGCGTCTGCCGCCTGGATCCTCAGTCGACATGTCGCCGCCCCCGAACTACTGGATCCAATATAGCGTCCAAGAAGTCTCACCAAACTTCCCGGACGCCATATTGGATCCAGTCGTCTGGGGGCGGCGACATGTTGACTCAGGATCCAGGCGGCGGGGAAGACGCAGGGTCGGTGGTAACTATAGCGGAGTGTGTGTGTGTGTATGTATGTGTGTGCTGACCACTCTGCCCACAGCGCTGCGCTGACTACTCTGCCCACGGCGCTGCGCTGACCACTCTGCCCACGGCGCTGCGCTGACCACTCTGCCCACGGCGCTGCGCTGACCACTTTGGCCACGGTGCTGCGCTCACCACTCTGCCAACGGCGCTGTGCTGACCACTCTGTCCACGGCGCTGCGCTGACCAATCTCTCCGCACTCACTGCTAACCACTGAGCCACCGCACTCACTGCTAACCACTGAGCCACCGCACTCACTGCTAACCACTGAGCCACCGCACTCACTGCTAACCACTGAGCCACCGCACTCACTGCTAACCACTGAGCCACCGCACTCACTACTAACCACTGAGCAACCGCACTCACTGCTAACCACTGAGCTACCGCGCTCACTGCTAACCACTGAGCCACCGCGCTCACTGCTAACCACTGAGCCACCGCGCTCACTGCTAACCACTGAGCCACCGCGCTCACTGCTAACCACTGAGCCACCGTGCCGGTGCTAACCACTGAGCCACCGTATACTCTGCTACCCACTGAGCTACCTGTATACACACAATTCATTTCACCACACTCCTCTATTAGTAAATAAACTATATATGGATTCTAGACTACTCGATTCTTTAGAATCGGGCCGCCATCTAGTGGCTAATAAATTGCTCAGTAGCACAGATGAACCATCAGAGCATGCTAGGGTTGTAAATCCAAAAGTTAGGAAAGAAAAATTAAAAGAGGTAGTTGATGGAGGATTGGTAAATTTACTTACCAAAGAAATGTTTACATTCTTTGACCGATTTAATATAAAAACAGATTTCCTAAGACAAAATCCAAACACCTGGCCTCAAAATAATGACTTCCAAGAAGGATTGAAAATTGTCAAAACATTAAAAGTAGTTAATGATATGTCTGAGCGTTGTGTTAAATTAATAACCGACTTTAACGACCTTCTGACAATAGATGAAGAACAAAAGCAATATGTCCTGCAAGTTGTAAGCAAATGCCGAGCATTATATTCTGACATTTCCAAAACTGCTTTAACAAAAGCTCTAGAATAGATTAGATAACTATGTAAAATTATCAACTCATGTAGGTACTACGTCTGTATCTTTTCTGTGTCTGTTTTGTATGTATTATATACCTCATTTTTATATTTTAAAATAAAAAATGTCATTAGACTTATCAGTATTACTTGTTTTTTTATTATATTTCTACTTTAAACTCAAAAATATACCAAAAAAACCCAAAATGTATCACTTAATAACAAAATATACGAAGTATGCTCCTAGTGGTACCAGGTCACGTACTTGGGGCTAAAAGCTTGTTGTAACTCAGTTTGACTTAAAATAACAACAATTATGTATAAAATATAAATTTTGAAGACAAACATTAGCTTTCTTTTGAGATATTAAGTGTGTTTTTATTAATTACCGTTCTGGAGTTATGGCTCCATATGTCAGCTTTTTGGCCAAAAATTTGGATTTTTTTCAAACTTTGAGCGACTAGCGGCACGGGTTAACGTCGTTTGATCGAGCTCAAATTTTGGCTATCTCAATATCTGGAAAGGGGAATCGTTTTGTAGGGTCCAGACAGACAAAGTTCCGACATCGATTTTTTGTGGTTACCCTATTGGGCACCATATATCAGCTGCCAGGTTCCCTTTAAAAATGCATGTGATACCCTGTTTTCTTCAGCAGTCCATGTTTGCACAGAGAATAGAGAATATTTTCTATGGTTTCAACCACAGAATCATTATATATTATTTCATGATACTGTTTCTAGACCCCACACAGAGAATACATAGAAATATGATGCTGAGTTTACTATCTTGGATTGTTCTTCATCTTATAGTCTTTCATACCGTATTGTTGGTACAGTTGCGCCAGCAGAAATGAACGTGTGATAACTGGATATGATTTCTGCCAGAAATGTTCATTCTGTTGACATTTTAGACCAATTCTCCTGACGGATAAGAGTCAAACGAATAATTCTTTATACTTTTTTCAATTTTTCTTAGCAGAAACTTTAGTAGCGATACTAAGAAAAACTGACAGTAGCTGTGTGTCTTATTTCACAAACTTGTTTTGTTAAGAGAATGCATTCTAAGGCTGTCACTACTATAGGAAATGTGTCAGCATTAAAAATGTTACAAATAGAAAATAACATATATCAGTCAACAATAAATTCACAATTCTTCAAACATATGCAAAATCTGCGTGAACAAATTGCTAGGGGCATGTTTTCCATTATTCTACAACATTGTTTAATCCTTTCATTGAAATTATAGTTCACAAACTGAGTAAGGGCCCTTTCACATCAGCGTTTTTTTCAAATCGCGGCAGATGCGGTGAAAAATATAAGGGCCTAAGGGCCCTTTCACATCAGCGTTTTTTTCAAATTGTGGCAGATGCGGTGAAAAAAACCGCATCTGCCGCGATTACCGCATACCGGCTGCACTTGCGGCACGGTTGCGGCGCGATTGCGGTAAACGCCATACAATGTATAGGCGGACTTGCGGCAGGTGCGGCAAGTGCGGTTTTGGCACTTGCGGCAGGTGCGGCCACGAAAAAAAATGCTGTCAGCCGCGTTTTTTTTCGCGGCCGCACCTGCCGCAATCGCGACGCAACCGTGCCGCAAGTGCAGCCGGTATGCTGTAATCGCGGCAGATGCGGTTTTTTCACCGCATCTGCCGCGATTTGAAAAAAACGCTGATGTGAAAGGGCCCTTAGACTGCTTTCACAACAGCGTTTTATGCTGATCGCGGCAGTTGCGTTGAAAAAAACGCAACTGCCGCGATTACCGCATAACGGTCGCGATCGCGGCACACTTTTGGTAGGCCCCATACAATGTCTATGTGGCTTGCGGTTAGTGTGCGGCAGATGCGGCAAGTGCGGTTTTGGCAGGTGCGGCCGCAAAAAAAACGCGGTCAAAACCGCACTTGCCGCACCTGCCGCAAGCCCCATAGACATTGTATGGGGCTTGCCGCAGGTGAACCGCAAGTGCGGCCGTTATGCGGTAATCACGACAGTTGCGGTTTTTTCACCGCAACTGCCGCGATCAGTGCAAAACGCTGATGTGAAAGGGGCCTAAGGGATAAAAAAGTAGAATAGATTATATGTGTAGTATAAATGTAAAAGTAAACTCCTTACACGTCTGTTTATATAAAAGTATGCAAAAGTGACGTGAACCCAATGGGTTTGAGGTATGAATTAACCAAGAAATGGAGTCTACATTGTGGCCTCTTCATCCATAAGGGTGTATGGAATAGCCTTAGATAGTCAATGCTGACATGAAAATTGTGCACCTTTCTCAGATGGATGTGCGGATGTTACAACATTTAATACTATAGCAATCAGTAATTTTTCATTTTTTCAAGGAAATTTCGAATGTAGATATTTTTTAAGAACTTAATCAGTTTTGAAGTAACTTTTGGGGACATATACTTTATATACTGAAAATCACCAAAAGTGATACCATTTTAAATACAACCCCCCCCCCCTCAACATATTGAAAAATGTTTCCATGTAGATTATTAATCCTTCAGTAATTAATGCAAAGTGGCAGGAAAGGCAAATATTTTTACCACCTAAATGTTGCTAACTTCTGAACAGGTATTGTATCTGTCAAACTTCAAGGCCATTATTTGGCTGTAAAGTGCCATAGCAACCATTAAGGCCACACAATCATGATCTCGGGTTAAAGAGGGACCCCTCAGGCATAGTCTCTGTTAACCATCTAGATTCCATAGTCACTATTGACAGCAGCATCTAAACGGCCATGGACGGTTCCAAAACCGATCTTGACTGATGCAGCAGGGTGTCAGCTATAATCTACATCCAATAACTATACACTTATGTCTCAGGTCAAATTCGAGCTGAATTTATGGTCACTAAGGGGATAAATAACTTTGCAGAGCTCCCACAGATACAGTTGTGGCCAAAAGTATTGACACCCCTGAAATTCTGTCAGATAATTCTCAGTTTCTTCCTGAAAATGATTGCAATCACAAATTCTTTGGTATTATTATCTTCATTTAATTTGTCTTAAATGAAAAAACACAAAAGAGAATGAAGCAAAAACCAAAACGTTGATCATTTCACACAAAACTCCAAAAATGGGCCGGGCAAAAGTACTGGCACCCTCAGCCTAATACTTGGTTGCACAACCTTTAGCCAAAATAACTGCGATCAACCGCTTCCGGTAACTATCAATGAGTTTCTTACAATGCTCTGCTGGAATTTTAGACCATTCTTCTTTGGCAAACTGCTCCAGGTCCCTGATATTTGAAGGGTGCCTTCTTCAAACTGCCATTTTTAGATCTCTCCACAGGTGTTATTGCCAACACCTGTTAGGTGCCACAGGTAAGTTACAGGTGCTGTTAATTGCACAAATTAGAGAAGCATCACATGATTTTTCTAACAGTGCCAATACTTTTGTCCACCCCCTTTTTTATGTTTGGTGTGGAATTATATCCAATTTGGCTTTAGGACAATTCTTTATGTGTTTTTTCATTGAAGACAAATTAAATGAAGATAATAATTCCAAAGAATTTGTGATTGCAATCATTTTCAGGAAGAAACTGAGTATTATCTGACAGAATTGCAGGGTGTCAATACTTTTGGCCACAATTGTATGTCAGGAAAGAGCTGCACATGCTCTGCCATCTTTCCCCTGTGTGACCTGCACACATCAAAAGGATATTCCATAAATATAGATGGGATGAGATGTATATACAGTCATATGAAAAAGTTTGGGCACCCCTCTTAATCTTACTCTTTTTTTTTTTGTTTAAAATTAGTTTTTTGCAACAGCTATTTCAGTGTGATATATGTAATAACTGATGGACACAGTAATATTTCAGGATTGAAATGAGGTTTATTGTACTAATCGAAAATGTGAAATATGCATTATTTCAAAAATTGACAGGTGCAAAAGTATGGCCACCTCAACAGAAAAGTGACATTAATATTTAGTAGATCCACCTTTTGCAAAAATAACAGCCTCTAGTCGCTTCCTGTAGCTGTTAATGAGTTCCTGGATCCTGGATGAAGGGATTTTTGACCATTCCTCTTGATGGTCACCGAGCATGGACAGCCCGCTTCAAAACATCCCACAGATGTTCAATGATATTCAGGTCTGGGGACTGGAATGGCCATTCCAGAACATTGTAATTGTTCCTCTGCATGAATGCCCGAGTAGATTTGGAGCGGTGTTTTGGATCATTATCTTGCTGAAATATCCATCCCCGGCGTAACTTCAACTTTGACACTGATTCTTGAACATTATTCTTAAGAATCTGCTGATACTGAGTGGAATCCATGCGACCCTCAACTTTAACAAGATTCCCGGTGAAGTCATTGGCCACACAGCCCCAAATCATGATGGACCCTCCCCCAAATTTGACAGTGGGTAGCAAGTGTTTTTCTTGGAATGCTGTGTTTTTGTGGCGCCATGCATAACGCCTTGTTGTATGACCAAACAACTCAATCTTTGTTTCATCAGACCTTCTTCCAAAATGAAACTGGCTTGTCCAAATGTGCTTTTGCATACCTCAGATGACTCTGTTTGTGGTGTACATGCAGAAACAGCTTCTTTCGCATCACTCTCCCATACAGCTTCTCCTTGTGCAGTGTGCGCTGTATAGTTGACCGATGCACAGTGACACCATCTGCAGCAAGACGATGCTGCAGGTCTTTGGAGGTGGTCTGTGGATTGTTCTTGACTGTTCTCACCATTCTTCTTCTCTGCTTTTCTGATATTTTTGTTGGCCTGCCACTTCTGGCCTTTACAAGAACTGTCCCTGTGGTATTCCATTTCCTTACTATGTTCCTCACAGTGGAAACTGACAGGTTAAATCTCTGAGACAACTTTTTGTATCCTTCACCTGAGCAACTATTTTGAACAATCTTTTTTTTCAGATCATTTGAGAGCTGTTTTGAGGAGCCCATGATGCCACTCCTCAGAGAAGATGCAACTAGGAGAATAACTTGCAAGTGGACATCTGAAATAGCTTATCTCATGATTGCATACACCGGGCTATGAAGTACAAAGCTCAATGAGATTACCAAACCAATTTAGTGCTTCAGTAAGTCAGTAAAAAGTAGTTAGGAGTATTCAAATCATGAAAATCAGAAGGGTGCGCATACTTTTGCACCTGTCAAATTTTGAAATAATGCATATTTCACATTTTTGGTTAGTACAATAAACCTCATTTCAAACCTGAAATATTACTGTGTCCATCAGTGATTACATATATCACACTGAAATAGCTGTTGCAAAAAAATAATTTTAAACAAAAAAAAAAAAAGAGTATGGTTAAGAGGGGTGCCCAAACTTTTTCATATGACTGTATATATAGATGGGAAATAGTTCTACAAATGCTGTCATAACTCATATGGAAAACTTGTTAATCCAGGCTTCCCCACACTACAGAGCAATTGAGCTAACCTTACCTACAAACTTAAAGTGGCTACAGGAAGTATTCAGACACCTTTACATTTTCACTCTTTGTTTCATGGCAGCCATTTGGTAAATTCAAAAAAATTATTATTTTTTCATTAATGTACACTCTGCATCCCATCTTGACTGAACAAAAACTGAAATGTAGAAAGTTTTGTAAATGTATTAAAAAAGAAAAACTGAAATGTCACATGGTCATAAATATTCAGACCCTTTTCTCAGACACTCATATTTAAGTCACATGCAGTGCATTTCCTTGTGATCCTCCTTGAGATGGTTCTACTCCTTCATTGGAGTCCAACTGTGTTTAATTAAACTGATAGGAATTGATTTGTAAAGGCACACACCTGTCTATATAAGACCTCACAGCTCACAGTGCATGTCAGACCAAATGAGAATCATGAGGTTAAAGGAACTGCCCAAGGAGATCAGAAACAGAATTGTGCCAAGGAACAGATCTTGCCAAGGTTACAAAATAATTTCTGCAGTACTCAAGGTTCCTTAGAGCACAGTGATCTCCATAATCCTTAAATGGAAGACGTTTGGGACCACGAGAAGTTTTCCTAGACCTGGCCTTCCAGCCAAGCTGAGCAATCGTGGGAGAAGAGCCTTAGTGACACAGGTAAAGAAGAACCCCAAGATCACTGTGGCTGAGCTCCAGAGATGCAGTAGTGAGATGGGAGAAAGTTACACAAAGTCAACTGCAGTATCACTGCAGCCCTTTTCCAGTCAGGCCATTTTGGCAGAGTGGCCCAACGGAAGCTGCTCCTCAGTGCAAGACATATGAAAGCTTGCATTAAGTATGCAAAAAATCACATGAAAAACTCTCAGACTTGAGTAATAGGATTCTCTGGTCTGATGAGATGCAGGAAAAAAACATTTTTTTCTCTGGTTTGAATTGAAGCGCTACCAGAGGGATCACAGGGATGGCAAATTATTCCAAAATAATTTCTTGTTTTATTACGCGTTTCGGCTTCACATATAACAAGCTTTTATCAGATAATGATCTGATGAGATGAAGATATAACTTTTTGATGATAATTCTAAGTGATATTTGTTCAGAATACCAGGCACTACTCATCACCTGCCCAATACAATCCCAACATTGACAAATGGTGGTGGCAGCATCATGCTATGGGGGTGTTTTTCAGCTGCAGGTACAGGATGACCGGTTGCAGACTTGGCCAAAGGTTCACCTTCCAGCAAGACAATGACCGTAAGCACATAGCTAAAATATAACAAAGGAGTGGCTTCAGACCAACTCTGTGACCATTCCTGACTGGCCCAGCCAGAGCCCTGACCTAAAGCCAATTGAGTATCTCTGGAGAGACCTGAAAATGGCTGTCCACCAACATTCACCATCCAACCTGACGGAACTAGAGAAGATCTGCAAGGAAGAATGGCAGAGGTTCCCCAAATCCAGGTGTGAAAAACTTGTTGCATCATTCCCAAGAAGACACATGGCTATACGAGCTCAAAAGGTGCAAATACTCAATACTGAGGAAAGGGTCTGAATACTTATGACCATGTGATATTTCAGTTTTTTATTTTCTAATAAATTTGCAAAAATGTCTACATTTCAGTTTTTTTTCAGTCAAGATGGCAGAGTGTACATTAATGAGAAAAAAAGAACTTTACCTCTGAATACTTTACGTACCCACTGCATAAAGAAAAAGATTGATATTAACAAAGCTTGGTCAGTGAAAGTGGCTCTCACAGGCTTTCTCTAGGAGTCCTGGCAGCATTAAAACTGCTTTTTTACATTTAAAATACTAAATCAATAATAGAATATTATATGATGTGGAGATCAACAACTCCCCTTTAAGACCAGCATGCATCCGCCAGATCCACTTAGGAGGATTTGTCTGCTCTCCTGACATATCTGTTAGAAATTCAAATAATCTTCATAGAGTAGAAATTATGCAGCGTTCTTATAATTTGGCATTGCTCTGTTCCTTGGATATTCCCAGATATATATGAATAAATTGACACTGGGCGTTTCCACTCCCCTTGTGATTTGGTGACTGTATGACCTCAGCACTCCAGAGAATGTAAATGAAAAATTAAAGATTCATGAGAAGGATAGAGCAGTCCTTAATTATTCACAAGGAAGTTTCGGCTCTCCTGGGCCTTGCTCTTCCACAGGCTCTGTAGTAAAATAGCAGGAATGAAAGAAGTCAAAAATGTTTGTGATGTCTGTGGCTGTGAAATATTTAAGTATTGCTTTGTTCTACTCTTAAAACATTGAATGATGTCTTTGACACACCAATACATATCTTTAACTTGCATCTATTATAGATACTCAGAGAGCCATCAAATTTTCTTTTTTCTTTTGTGAATTTAGATTCCTTCAGTCATGCCCAGTGGCGGATTATAATGAGGTCAATATGGGCTTTTGCCCCGGGCCCAATGGTGTCTAGGGGCCCGCAGTCCAGGGGGTAAATTGCCCCATTATAATCCGCCACGGCGCCACCACACAGCACTCTGCACGCAGGCACAGCATCCATGAGGTGATGAGCCCTGCTAGTTGACAGGGAGCGGCAACCGCAGGGGGCCTGATGGTGGCGCGGCCCCCTGCTAATGCCGCTCTCTCTCCCACAGTCCCGGCCGCCACCGCTGTGTTACACTCCCCCCCCCCCCTCCGCAGTGACTGTGAGCCCACCTGTAGCCGCACAGGATGAAAGACCTGTGCTTACAGGACCTGTGATGATGTGAATGGAGGGGAGGAGTCAGGGATCACATGATCGGCTCCTCGTTGTGCAGGTCTCCACTCTGTGATGGTTGTCATGGTGCTGGAGAGGTGAGGAAAAGGATGAGAAGACCTGTGCTTACAGGACCTGTGATGATGTCATAGAGGGGAGGAGTCAGGGATCACATTATCAGCTCCTCGTTATGCAGTCCTCCACTGTGCTGGATGTCATGGTGCTGGATAAGGTGAAGGAGAGGATGAGATGACAGTTATGTGTGGCCCACTTGTGTGCTGTGTTACCCACTGTGTGTGCTGTGTGGCCCCCTGTGTGTCCTGTGTGGCCCCCTGTGTGTGCTGTGTGGCCCCCTGTGTGTCCTGTGAGGCCCCCTGTGTGTCCTGTGAGGTCCCCTGTGTGTCCTCCTATCTGTCTTGTGTGGCCCACCTGTGTGCTGTGTTACCCTCTGTGTGTGCTGTGTGGCCCCCTGTGTGTGCTGTGTGGCCCCCTGTGTGCTGTGAGGACCCCTGTGTGTCCTGTGAGGTCCCCTGTGTGTCCTCCTATCTGTCTTGTGTGGCCCCCTGTGTGTGCTGTGAGGCCCCTGTGTGTCCTGTGAGGCCCCGGGGCACTTCAGCTCTGTGCCGGCGGGAAATGAGTGCCGCGCGCGGTGCTCATCTCCCTGCGGCTTCCGGGCTGTCAGAGCATGACGGCGGGCCCCCTGTGTGCCCTGCGAGGCCCCCTATGTGGCCTCCTGTCTGTCCTGTGTGGCCTCCTGTGTGGTCCCCTGTGTGGCCCCCTCTGAGTCCTGTGAGGCCCCTTGTGTGTCCTGTGAGGCCCCCTGTGTGTCCTGTGAGGCCCCCTGTGTGTGCTGTGTGTCCCCCTGTGTGTGCTGTATGGCCCCCTGTGTGTGCTATGTGGCCTCCTGTCTGTCCTGCGAGGCCCCCTGTCTATCCTGCGAGGCCCCTGTGTGTCCTGTGAGGCCCCCTGTGTGTCCTGTGAGGCCCCCTGTGTGGTTTCCTGTCTGTCTTGTGTGGCCCCGTGTGTGTGCTGTGAGGCCCCCTGTGTGTGCTGTGTGGCCCCCTGTGTGTGCTGTGTGGCCCCCCTGTGTGTGCTGTGTGGACCCCTGTGTGCTGTGAGGCCCCCTGTGTGTCCCCCACACAGGGGTCAGGAGATTTACAGTGTGGATGTAGCAGAGCCGAGTGTGTACTAGGTGTATGGAGCGGAGCCGTGTGTGTACGTGGTGTATGGAACGGAGCCGTGTGTGTACGAGGTGTATAGAGTGGAGCTGAGTGTGTACGAGGTGTATGGAGCGGAGCCGTGTGTGTACGAGGTGTACGGAGCAGAGCCGCTTGTGTAACTAGGTGTATGGAGCGGAGCGATGTACGGAGCAGAGCTGAGTGTGTACGAAGCAGAGCCGCGTGTACAAGGTGTACGGAGCAGAGACGCGTGTGTACGAGGTGTACGGAGCGGAGCCGTGTGTGTATGAGGTGTATGGAGCGGAGCCACATGTGTACGAGGTGTATGGAGCGGACCCGTGTGTACGAGGTGTATGGAGCGGAGCCTCATGTGTATGAGATGTACGGAGCAGAGCTGAGTGTGTACGAAGCAGAGCCGCGTGTACAAGGTGTACGGAGCGGAGCCACGTGTGTACGAGGTGTACGGAGCGGAGCCGAGTGTGTACAGGGTGTATGGAGCAGAGCCGCGTGTGTACGAGGTGTACAGAGCCAAGCCGCATGTGTACGAGGTGTACAGAGCCAAGCCGCATGTGTACGAGGTGTATGGAGCGGAGCCGAGTGTGTACAAGGTGTACGGAGCGGAGCCGTGTGTGTACGAGGTGCACAGAGCAGAGCCGCGTGTGTATGAGGTGTACGGAGCGGAGCCGAGTGTGTTCGGAGTAGAGCCGCGTGTGTATGAGGTGTACGGAGCGGAGCCGAGTGTGTTCGGAGTAGAGCCGTGTGTGTATGAGGTGTACGGAGTGGAGCCAGATGTGTATGAGGTGTACGGAGCAGAGCCGAGTGTGTACGGAGCAGAGCCGAGTGTGTACGGAGCAGAGCCGCGTGTGTACGGAGCAGAGCCGTGTGTGTACAAGGTGTACGGAGTGGAGTTGCATGTGTACAAGGTGTACAGAGCAGAGCCGCGTGTGTACGAGGTGTACGGAGCCGAGCCGCATGTGTACAAGGTGTATGGAGCGGAGCCGCGTGTGTACGAGGTGTATGGAGCGGAGCCGCGTGTGTACTAGGTGTATGGAGCGGAGCCGCATGTGTATGGAGCCGAGCGTGTACGAGGTGTTCAGAGCAGAGCCGAGTGCGTAAGAGGTGTACGGAGCGAAGCCGAGTGTGTATGAGGTGTATGGAGCGGAGCCGAGTGTGTACGAGGTGTATGGAGCAGAGCCGTATGCGTACAAGGTGTACAGAGCAAAGCCAAGTGTGTACGAGGTGTACGGAGCTGAGCCATGTGTACGAGGTGTATGGAGCAGAGTTGAGTGTGTACTAGGTGTACGGAGCGGAGCCATGTATGTATGGAGCATGTGGAGCTGTGTGCTTACAAGGTGTGCGTACCAGTGGTAGCTGCTTGCGGATGTTGCTCCCACTCCTATAGTCCCAGCGGCCTCTGCTGGCAGCATTGTTCTCCCGAGTCCCGGCTGCCGCTGTCCGCCCTGCTATGCTGATTCTGCCGGGCCCGACCGGGCTTTGCTGAATCCTCCTACTCTAGGAGGACCCAGACCCAGGCAGGCAGCTGATCTCGACTGAGGCTGAGCAGACTCCTCCGTCCTCCTGACTGAGTCTGTGTCTCACCCGCCGACCGCCGTCCACCACCTCCTGGGTCGCCGCCTGCATGAAGAGAGGTAGTCTGAGGAGAGGGACCGTCACCTAATGCCGACACAGAGCACAGAGAGGACGTGCCTGTGTGACAGAGAGGTGAGTGATATGTCCACTCCTGACTCCTGCCCTGCTGCTGCAGCTGCTGCCTGTGGCTGTGCTCTGTGTGTGCACTGCCAGCCAGACCTGGTGGCTGCTGCATGGCAGGGAGGACTCAGTCAGTGTAAAGAAAGAATGTAAGCAGTAATTAAATGATTTGTGTACAAAGGCCCCTTTCACATCTTTTTTTTTTTCAGATTGTGGCAGATCCGGCAGATTTACCGCATCTGCCGACTAACGGCCGCACTTGCGGCACACTTGCGGCAAGCCCCATGCATTGTTTATGGGGCTTGCGGTTTGGTGCGGCAAGTGCGGTTCTGCTGGGTGCGGCAAGTCCGGCATTTGCGGCGGTGGAAAAAAAAACGCCGCTGACCGCGTTGTCATCCATCGTCGCAACGGCTGTTAGGCAGCAAATGTGGTAAATCTGCTGGATCTGACGCAATTTGAAAGACACGGTGATGTGAAAGGGGCCTAACGAACGCTGCTTTCACATCAGTGTTTAGCTGATGTTTGGGCCGTTCCAGCAGGTGGCGGCGCATGTGCCGGATCGTCCGCCTAACAGCCGACTTGCGGCCCGGATGCGGCAAGCCCCATGCATTGTCTATCACAAGTGCGGTTCTGCTGAGTGCGGCAGATCAGGCACTTGTGGCCGCGAAAAAAAAACTCTACAAGTGGTGTTTTTTTTTCGCGGCTGCAAGTGTCGAATCTGCCGCACACGGCAGAACCGCACTTGCCGCACCGGACCGCAAGCCCCATAGACAATGCATAGGGCTTGCCGCATCTGGACCGCAAGTCGGCCATTAGGCGGCTGATCCGGCGCCACCTGCCGAATCGGCCGCACATCAGCAAAACAGCTGATGTGAAAGGCCCCTTAATCACTGGAGTGGTGTGCCCCACCATCTTGGATAATACAGAAACATGTGAAATGGCTATACATGGTGTATCATGTGCCCCTCTAATAAGTGGCTGTCTTGCTTGGATCATGTACGTATGGAGTCCATGCATTCATGATTCAAGAAAAATATCCACATAGAGGGGCACATACAACATGTAGAGGTATTTCACATGTCTATCCAAGGTGGAGGGGTAGTGGGTGCGCACATTGTGTATTTTGTGATTTTTTTTTTACCTCAGTTTTTGTAAGGCCTATTGCACACGCTGAGTATTTGGGGAGTTGTTACCTCAGTATATGTAAGGCCTCGTGCACACGCTGAGTATTTGGTGAGTTTTTACCTCAGTATTTGTAAGGCCTCGTGCACACGCTGAGTATTTGGTGAGTTTTTACCTCAGTATCTGTAAAGCCTATTGCACATGCTGAGTATTTGGTGGGTTTTTACCTCAGTATCTGTAAGGCCTCGTGCACACGCTGAGTATTTGGTGAGGTTTTACCTCAGTATCTGTAAGGCCTCGTGCACACGCTGAGTATTTGGTGAGTTTTTACCTCAGTATTTGTAAGACCTCGTGCACACGCTGAGTATTTGGTCAGTTTTTACCTAGTAATTGTAAGGCCTCATGCACACGCTGAGTATTTGGTGAATTTTACCTCAGTATCTGTAAGGGCCTCGTGCACACGCTGAGTATTTGGTGAATTTTTACCTCAGTATCTGTAAGGCCTTGTGCACACGCTGAGTATTTGGTCAGTTTATACCTCAGTATTTGTAAGGCCTTGTGCACACGCTGAGTATTTGGTCAGTTTATACCTCAGTATCTGTAAGGCCTCGTGCACACGCTGAGTATTTGGTGAGTTTTTACCTCAGTATTTGTAAGGCCTCGTGCACACGCTGAGTATTTGATTTTTTTCCCCTCAGTATCTGTAAGGCCTCGTGCACACGCTGAGTATTTGGTGAGTTGTTACCTCAGTATCTGTAAGGCCTCGTGCACACGCTGAGTATTTGGTGAGTTGTTACCTCAGAATCTGTAAGGCCTCGTGCACACGCTGAGTATTTGGTGATTTTTTTTCCCCTCAGTATCTGTAAGGCCTCGTGCACACGCTGAGTATTTGGTCAGTTTTTCCCTTAGTATATGTAAGGCCTCGTGCACACACTGAGTATTTGGTGAGTTTTTCCCTTAGTATATGTAAGGCCTCGTGCACACGCTGAGTATTTGGTGATTTTTTTTCCCCTCAGAATCTGTAAGGCCTCGTGCACACGCTGAGTATTTGGTGATTTTTTTTCCCCTCAGTATCTGTAAGGCCTCGTGCACACGCTGAGTATTTGGTCAGTTTTTCCCTTAGTATATGTAAGGCCTCGTGCACACACTGAGTATTTGGTGAATTTTTATCTCAGTATCTGTAAGGCCTTGTGCACACGCTGAGTATTTGGTGAGTTTATACCTCAGTATTTGTAAGGCCTTGTGCACACGCTGAGTATTTGGTGAGTTGTTACCTCAGTATTTGTAAGGCCTTGTGCACACGCTGAGTATTTGGTGAGTTTTTTCCCTTAGTATATGTAAGGCCTCGTGCACACGCTGAGTATTTGGTGATTTTTTTTCCCCTCAGTATCTGTAAGGTCTCGTGCACACGCTGATGCTGCATTATAAGAAACAGGCTATTATGCCCTGAATGCCCCCTGTACACAGAATAAATAACTTATAGAAATCTAGCACCATGTATTCTAACCTATTACCAGTCCAAAATTCTTGCTTGCAGATTGGTCCATTCAGCCTCTCCTCGCCGTCTGACAGCCTCTTCTTCTGAATGATATGGATCACGCCTTTGTTATCCACGTCTCACTTTCCCATCTCACGTCTGTGCAGATGCCTCTCCAGCTTGCGCAAACGCACCGTGCTCTGCCCTACTGCAGCTACAATGTAAAACTCATCTACTCATGCGCGAATCGCAGGGGTCTCTGCACATGGCTCCAGGCTCCCAGTCTTCTGCGTGTAATGTATGGTGACATTACTGAGATTTTAAACTTGTAGGATAATCCCATGATGGAGCACAGTGCACCTGCACAAGCTGGAGAGGTATGGGCATAGCATAGGCAATGGAAAAATTGGACGTAGTCACGTGGATAACGCAGGTGACAGGAGGCGTTATCTACATCATTCAGAAGAAGACGCTGTCGGACCGCGAGGAGGCGGGACGGACCAATCTGCAAGCAAGTCCATTGGACCAGTAACAGGTGATTATCATACAGGGTGCACACTGATCGAGATATTTTTAAGTTATTTATTCTGAGTACAGGGGCAGTCAGGGCATAGTGGCCGCCTCCTAATGGACTGCTCAATACTATGGCTTAAAGTGTTTTTTTTTTTTCCTCCTAACTGAATGGTAAATTGACTAGGATCAATGGATGTTTGACAGGTCAGAATTTCACTCATCAACTATTTTTCTGGAATAATCTATTTCAGGTATATGATAACCTCCATCACATGACTCCCGCGACCCCGTCACATGACCCCCATCACATGACCCGGGGGGGGCCCACAGAGTCTGAACAGCCCCGGGCCCCGGCTACCCTTAATCCACCCCTGGTCATGCCCCACCATTGGTGGATTAATTACTATATTAGCATTGATCGGGCAATGTCAGACTTACGGCATTCACACATCAGGTTTTCTCTTAAGGTACCGTAACACCTTTCAACATCATTTCCGACGTCGTTCAAAAGTGACGTCAGGAACGATGTTGAAACGACATCGTTGCGTTGTAGCATGTAAACGCACAATTCAACAACGATAGTCGTTCAAGTCGGATTTGACAGGTTTTCCTGCATGCCGGAAAACCTGTCAACTTCAACTTCAACAACCGACGGGATCGTTCGGTGTGACACCGCAATAGCGATGTTATGGCCAATCCCGCCTATTCGCTGCATTGCAGCGGATTGCTTGCTGGGTTGATCCCAGCCCAGCGAGCGATCGCGGCGCCAACATCGCAGCACATCTTGTCATGTGACAGCTAGACTGTGATGTTGGAAGCAAGCACGCACCCGCGGCATCGCATCCAACATCGCAGCCGATGTTGGATGGTGTGACGGGGCCTTTGTAAGTACTATCTGTGTTTTCCACTTATAGCACTTGTACCTAAAATAGTTTACGGGATAATTAATATGTCCAAGCTTTTCTTCAAATCAAATGCCCTGAGACTTATCAGATATCGATCCAAATGATGGATTAAACTCGCCAATGCAAGTCTATGGATCAGGGAAAATAATCAGACAATAAGATGCCATCAGTTTTTCATGCATTCTTTCATAGTGGAAGCTTGAGAAAGCACCATTAGTTTTTCTTTCATCTAAGAAAACATGATTAAACTCTGACAAAATGTTGATGGCAAAAAACTGACAATTTGACCAAAATATGACAGTAAAAACTGACTGAGCAAACTTTGATGACTCATTTTACGCTGATGAAACTCAGACCATTTTTTCTTATGAGGAAACCTTCAATAATGACAAAATTCAAATTGGTAATATCCATTTGTGAATTTATTTATGTTTCTCGGAGGAAGAAGAGAGGAACCTCACAATGTAAATTTGATATTTCATGAGCATATCTTCTATCAACTTTTTAAAAGGAGTTGTCCAGTACTAACACTTTGGCAAGGACATCTAAGTTGCCTGGCTGAGATGGCTTAACATTCAATTTCTATAAGGCTTTTATGGACACCTTGGTCACCCTCATGACCCAAGTTTTTAATGAATGTCTTTACTTGTGCATTCTGCCATGATTATAGCGAAAGCCTGATTTGATAATTGTGAGACATGATAAAGATCTGTCGTGCATTAAGAACTATCGTTTCATAGTACTTCTCAATGTGGATAGGAAAGTCTTGACAAAAACACTCTTCAATAAGCTAGTGAAATTTGCACCCCAGCTCCTTTCATGGGTGCAGCGTTGCTTGGTTTTAGTTGGAGCCCTTTTAATGCTGCTCTTAATGTCCAGGAGGCTGTGGAGCAGAGCAGGGCTGGCCTCTGGAAGGGATTTTTGCTATTCCTGGATCAGGAAAAAGCTTTCGGGTTAACCACAGCTGGTTCACTCTTTGAAGGTACGGTCTGCTTGCGGGGGGTGTGGACTGGCTGAAGACTCTTTATGTAGGGGCTGAGACGTTTCTGCTAGCAAATAGATGGATTTGGATACGCTTTCAAGGCTGGATCCAGTTTCCACCAGGGCTGTCCACTTAGCCCCTTACATTACATATTTGCAATCAATCCCTTCCTCAGGGAGTTAAGCAAAGACTTCTGGTAAAGTTGTGGATGGGTATGGTGGTCTTGGAGGCAGCCTTGAAGGCAATGACTTATGCAGATGACATCACAGTATGTGTCTCTTTGAAAAAATTGAAAAAGTATGTGTGGGCAGTGTTGTCTGAAGTAGAGAAGTGCAAAAGTCTATGGCTGGAACTAGAAGACACAATTTATGGTTTCTCGGACACCCTTCCGAAGCCTCAGCATTATGCCAAAGTCATAGGCATTAAATTCAGCAAGGGTGATTATTCTGAGAAAAATTGGGAAGGCAGACAGAAGAGTAGTCCAATGGCAGGGTAGGTGTTGCACACTGGGGGAATGGGTTGGCTTTTTCAAAGCTTATCTGCTTCTGTTGATAATTTATCTAAGCAGTGTTTATATTTTTCCAGAAACTCTCTGGACATGAGTCTATAGTTTGTTCTACCCAATGTTGTGGAGGAACAGACGTAACCTAAGTAAATGGCACAATACGTACCGTGTAGGTAGATTAAGAGGATTGCATTTGGTCAACCCATTGGTATTTCTTATAAATACTTTATTAAAAAATAAATGTGTCAAACCTCTGGAATGAGAGAGGTTCTCTGTGGGTATCCTCCTGCAAGAGATTGATTTGGCCTTTCTTCCAGGAATGAGATAAGGGGCAGAGTTTTCGCATATCACATGGACATCTCCCGACTTATGTTACTCCGGTCGCCCATATCTATAACGAGAGGGGATTACCATTGGCCCTCATGGCGTCCCAGGGCTAAATACTATTCCCTGCAGTTGCATCATATTGACACTCCTGATGAACACTTGATATTGCAAGGGGGAAATGCGTCGAGTGAGATGAATTAGGAACCAGATAAATTGATGAATTGTATAAATAATAACCTGCTTTTTTCTGACTGAGATCCACAATAGTATTGAAAAGTTTGGTTAGTCACAAAACCATTGAGACTGGGTCTATTTAAATGTATGAGCATTGTGGATGTTTACACTGAAAGGGGGTGAGGATCTCATATGGGATTGAGTAATCTAAGGTTACCATATTGGGTCTTGTGACTATCATTAATACAGCTCTGCTTATTTGTGAGCTGGGGAACCTTGTATGGGAATAAGACTTAAATACAATGATCATCTGAGATAGTGATAACTATAAGTAACCCCCCCCACTTCTTCTTTTTTACAGTCACGTACATACTTTTTTGAGTATAAGGGATAGACCCGTACTCTGTGATATTCTGTGGCAAACAACTTCCCCCTTACTTTCTATTGTTGGGGTATAGGTCAGATGTGTGTGTGTATTTGCTGAATGGCTCCTGGGTGGTAGATCACGGATACCAGGGATAGCCACCAAGGAACAGGGACACCATTCTCTCTTTTTTTAGGTGTTGAAAACTCAGTTGACAGGCAGGTTGATAACAGGTGTGAGCACAGGGTTATGGTTATACCCTATCCTCGTTCACAAGTGTTTGTATGTACAATAAATAGGACATATAGTCTGAGTTTTTAAACAAGGTAATTAAAAGTTATATTTTAGGAGTATACCCTTATTATTTATGTGCTATTTTGTAGGGCTGCAAGATATCTTTTTGTTTGGTGAGCAATAGCCCCTCTGGTTCCTCTACTTCTCTATGGCTTTGATCATCCATGCTTCTCTCTGCCAGCACAGATGCGCTGCTGCACGTGGAGCTCTCGGTAACTTCTTCCTCTTCCCGCTTGCGCTCCATGCTTCTCGCTAGACCCCCACCCTCCTGTGGGTGGTCATCGCTGATGGGCACATTGCTTTGCTCAGTAGTTTGTGGAGGGGGCGGATGCAGTCTGTGGCTCTGCTGCCCAGCTCTGCCCACGATGGAAGGATGCGACACTCCTCCTGGCCAGCACATGGTGATCACTTGAGAAAGACGCTATCTGCGTTGAAACGCGTTGTGACTAGAGGGACCCACTTGCTGATTAAAGCTGAAAGGTAAAATATCTAATGGCCGAGTCCTTGTGTGTATCTTAGCGCTCATTATATCACATTATCTTTTGGAGCTACATACACATTCTTCCCTGCTGGGAAGTGTGATAGCCAGCAGCTTTGAGCCACAGGACCTGGCAGACGTCAGCTTACCACTCCTTAGAGCAGTCACGTGCAGAGAGTGAGACACAGAGGTCACGTGCAGGGACCACCTCGCCGCTCGATTTCAACTAGGAGAGCCCAGCAGCACTAGCGACTAATCCAGTTGTGCGGACCTGCACAACCTTAGAAGGTGAGTGGAGGGGTGATTAAACTGACCCCATATAATTTTTTATAGCAGTTTGGCGCAAACGATTATGTTTCTTTTCTAGCACATGGTGTCAAGGAATGGTGGCCACCAATAAACAGTCTTTTTAAACACAGTCTTTTCGATACACAGGAACCATTTAACGGGGTTCAGAAATCCTGTCCGTGATGCCAAATGCTACGGTTGTAAGGGCCCGGGTATTTGAACACTCTTGGGGTATCAGTCTGTTTAGCAGTCATGGTGTCAACCCCAGAAGCCATGGCCCTGACCGAGCATGAAAAGAGGATTATTTACAGGGGAATAAAGTTTATCATGATGCCATCCATGGCTTCTGGTCAGGATGACCAGCGCTGCTTATAGTGAACCCTGGGGAATAGGTGTAGTGGCAGCTTAGGTGTATCACGCCCCACGGATGGAGCGGGTCCCCAGAGCTTAGTATTAGAGTCTGTGTGGATGATGGTGGTAGTTGTGATGTAGGGAGGTGCAGAAGGAGTGGACAGACACCAGAATTACAGTTCTTACCAGTCTCTTTACTTGCAGCTCAGTTCAGCGCCAACCCAGCCGGGTACTGTGCTCTTCCAGTGTGCAGCTCAACCAGCTCTCAGACAGTCCAGAAACACTCTGCTGAGACACCTTTAATAAGCCTTTCTCTGCTGCCCTTTCTGTGCTGATCTTCTTGCCTTCTCCTGTCCTGTGCCTTTGTACTGCTAGTCCTACAGCAGGCAACTGCGGGTCCTGTCGAGCGCTGGCCTCTCTGTAGTCACTGTGCCGGGGAGTGTACATGGGGTTGGCCACTGCACTTACAGTCCAGTTGCCTTTGGTTTCCTGGTTTGAACGTACAGTCTCACACCAGATTGGGGCTGGTCCCCTAATGCAGCTAGTTCCTCTACCAACGACCTGAACGGCGGTTGTAGATTCCGGGTCCCTCTGGCCAGGGTTCCGTGGTGACTTAACCAGTGGTCCCACTCCACCCCAGCTCTAGCCTCCCCTAGAACTCCATCTTGTTGCTGCTTCCTTGCTCTTCTACAAACTAAGTGTGTTGCCACCACTTAAAGTTCTCCTTCCTCCAGCCAGTAGATTGGGACTGCCTTCTCGAGGGGTTTCTTCCACCCTGCATCTCCTGGCCTGGAGTTGGGAATGGTGTTTGGTGTAAGATGTGTGTCTCTGTTTCTAGTCTCTGTCTTACCTGAGAGCAATGACTCAACACCTGTGGATTAGGTGCAGTATCACTGTGGTGACCAAGACGCAGGGGCACCACAAATTCATGGAAGAGCCCCACTAGAATTGGAGCCTATAGCTTAAAGCGGTTATCCTGGATTTATAAAAAAACAAATTGTGTCTAAGCACTAACAGGCAGGTAGCTGTCACCTACCGGGCATTTTGTCACTTACGGTGACATCACATCTACAGGCTTCTTTCCTTTGTCGACGGGCACATACCCGACATCACGCTGATTGACAGCTGGCTCCCCCACTTGGGTAGCGGGGAGCTGGCTGTCAATCAGCGTGATGTCGACTATGCACCCACTTCCACAAAGCAGAGTGGAAAAGCCACCTCTGCTCTGTTTACCCTGGCATGATGTCCCCATCAGGAGCGGTCTGTGACGACTCTGTGCCAGAGATGAACAGCGGTGAATGGTGCCGGGCACAATAGGCAGGTAGGTGGCAGCCAGGGGCGGGCTGGCCCAGGTGGCAGGGGGGCAAGTGCCCCCTGGGCTGGTGGTATAGTCCACACCTAGGGCCGCCCCCTACAGAAACGGGCCGGCCGCGGGCGTCGCTTTGCGGCCGGCACATGACGCGAGACGGCCCGGCCGCGGGAGTTGCTCTGTGATGCTGGATGTCTCAGATCAGGTAAGGGCTGATAGCACCCCCCCCGCTTCTCAAGTCAGACCTGACAGCCCCCCCCCCCCCCCCGCTTCTCAAGTCAGACCTGACAGCACCCCCCCCCCCCGCTTCTCAAGTCAGACCTGACAGCACCCCCCCCCCCGCTTCTCAAGTCAGACCTGACAGCACCCCCCCCAACCCCCCCCCCCCCCGCTTCTCAAGTCAGGGCCGGCAGGGCAAATCTGCCACCCAGAGATGGAGGCTCCAGCCAGCCCCTGGTGGCAGCTACTTACCTGTTAGTGCTTGGGCACTTGCTTGAGCTCTTTTTTCTTAATAAGAAATCTCAGATAACACCTTTAATTTGACTCAACATGGGAAACCTCACATGGCCTGAACATGGAAAATATTGACAGATTAAAATTCTGTGAGTGGGTGTGCATGGCCATTCTTAGTTAGTGGAGTTTTTTGTCTAGTTACCGTATATACTCGTGTATAAGCCGACCCATGTATAAGCCGACCCCCCTGCTTTTGCCCCCAAAACCTGGGAAAACCTATTGACTCGTGTATAAGCCGAGGGTGGACCCCAGCACAGGTATACAGCCCCCAGCAGTGTGGTATACAGGCCCCCTCAGTGGTATACAGCAGCCTCCCCAGTGGTAGTATACAGCAGCCTCCCCAGTGGTAGTATACAGTAGCCTCCCCAGTGGTATATACAGCAGCCCCAGAGGGGTATACAGCAGCCCCAGAGCTGTATACAGCAGCCCCAGAGCTGTATACAGCAGCCCCAGAGCTGTATACAGCAGCCCCAGAGGGGTATACAGCAGCCCCAGAGGGGTATATAGCAGCCCCAGAGGGGTATACAGCAGCCCCAGAGCTGTATACAGCAGCCCCAGAGCTGTATACAGCAGCCCCAGAGGGGTATATAGCAGCCCCAGAGGGGTATATAGCAGCCCCAGAGGGGTATACAGCAGCCCCAGAGGGGTATAGAGCAGCCCCAGAGGGGTATACAGCAGCCCCAGAGCTGTATACAGCAGCCCCAGAGGGGTATACAGCAGCCCCAGAGCTGTATACAGCAGCCCCAGAGCTGTATACAGCAGCCCCAGAGGGGTATACAGCAGCCCCAGAGGGGTATATAGCAGCCCCAGAGGGGTATACAGCAGCCCCAGAGGGGTATACAGCAGCCCCAGAGCTGTATACAGCAGCCCCAGAGGGGTATACAGCAGCCCCAGCCCCAGAGGGGTATATAGCAGCCCCAGAGGGGTATACAGCAGCCCCAGAGGGGTATACAGCAGCCCCAGAGCTGTATACAGCAGCCCCAGAGGGGTATACAGCAGCCCCAGCCCCAGAGGGGTATATAGCAGCCCCAGAGGGGTATACAGCAGCCCCAGAGGGGTATACAGCAGCCCCAGAGGGGTATTTAGCAGCCCCAGAGGGGTATACAGCAGCCCCCGCTGTATACAGCAGCCCCCGCTGTATACAGCGGTACCCGGCTGTATACAGCCCTCCCCCCTGGTATACCGGGCCCCCCCTGTGGCCACCTGTAAAGGAAGCGATGATTATACTTATCGGGTCGCTGTCGCCGACGCCGACGCCGCCGCCGCCGCTCTGTCACCGTCCGTCACCGCGCTCCTTCCCGTCTTCATGCTTCCTTCATCGGCGCACAGAAAATGACGTCATTTCCTGTGCGACGGTGAAGGAAGCATGAAGACCAGGAGGAGCGCGGTGACGGACGGTGACAGAGCGTCGGCGTCGGCGACAGCGACCCGATAAGTATAATCATCGTTTCCTTTACAGGTTGCCACAGGGGGGGCCCGGTATACCACGGGGGGGGCTGTATACAGCCGGGTATATATTTATTTTTTTTTTATTATTACCGTATATACTCGTGTATAAGCCGAGGGGGGACTTTTCAGCACATTTTTTGTGCTGAAAAACTCGGCTTATACACGAGTATATACAGTATGTAAAAAAAATGTATTGTTTTTACACTTTTAGACAATAAAAACTATTGTAAAGAAAAATAATCTTTTTTTAATTGTTATATTCCTGGTAGAGATAGCTTTTATATTTTTCCATGGATAGAGCAGAATGGGTACTTATTTTTTGTGGGGTAAGATGACGTTTTCAGAAATGATCTTTTTATTTACATGCAACTTTTTGATCAAGTTCCATTCCACTTTTTTTGGTAGTTTAATAAAAACGCATTGTTCTATTGCCCTATTTTTTTAAATTTATTTCTTACTTTGTTCACTGAGGGAGCTAAGTAAATTTTAGATCAGGGTGTTTTGAACATGGCAATACCAAACATGTGTACTTTTTGTTTGTTTTTGTTTTTACATAAATATATGTATTTATTGGTATAATATTTTTGTTGCTCTTTATTTAGTGATATTCTTTTAACATTTTTCCAGTTTTTTTTTAACTTTTCTTAATTTTAAAAAGCAGTAAATGAGGATAGCATGCAATGTAAAGCATGCACTGCATATATCCATTCCAAACTGTATTTATATTATACTTTTTTTTTAGATTCTTGGCAAATAATTGAACAGTTCTTTGAGCCACCCTGCCATGTCAAGGTAAACCTCATTAGGATGCTCATACTCTATATATTTATTATTTAGTTTAAGTTGTGCCATGCAGCCTCCTATAAAGAATAAAAGAAGAACCATTTCAGAACTGCTCCTATGGTGATAGACTGACATATGTGAATGAAGGCAGAATAAGCCCCAGCATATGCAGTTGATGCTACACATGCCTGAACTTTTCAGTACTGACTCTCACAGCACCAGACCGGTATAGCCATGAAAAAAGACAGGGCAGGCCTAAGCAAATGGTGCTTGCAATAAACGTAGCCTGTGGACATGGTATGATGGCTGAATGTGAACAGCTACCAAGGTTTTTCTTAATCAAAACAGAAGGAATAGTAAGCTAAACCAGGTGTGCACAGCACAGTGGGGGTCAGCCACAAACCAGTACTAAAAAACAAGAAGAGCGCCAGCACTTGCACATAGCATGCAATGTAAAGCATGTACTGCACATATTCATTCCAAACTGTATTTATATTATTATTATAATTTTTTTTTTAGATTCTTGCAAATGTTTGATCAATATTTGAGCCACCCTGCCATGTAAAGGCAAATCTCATTAGGGACATCTGTGTATTATTTATTTAATTTAAGTTGTACCATAGGCCACCACATAGATAAAAGCAGATACATTACGGCCCCTTTCACATCTATGCTGCCTCTGCGCTTGCCTGCCCTGCACTAGCGCAAATGCAAGTGCAGGTGTATTTAGAGGCAAGTGCAGGCAAGCACATAAGCGCATGGATGCACTGCTCCTGCGCTCGCCTGCTCTCAGTGCCACCATTACCTGCGATGGCCGAGCGCAGCCAAGCGCAGGAGCCGAAAACCTGGAAGAGTGACTGGGAATGAGTTGACATCACCACGCATGTACTTCTCCAGACTCACCCGGAAAAGTTGCATTACACGACGTCAGCTTATTCTCACTCGCGCTTCCGGGTTTTTGGCTCCTGCGCTTGGCCATAGCAGGTAATGGGGGCACCGAGCGCAGGCGAATGCAAGAGCAGTTCATCCATGTGCCTATGTGCTTGCCTGCACTTGCCTCTAAATGCACCTGTGCTTGCATTTACACTAGTGCAGGGCAGGCAGGGCAGGTAAACGCAGAGGCAGCATAGATGTGAAAGGGCCTAAAGCAGCACTTACCTGGAGCGTTTCAGAACAGCTCACATGATGCTGGAAAAAAATTTATAAATACAGTTTGGAATGAATATGTGCAGTCCATGCTTTCATTGTATGCTATCCTCAGGTAGTGCTGGCTCTCTTCTTGATTTTTAGTACTGGTTTGTGGCTGACCCCCACTGTGCTGTGCACACTGGTTTAGCTTGCTATTCCTTCTGTTTTGATGGTGGCAAACCTTGGTAGCTGTTCACATTTAGTTATCGTACCCAGTCCACAGGCTCTGTTAATTGCCAGCACAATTTGCTTGGGTCTGCCCCACCTTTATTCATGAATATACTAGTGTGGCCCTGCACTGAGAGAGTCAGTATTGAAACATCCAGGCATGTGTGTCATCAGCTACATATGCTGGAGCCTTCATTCACATATGCCAGTTCAGCATCATGGGATCGGTTCTGAAACGCTCCAGGTAAGTGCTGCCTTTAATAGTGCTGCTTTTTATCTATGTTGGAGGCCACTTGGCACAACTTAAATGAAATAAAAAAGATGTATAGTAGAACTGCCCTAAAGAGATTTGCCTTGACGTGACAGGGACTCAAAAATCTGTTCAATTATTTGCCAAAAATCTAACCAAAAATGCTTAATATAAATACAGTTTGAAATGAATATGTGCAGTTGCATGATATTCTAGGTAGTTCTGTCTCGATTCATGTTTTTAAGATAAAAAAAGTTAAAAAAAAACCTAGAAAAAGCAGTAAAGTGCCCCCCAAAAATTATACCAATAAATGCATTCATTTACGTAAAAACAAAGATAAACAAAAAAGTACACATAAATCCTAGCAGCGGGGTCACAAGAATTCACTGCCGCGGGGAGCCCTCAGTGATTCAGTAAGTGACATAACCTCTCCTTGCCGCAGTCAGTGTGAGCGTCTGAAGCTATTCTAGTTGTGGATAGTCCTGATTTCTTGGGGTAGAGCATTCCAGAGAATTGGTGCAGCTCGAGAGAAGTCATGGAGCTGGGAGTGGGAGGATTGGATTAGTGCAGATGTTAGTCGAAGGTCATTTGTAGAATGTAGAAAATGGGTGGGGTGATAGACAGAGATGAGGGAGGAGATGTAGGGAGGTGCTGCACTGTGAAGAGCTTTATGGGTGAGAACAAGCAGTTTGATATGGATCCTATAGTGTATAGGCAGCCAGTGCAGTAAGTGGCACAGAATGGAGACATCTGAGTAACGATTGGCCAGGTAGGTGATCTTGGCTGCTGCATTAAGTATAGACTGGAGAGAGGAAAGTTTAGAGAGGGGAGGCCGATTAGTAGAGAATTGCAGTAGTCAAAGCGGGAATGGATCAGGGCCATGGTAAGGGTTTTGAATATAATACCTCCTCCTCTTTTTCCCATTTTTTCTATAACTTCATTGCTCTATTTTCTTTCACAGATCGTCACCGATCTCATATTTTCATATCAGACTTACCTTGCTAAGTTATCATTGACAGTTTGTCTCATGGAGTTATTACATCTACTTTCATCCTCTCCTTTATTCTATGATACACAATTCAGCATGATGTTGCCACTCCAGTTATGGAAAATATAAAGACGAGTCACCCACCGACATGTACAGGGTCTTTCATTTCTCCATCGGTCCTGCACATCAGTGTAAGCAAGCATTACGAGCTGATCACCTATCATCCTCTTTATTAGTCTGTTCGAATAGTATCGTAGATAATGGTTATAGTTGTTTTAGCAATCTTTCTATTGAGCCACTCCTTTCACCCCCTTCTTCCTTTTTTTTTAATACATTAATGGGAACTTTTTTAACAAAATACCATTTTTTTAATTAATATTTTAAGATACGGTAATTAGTTCAATCGCATTTTATCAGTTTTTAGATATATTTGCTGATCTATACTGTCTCCTTTTTGCCATTCTTACTTGATATTTTTTGTATACAAATCCAACAAATCAGTATAAAAATAATTCTTTTAATTTTTTTATATTTGTAACCAATAACATTTTATTAAAGTAAATTTATAATAGAGATAGCAATGATTGATTTTCCACGCTGGCTCCCTCTTCATCAGGGGCGGACCTACCATGGTGCAGCTGGTTCAGCTGCACCAGGCCCCCGACCGGCTAGGGGGCCCCTCAAGCACCTGTAGGGGGTCCTGCAGCCTCCCCCCGTGACCTTGTGTCAGATGAGAGGAGGTTAACTGAGGGAAGCCTCCTGCTTCCCTTGGCTGATCCCGCCCCTCCTCTCCTCTGCCGCCCCGGCTCCCAGACCTGCAATGCATGGCTCGGAGCAGGTAGGAGCCACTTCACATGTATCTGCTAGCTGGCTAACAACTACTAGCACCCTCCCCCTTCCCGCTCCTCAACAGCAACTGCTGCTGCACCAGGGCCCGCCAGGCTCTAGTTCCGCCACTGCTCTTCATTATAGTCTTCATAATTTCGTAGACTTTTTTATTCAAATAGAAGTCGGTATTCAATGTTGTCTGTTTTTGTGCTTTTCTTCTTTTGCCAACAACAGCTATTTATGACCTATTAAAGTAAAATGAAAACAGCGAAGAAGGTAATTTTTAAACAATTTTTTTCACTCATCCTCCTTATACAAATCAACACATGGATAATCTTTCATTATTATTTTTCACATGACAATATTTCTTCTATATCACGGTAAAACACCCTTTAGACACCATTTGTACACCAGTTGACATATGCTTCTCCTATCTGGATATTATGTGTGCTGACTTCTCCCTTTGCGTCCTGGTAGCACATCGCCAGTCCATATTTGCATCCATAATTTCTCCTCACACATTTTTTCTGACCAGTTTCATGGCACATATGTATTTTTTGCATATAACACAGTCACTTCCCCAAGGATAACACACGATGATATGGTGAACACAGAAGTTTACCAATCCTTTTTCACTGTTTCTTTCACGGTGTAGTGAGAATGCTGATGAGGGAATGGCAGTTATGGGAAGGGTGACCAGGAAAGACTAGTCTGGCCCTAGTCTTGGAACCCTGAATGGCCCTGATCCCGAAGGTATCTCTGATGGTGAGACGGTTCGGGCATCCAGCCTCTCCCTAAAACTCCTCCACCGGCCCTGCACTATTCTCCCCTCACCTCCCTCCACCGAACTGCGATACAGCAACTCCAAACGAAAGGACTTCAGCAACACAAACACACAGGTCAGCACAGCATGGCTTCCAGGCTCTATCAGCAGCACCACCTGGTGGAAGTAGAGGCTACTTAAAGGCTAGGGGGAGGGGAGCCCAGGTGAGTTACACATCAACCCTCAACCAGCAGTTAAACCTAATAGTGAATGAAGTTCTGGAGCACAACACAGGAGGCCAGGACCTTCACAACTATCAACCATGCAGCTCTTAATGACAAACACATACACAGCAGCATCAAGCAATGTCAGCGCCAACTAAGTGCGTGACAGTTTCCTTCCATATCGTTCCCATGATAAGTTCTATTTGTCAGTTCATAATCTGTATTTTAGAATAAGAGTTTCTCGGGTTTTTCAATCACCAACATGTATCCTATCAAAATCACACATTTTCCTTTCCATAACCACTTCTCACATATTCTTTTTTTCCGACTAGATTTAAACACATAATTTTCTTTCCATGGCACATATGTATTTTTGCCTATAACACAGTCATCTTGCAAGGATAACACACGATGATATGGTGAGCACAGCAGTTTATCAATTCATTTCCACTGTTTCTTTCCATCTGATCCCTGATATGAGTTCTATTCTCTATTTTTCTTCTCCGTTTTTCTTATCTTTCACCCAGCACTGGGAATACAAGATTCTTCTATTTTTTTACTATCCTTCCTTTCTCATATATATATTTGTGCCACTTCATATATATTTTTGTGCCACATCCTATTTTTCATTTTTGTTTTTCTTCTGTGAACTTCTTTTTATTTCAACTTGACCTTATATAGTGTTTACATACCGTAGATAATGTGCTCCAGACTTTGGATTCATTCATATGACCTATAGGTCATTTCAACTACGCTTACCATTATACCTGGGGTATAAGCACACATCTTTTTGAATTGAGTGAGTTCGTGTCCTCCCCTTAACATTTTTTCATTCATAATATTTCTATCATTAATTTATTTTCACTATTTTTGGATTGATCAGCTAATACATTAAGCATTGTTATGTATGTATAATTTCTGTGTGTTGTGTTAATGAAATGATGATTTATAAATTTTGAGTATATACCAAGGATCGGGTTTCATAACACGTCTTTTGTGTCCTCCCACTATTTTCAACGTCATGATGACACATTTGATTGTTTGGCGTCCATATGAGTGTATGTAATGTTGACACTATATCTTGCTCTTGATGTTTGTATCGCTGAAGAAGAAGAGTGTGCTCCGAAAAGTGTTGGAATTAAAAACACATCATTGCATCAGACCTGTGTGGTCCTGGTTTTTCCTACAGCAGCGTGGATCATCAGAACATCATCCTTTGTTTTCAGTTATTTCAAATAAAGGATTTTACCATGTGTGTTGTGCCTTTTAACTATTTATTCACAGGATTGATAATGGCTGGGTCTCATGGAGACTGCAACAATCTGGGCTCAATGACAAGCTGTCAATACTCAGCAGTCATTAACCCCTTCTATCACCCCAATGCCACAGCACCAATGCATCAGGAAGAGCTGGGTAAAGTGCCAGGAATTGGGGCTTCTAATGACTACACCAATTTCTGAGGCAGCTGCAGGCTGCTATTCTGTAGCCTGGGAAGTTCAATAACTATGGGTCTCTCCACGCTGAGAATACCAGCCTTTGCTGCCTAGTTTTTACCTTGTCTGCCAATCAAAAATAGGGTGAAGCTCATGCATTTTTAAAATTATTTATTTAAATAATTTAAAAAAATGTATGAAAATTTTTTGAAGGGAGCTGAAACTGAATGATGCCCAGCGACAGCCTTGAAACCTGAAAGATCTGGATAAGATCTGCATGGTGGAGTGAGCCAAAATTTCTGTTGCAGTGTGTGCAAACTTGGTCAAGAACTATATGAAACATATTGCCTCTGTAATGCAAGCAAAGGTTTCATTACCAAATATTAGGTTCTGTTTTTTATTCTATCAAATACTTATTTCATGCAATAAAATTCAAATTAAGTTTGTAAAAATGATAAAATGTGATTTTCGAGATTTTTTTTGAGTCTGTCTCTCACAGTTGAAATGTACCTATGCTAAAGATTACAGACCTTTCCATTCTTCATTGGTGGGAAAATTAGCAAAATCATCAGTGTATCAAATACATATTCTCAGCACATATCTCTGTCATTCCCAAGTCGGGCAAAGATCCCACCCACTGGGCGAGCTACCACCCAATCTCACTCCTAAGCATGGACTTAAAGTTGTTTGCGAAGATCATGGCCACGATGCGTGCTTCCTTACTCATGGGGGTGGTTCACCCGGATAAGACAGGTTTTATGATGAGGAGAGAAACCCAGACAATACTATCAAGGCGGCCAATTTGGTGCATCGAGCTAGGTTTCGGGGATCTACTTCACTCCTCTTATCTACAGATGCTGAAAAAGCTTTCGATAAAGTCAATTGGACTTTCATGAGAGAGATCCTCCAGTGCCTGGGCGTGGGACCAAATATGATGCACTGGATTATGTCCCTGTATTTGACCCCATCTGCTAGGGTTTGGGTGAACGGCTGCCTATTGGAGCCTTTCGAGATTCATAACGGCACATGACAGGGATGCCCTCTCTCACCTTTGGTCTTTGTCCTCAACATCGAACCACTACTTAGGAGGATTAGGGCCAACCCTGACATTTCGGGTATTACTTCAGGTAGCACCACACACAAAGCTTTAAGTGCAATGATCAATAGATAGGCTACTTAGGAGTTCAGTTGACTACCAACCCAAATGCATTGTTGAGGAACAACTTTCCAGCTCTCCTTTGCTCAATTCGAAATGATTGTGGCAGGTGGACTAAGACATCCTTCACCTGGTATGTCACATATTAAAAATGAATGTTCTCCCCCAAATTCTCTATCTACTGCAAGCCCTACCTATTCAAATTCCACTGACCTTCTTCAAAAATATCTCTTCTATTCAAAACACCTTTATATGGGTAGGGAAATCGGCAGGATTGAACCGATTGACTTTGTCCAGACCAAGGGGAGAGGGGGGAGTGGGCCTCTCCAATTTTAAATATTACCAACTTGCAGTACATTTTGCGAGAATGGTGGACTGGTGCAGGAACTCAGATAATAAGACGTGGGTCCACTTAGAGTGAAGTTTCTGTCCAATTCCCCTTGACAGGTTGCCTTGGTGCTATCATCTGCTCCGGCATGTCTTCCCTCTCACCCCACAATAGGGGCTACGAAAAAATACTGTAAAACTCTGTGGACCAGAACCTTTATGACACCTTCTTGCTCCAGACTTATGCCTGTTTTGAGCCATCCAGACTTTGCCCCTGCACTATGTGATGGGGTGTTTTGAAGATGGGTAGAGGCGGGAAGGAACAGGGTGGAGACTTTTAGGAGAGAAAACGATTTGCCCTCATTATCCACACTCAGAACATGTGATGACCCTGTTTCCTTGGGATGGTGGCAGTGTTTCCAAGTGCATCATTTTCTACACACTCTCCCACCAAAACAATGTTTTGAACACCCAAAGACACAGTTTGAGGTGCTATGCACAGGGTCGGGCTCGGTTAGACATACTTTGTCTCGGGTATACGCGATGTTGGTGTCACCCCCAGGGCAGCAGCCTACTAACTTTATAGCACGATGGGAATCAGATTTAAAGATTAAATTCTCCGATATGCAGATATCTCAGATCTGAACCCTTGCTCATAACACATCCATAAGCTCCAAACATCAAGAGGTAGGATATAAACTTCTTTCCCGGTGGTATAGTGTTCCTGAGAAACTGCATGTAATGTATACCGAAACCGATGTCACCTGCTAGAGATGCGGGAAAGAGAGAGGATTGCTTATTCACATTTTTTGCGAATGCGAGATGCTTAGACCGTTTTGGCAGGGAGTTGAGGAAATAGCGAACCAGGTTGCCCATTTTGTCGAACTCTTGACCCCAGCTCAGGCTTTGCTTCAACTCACTGACACTCCAATGGAGATCTATAAACATTCTCTACTAAAATTTTTCATAATCGCGACCAGGGCATGTATCCCAGAACTCTAGGGCAAGACCTCTCCGCCTGAGCTATCACAGTGGGTTCGCAAAGTCAGCGAACTTATGTATATGGAGGACTTGTCTGCCTCTTTACTGTACATGACACACAGAGAAAGTTTTGGAGCACCTGGGCGGACTGAATGGATTTTCAGCAAACAAATAATTACAAGCTTCCGCTAGGTGGGGAAGGAAAGGTGGGCCCTAGCCACTGACCTCCCGAAGCCTTTGTTTGAGATTCATCTGACCCCACCACCACCCGCTCCCCTTTTTTTTTTTGTTTATCCCTGAGACCCTCCATTTTACTCTACTCCTCTCATATACTGACCTCCCTGTCCTTTCTTATTCATTCTATACTCCTTTTCCTCTAATTGCTCTCTTCTGGAAATGCAAGAGATGAATTTGTCAGATTTACAGTGTCCAGAGGAAATTCTTTTGCTGAGAATTGATTTTTTTTTTATTATGTGGCGACACTTGTCGCATTACATCCGGAATCTAACCTCATTCCTAATCTAATTCAGCCACCTCTGGACTTAAAAGACTTAAAAGATGTTTATGAACATTGCAAGAGCAAATTTTCTGTAGGCCTTGAGAACAGGCAAATGCTTGATCACTTATAAGTTCCATTGTATTTACTTGTTTATTCTTATTATGTTTCTAAGCTAAATCTCTTAAATAAAGAATTAATTAAAAAAATATGTACTCTCGCGCCCACCTCTCGGGGGTCTGGTGGCGGGATAGCGGCTTGCGGTGGGTGCTCCTGCACCCACCGCTCGGGGGTCTGGTGGGCGCTACGGCGCCCACCGCTCGCCGTTTTGACAGCGGCTCGTGTTGGGCGCTAAAGTGCCACCGCTCGCCGCCATCTTGGATCACCCTGAGCGGGTGTAGTGCCCAAGCCACTTCCGTGTGTGACGTCATTTTTGTCCCTTGAAGACGGAAGTGACTTCGGGTTTTATATATTAGATGTTTCACTTCCATATCTTACTACAGCAAAGACTAGACTATGTACGAGCCATGTCTTCGTTACCAGTGAAATATTCCTTGATTTGAAGACCTTGTTCAGTGACTTCATTGATGATTTTCCCATAGCTATTCTCCTATTGACTTTTGGTGTCGATGCTGTATCTTGAGTGATCAGTGATCCGAGCAAGTTAAAGTCTTTTACCATTTCTAGTTTGTTGCCGCCCATCTCAAATGTATCCTTGTCATACCTGGAAGCAAACAAAATCTTTATTTTCTTTGTGCTGAGTAGCAGTCCCATATTCAAACTTTTCATCTTAACACTCCATATTAAGTCCTTCATTCCATTTACGCTTGTTGCTATGAGTTTTGTATCATCTGCGTATCTTAGATTGTTGTTTTTTCTTCTATTAATTTTGATTCCTTCTTTTTTGGCAAGTCCAACCTTCCTGAAAATAGCTTCTGCATATAAGTTGAAGAGAAATGGTGACAGGAGGCAGCCTTGTCTGCCACCATGCTCTACTTTACACTATGTTGTGTCATCATATTCCAGACTGTTGCTTCTTCGTTGATGTAAAAGTTCCTATTGAGGCTGACTAGAAGGTTTGGCTCACCCATATCCTTCATGGTACTCCAAAGTTACTGGTGATTAACACTGTTGAAGGCGTTTTCTGTAGTCAACGAAGCAAAAATAGAACTCCTTGTTGTATTTTTTGGCCTTTTACATGATCAAGGTCTTCTTAGCAATATATCTCTTATTCCTCTGCTTTTTCTGAATCCTTCTTGTTCCTCTGGCAACTCTCTGTCAAAGTAAGGCTGTACGATTATTAGCAGTATTTTGATTGCCTGAGGTATGAGTGTAATAATCCGTTAGTTTCCAAAATTAGTAGCATCCCCCTTCTTCGGACTAGGAATAAACACCAATCTTGTCGAATTTTTGGGCTATTTACCAGTAGTTGATATCTGTTGACACAGGCATGTGATGACATAAACTTCTGTTTTAGAATACTTTATTAGCTCTATTGAAATATTGTCACATCCAGGTGCTTTGTTGTATTGACAGACGTTTTAGTGCTGCAGAAACCTCCTCTTTCAAGATGTTCGGTTTGCTATCATGTCCAGTCTCAGTTTCTTCCTGTACCAATGACTCAATTTTGTAGAGATGCTCTATGTATTCTTTCCATCTTTCCTTGATCTGTTCTGGAATAGTTAGTTTGTTCCCATTGCCATCTTTCAGCATTCCCACTCTTGGTTGAAACTTTCATTGTAACTGTTTGATCTTTTGGTATGCCTTCTTGGTCTTGCCCTTTAATGTTTGTTTTCTATTTCTGTACATATCGTCTGGTAATAAAGTTCTTTGTCTACTCAAATGTCTCTCTTTAGTCTTTTACTGATGTTGTCTGCATCCTGTTGGTTACATTTTGCTATTCTTCTTTCTTTGATGATCTTTAGGGTGTTTACTGTTAACCATGGCTGCAGGGGTCTCTTCTGCCTCTTGTTTATTGTCTTTCTGGCTTCTTCAATTATGATAGTCTTTATATTTGGCCATAATTTCTTAGGTTTCCTTTCATTTTTGTCCATTGATTTAAAGTGGTTGTGCTGACCGTTCTCAAAAAAACTTCGGGTAAGTTGGTCAAATAAAAATAGGAAACGACTTGTTGTCTTATAAATTTGCGCAGCTTGACTCCGATCTTTGCTATCAAAAGTTCATGTTTCACAGTCATCTGCTGGCCTTTATTTTGCAATGCTTGAAAACTTCCATCTTTGGGGAACACTTATGTAGTCAATCTGATTCTTATAGGCTCCATTCGATGATACCCATGTTTAGATTCTGCGTTTGTAATGGTGGAAGAAGGTATTCATGATGGACAGTTGATTTGTCATTCAAAAGTCATTGAATCTTCCTCCTACTTCATTTCTTTCAAAAAGTCCAAGGTTTCTAACAACAGTCCAGTATTTGCCATGACCCACTTTGGTATTTAAGTCTCCCATGAAAATAAGTACCGTAAGTGTTATTTTGACATCTTGTTGATTTCTTCTTGAACTTGATCATAAAATAGTTTGACATCCTTCTGCTGGCCATCTGTTGTTGGTGAGTAGACTTGTATAATTCTGACATGGATTGGCGATCTGTGCATCAAATGTAAATATTACCACAAGCCTATTGACTGAAATCTGCGTGCGATGGTTGCACACCTATGGGAAGGGTGGCACAATGCTTGTGGTTTGGGATTTATGCAATGTAAACATAAATTAAAAGGTTCATTTTCAATTTAAGGTTTTCTCACTTTCTCTGCCAAGTATTCTAGAACATAACGTGTACACTTACTGTTCTGTTACTATTTAAATAGTCATATAAAGAATGTACAATGCATGGAAGTATTTAATATGAATTAGTGTAAAGATGAAACTATAAAAACATTGAAAATGTAATTGTATTTTACATCTGTTTGATTACATAAAACAATGCAATAAGATGTTACGAGGGCTTCCTACTGAGAAGAAAGATGCTGTTTCTATAATGTATTGCATGCATTTTATGCATTTTCAATTCTGTAACACATCCAATGTTTATAAGAGAAGCTACATCAATAAATCGTTAAGCTGTATTTAATTCCTACAACTATATGATTGTATATTTCCCATTAAGCATGATATATCTGTTTTACTTTGTTTCACACCATTATTTTACCAGTCTTTTCATTATTTCCTATAGCATGTGTACAATTTAACAAAAACTTTACCGTAATCAGAATAGTTATCAGCCTACAGCAAGTAAGCATGAGATTATGTAGGAGATTGAGTTATTGCTAGCAAGGGAGGAGGTATGGCAAATAATAACAACTAACTATAGAGCCCGTTTTTTATCATGCCGTACTGCAAGTGCCACCCTTCCACAGACAGTGATCATTTGTGCTATGTAGAGACGTGCTGCAGCTCACCTCTACATAACACAAGTGATTGGATTGTATAGTGCTGAGGCCCTCTAGTGGGCAGTGTAAAATATAGAGAAAAAACAAAGTTTTTAAAAATATGAAGAAAAAACACCACATAAAATCAAGTCTCCCCCTTTTGCCCCATTCAAAATAAAACTATTTGAAAAGTAAAAAAAATACACATTTAGTATCGCCGCGTTCAGACATGTCTGATTTTTACAAATATAAAATCAATTAATCAAATCTGTAAACTGCGTAATGGAAAAAAGTCCTAAATGCTAGTGATGGGCGAATCCTAAATTACTCGGAATCTCTTGACTCTAGCGAGTCCGAGCCCAGGACTCGCTACTCGTTGCGAGTCTAGCGAGTCCAATGTTAATGAATGGGGAAGCGAGTAATAGCGAGTAGTGTGAGATTTACAAATCGCAGATGTGTCTCGGAAGCTTCAGCCTGAAGCAATCCTAGTTTTGTCATTTATTTGCATTGGACTCGTTTACTTTGTAAGTAATCGCTGGGAAACTCGCACAGATAAGAGTCCTGTCTGCTCTGTGTGCAGGCTGCCGCAGCTCCAGGGTCCTAGAGCCTGCCTGCTGCCTGATGTAGCAGAGCTGAGATTGTTCTCAGTCTGCTCATTCCCTGTGTACAGACATGAATGTCTGTGCACAGAGATGATGTAGCAGAGCTGAGATTGTTCTCAGTCTGCTCATTCCCTGTGCCGTGTCTAATGCAAACAATGGCAATCCTAGTTTTGTCATTTATTTGCATTGGACTCGTTTACTTTGTAAGTAATCGCTGGGAAACTCACACAGATAAGAGTCCTGTCTGCTCTGTGTGCTGGCTGCCAGCTCCAGGGTCCTAGAGCCCGCCTGCTGCCCGATGTAGCAGTGCTGAGATTGTTCTCAGTCTGCTCATTCCCTGTGTACAGACATGAATGTCTGTGCACAGAGATGATGTAGCAGAGCTGAGATTGTTCTCAGTCTGCTCATTCCCTGTGCCGAGTCTAATGCAAACAATGGCAATCCTAGTTTTGTCAGCGTTTCTGACAAAACTAGGATTGATATTGATTTGCATTGGACTCGTGCGAGTAATCACTGGGAAACTCGCAGAGTACCGAGTCCTGCGAGTCCCTTACTACTCGCCGAGTAACGAGTCCTAGCGAGTAGATTCGCCCATCCCTACTAAATGCCAAAATTATGCTTTTTTGGTCACCACAACATCGCAATAAAATGCAATAATGGGCAATCAAAACATCACATCTACACAAAAATGGTATCATTAGAAATGTCAGCAGAAGGCGCAAAAAGAAGCCATCATGCAGCCCCAGATCCTGAAAATGAGAACGCTGTGGCTACGGAAAATGGCGCCAAAATTGCAATTCTTTTTCTTTAAAAACGTCTGATTTTTTTTTGACCACTTAGAAAACAGTAAAAGTATACACGTTTGGTATCTACAAACTCGTACCGATTCAAGGCATCAGACCAACATCTCAATTGTACCATATAATGAACATAGCAAATAAAGAAAACGAGTAATTGCACTTTTTTTGCAATTTCATTGCACTTGAAATTTCTTTCCCATTTTCCTGTAAACTATATGGTAAAATGAATTATTTCTTCTGAAGTACAACCCATCTTGAAAAAAACAAGTCATCATATGTATATATTGGTGGAGAAATAAAAAAGTTATGGCTCTTGGAAGAAGGCGAGGGAAAAATTAAAAATAGAAAATGGAAAATCGCTGGGGTTTAGGGGTTATTATATTAATGATATATTTATTAATTTTATTTAGATTTTCACCTGTCACTGTAATCCTTCCTCTGATGCTAATGAGCCTGCTGAAAATGTTCTGAATGATCAGGAAGTATGAATCTAAAATACCTCTAGTGGCATAGTATGAAAATGGTCAAATTCCTTAGTTTGATTTTATTTTAAATTAAGTATAAAAAAGAAAACATTCACAATATATTTTTTAAAAAATACATGTAAAACAAAAACCTGATTTAGGCTGCTTTCACATCTGGGGTTTTTGAAAAATGCGGCAGTTGCGGTAAAAAAAGCGCATCTGCCGCATTTACCGCATAATGGCCACAGTTGCAGCACACTTGTGGCAAGCCCCATGCATTGTCTGTGGGGCTTGCGGTGTGCGGCATGCGCGGCAAGTGCGGTTCCGGTAGTTGCGGCCGCAAAAGAAAACGTGGTCAGCGGCAGTTTTTCTTCACGGCCGCAACTACCGGAACCGCACTTGGCGCACCTGCTGCACACTTATTGCAAGCCCCATAGACAATGCCTGGGGCTTGCCGCAAGTGTGGCCGTTATGCGGTAAATGCGGCAGATGCGTTTTTGTGACTGCAATTGCTGCATTTTTCAAAAAACCCAGATGTGAAAGGAGCCTTATCTCTATACATAATCACCAGTTTTGCGCTTCCGGCCACTGTGCCGCTATCAAGCGATGGCGCCTGCGCAAAACTGGTGATTACCCGGAAGCGCCGCCATATTAGCACACCCAAAGCTGCCGGCGGCTGCCTGCACCCTCCAGTGCCCACACACCCCCGCACCTCCCCTACAGGACCTGCACGCCCCTGAAATAGACCCCCACATACCCCCGCAGTACACCCTCGCACCCCCCCTCCAGTGCCCGCTTCCTCCCCACAGTAGACCCCCGCGCCCCCTTTGCCGCCTGCACCCCCCCGAAAACTTACCTCTTCAGATAGGACCTTTGGTGATGTCACAGTCATTTGATCATTCACATGACCGTGCATCACCCTAGCTCCGCCTCCTTTACGCTACACTGCTTTCCAGCTATGACATGGAGCTGTCATAGCTGGGAAGGAGAGAAGAGGAGGCAGAGAGCCAGAAGGGGGGAGCTCACACATTAAAGACAAAACAAACACACATAACAGAGGAACACAAAAACTCCACACAGAGAAGAGGGCTGCACAAACACTAAAGAGCCTTAGCTGAGAAGTAAGTGCAGCAGACAAGCATAAAGGGCTCCAGATACTCTGAAGGGGGGGGGCACAGAGCCAAGGGGTGACCACAATGACTGAAGGGGGCACAGACACATAACAGGGCATCACAAAGACTCAAGGAGGCCAGAGAGATAAAGGGGGTAACATACACACAGAAGGGGGGGGCGGGCAGGGAAACATAAGAGGGAACCAGAACCACTCAAGGGGAGCAGAGAGATGGAAGGGGGGTGCAGAAACATGAAAGAGAGGAAGCAGAGAAGGAAGTGGCCCACAGACACATAGAGGGGTCCAGAAACACAGAAGGAGGGCCACACAGACAAGGGGTCACCAGAATGACTAAAGGGGGGCAGGGACTGTGAAAGGGGGCAGACAGACATAAGGAAGGACCTGAAACATTAAAGGAAGCAGAGAGATTAAGGGGGTAATATACACACAAAAGGAGTGGCCAGTGAGACATAAGAGGGGACAATAAACACTGAAGGGTGCCCACAGAGATGAAGGGGGTAGCATTGACTCAAAATGGGGGAGCAGACATACATAACAGGGGACCAGAAATACTGAAGGGGGCCAGAGAGATGAAAAGGGGGAGGGCATAGAGATAAAAGGAGGGCGGGGGCAGAGAGGAAAGGGGGACAGAGGTGCCAGAGACACAAGGCGGACCACAGAGCTAAACACAGCACAGGGTGCTCAAAGGCAGCGCAGGGGGCCCACAAAGAGCACAGCGTGCCAGTGACGCCCTCCCGATGCAATAGCATCGGGCCTATTTTCTAGTACAATAGAAAATTTTCTCCTAATACATTCCCTTTAAGGGGTTAATTACTATATTCCACTTAAAATGTTCATGTATCATGTGTTATGTGCTGCTATATATGAACCATTTTAGAACTTGAGAATTCTTTTTCCTGTGAGATGCAATCACTCTTTACGCCATGTCACATTTTGACGGTGATATATAAAAATAGGATTATCCCGCAATGTGAGATATTGCTAATGATAAGGATTTATATATAATCCTGTGATTCATCAACACATGATGATCAACCGCACAAGAACTGCACGTAATAATAGATCTTACCGTATATGCTTAAAGGGAGAATAGAATTTATAAGAAATCAGTATCAAAGGGAAACAATATCAGTATTATGCCTGTCATGTGTTTATGGTCTCATTTACTTATTTACTACTACTGGTGGACATGAAAAACTGTAAGGTTCATTTAAAAAAAATAAGAATTATTTATATATACATATATATATATATATATATATAATGTTTGTGTGTGTGTGTAATGTTGCTCTAGTCTGAAACATGAAAAAATAGAATAATAGTTCAGTGACCTGAATAATATTTGGGGAAAAGAATTTCTGAATTTAAAGCAATATCATATTTATATATAGCAAAAAGGTGCACTCGGCCGTATTGACATTTGCACTTAAATCCTTTATTGCAGTACAGGGGTAAAGACAATGAGTCATTTTGCGCTGAGTTGGCGCTTCCACTGGTCCAGGAAGCCTTATTTGTATTCTCCCTTATTTGCTCATGTAATGTACTCCTTTTGGTAGCACCCAGTGACTCTAAGCACTGATATTATTGCCATCGGTTTTCAGTGGGATGGCAATTATAAGGCTCGTATAAGTGTGGTGCCCGGATTTCTCACTAATTGGTCTCTCTGATCTTTATATTTTGGTTTTGCATTAAATATTCTGAACTTTTTTCCACTTCTGGACTTCCATAGATTTTAAACATCCTGGCAGTCCTACTCTTACACTTTGCATTGATGATTTGAAATGTTCCTACATACGAGCATAGCTACATAGCTATGCTATGTAGATCATAGGTCATGTAGCTGCAGAAACTGGGATACAGCTATTGGAGATTGCTGAAGTTTCTATACAGAATGTACAGTTTAATATCACCTGTGCCTTCTCCATCATTATATACACAGCAGTAAAGAAGCGCTGTGTACACAGTAATAGGAAGCACTGACAGTGATTGCTGTTTATAGTGAAGGAGCAGTAGCAACCGGTTAATAAAAGTCCTAGACAGTTCTTTTTGTTCAATCTATATTTATTGAATTTTAAAGATAATACAATAGTATATTGTACAATAACCATCAAGTATATCACTTGTGATCCCGTTAAGTCATACACCTATTGATCTGAGTCTGATATGTCCTCCAGGCATTAAAAAGTTGAAAAACATTCTTATATTCCAAATATAGTGACTCTATCTTGTCCTGTTTAACACTACATATCATGTGGTCTAATCATTTTTCTCTATACGATACTCATTAGCTCCGAAGTAGTGTCCTGAAGAGCTAGCTGTATCGTCTTGTGAATTGAGTTCCACATCTTTAATATTGCTCTTAAATAAAATAGGTATACAAAATTTCACTCATGATATTCTTCTCAATAAAGTTGTGAATACCTCGGGTGCCAACATCTGGACATTATGGTATGGTTTCCACGAAACTACATGCATATCTTACATAGGGGGTATTGGTTAAGGTAAGACTAGAGGGGAAAAAAAGGGGGGAATAAAAAAAGGGGGGGGGAAGAAAAAGTTAGTAGAGATTATCAGAAGAGAAAGAGAAAAACCCTAGGGGAACCACCAATTGTTCTATATCTGGTATAAGAACATACCTCTAGGTGTTTCAAGAGGATCAAATGGCCCTATGCATGGTTCCCGAAATCCGGGCGAATCACAATATATTACCCTTGGGCTGCATGTGCATATAAATTTATCCCTGGCATAGGTAACCTCAGCCGTGAGTTCCTCCATTCTGTGCATCTTACCCATTTCCTCAAGCCACTCAAGACAGGAGAGGGATATGTGGTGTTTTCCAGTGCCTGGGAATTATTGCCCTAGCTGCTGTGAGACAAAACCGAAGGATGTCTGTCTTTTGGGCTTTCATGCACCCGGGTAATATGGACAGAAGTGCAACTGAAGGTGTCTTATCAATCACTTGACCTCCAATTTTCTGGTAGTACTCAAATATTGCTGACAAAAATGGTTGGATATTTTCACAATCCCACCATATATGTAGCATGAAGCCTTTACCTTTATTGCATCTCCAGCAAATCTCCGAGGCAGAGGGGAAAAGAGAGTGAACATTTACTGGGCATTGGTACCAGTGTGATAGAATCTTAAAGGGATCCTGTCACCTCCAGAACGCCTCCTAAGCTAGCAAAACATGTCCCTGCACCATCCTATCACTAATCTCACACTCCTTTTGTCTCCAAAAACCATCCTGTGAAAGTGCATAAAAACTTTTTAATACTCACTCATTAGTGATTATAATTAGCAGGGGCTATATTCTTTAGTCACCAGGGTGGGCTGTTTTGCAGGCTCCAGGATCCACCCTCTCTATGTGTGTTCTGCTTGTGCAGGCTTTACCCTCCCCCCTCTCTATCACTCACAGAATGCAAATCATTAGTCCTGCCTTCAGCTGCACATCACAGCAGCACAGACAGAGAGAGGGTGGATCCTCGAGGCTGCAAAACAACATGCCCTGGTGACTAAAGAATATAGCCCCTGCTAATTATAATCACTAATGAGTAAGTATTGAAACGTTTTTATCCACTTTCCCAGGATGCTTTTAAGAGACAAAAGAAGTGTGAGATTAGTGATGGGATGCTGCAGGGACATGTTTTGCTAGCTTAGGAGGCGTTCTGGAGGTGACAGGATCCCTTTAAAGTCCTTCTCTTGCTCTAAGCATACCATAGAGAGTTTATGAGAATAGACACACGCCTTTTTCCGATCCGTCTCGGGTATTTCCATATCCAGCTCCATTTCCCATTTCCTAAAGAATTTAAGTTCCTCTGTGTCTCCACTATTGTTCAAAATAGTATATACGTGAGATATGGTGTGTGTGGGTGGGGTTTCCAACAGAAATAGCTCTTCAAATTGTGTTAACGGGGCCGTATAATCCCATACATTTCTATTACAGAGCTGGAGGCTGCATTTGATTTATAACTGGAGCTAATATTCCAAGTGAAAAAAATGAAAATAAAAATATTTACATTTTCAAAAAACCCTCAAATGGTCCTTTATGAACAATTTTTTATTTTACTTTTTACAAATAGGGGCATGGTTCCTCTTTCTGAGCTAGGCATTTTGTCTATATAGGTTCCCATGGACAGAGGATGGATATTGTACAAGAAAAGAAGCTTAGATCTATAGTAAAATGTGTCAGTACTGAATTCTTAGTTGTTATGTTTGCTATATACACACGATCAAAATTGTCGGTAATTAAGAAAAATTCACAAAGGTCAATGAAGTAACTTGAAATTGACATCACAAATTTTCAATTTAAATGTACTTAATATCAACTATTGAAAATCAGGCATTGCCACTAAATTGTGGATCAACAGGAAAAAACAAAAAACAAAACAATGAAAATGTCCAAGACAAAAATGATGGTACCTTTAACCTAACCCCTTCATGACTTATGACATACCATAGGTCATGCTCTTGCTTTGATGTGGTCTGACATGCTGAGCCTGCATCTTTCCCTGCACATGTTGGCTAATATAATCAGCTGACAAGTGTCTGTAGCGAACATCCGCCCGCACCTGTTAAATAGTTAGATCTTGGGGGGCGTGGCCTAGGCAGTGAAGGAGAAAGACGTGCGAAGGACCAGCTCCTGCACTAAGGCCACAAAAAACAGATAAAATGAGCCCAGAATACTGAGAGACCTGGAAGTCTGGTGCCCACCTGTGTACCTGGTGGAGAAGGAGACACAGCGCCCTGGTGAGAACCCGGAGAGCCCTGGCTGGAACCCCTGGATGCGGCGGTGCTGAGGAGATCGCGGCAGACACAGGCGCCATATTGCCTTGTAGTCCCACCTCGTGGTCTTCCTTGCAGCAGCCCCGGAGAGGCAGCAGTGGTGACGGCGGTCCCCGGAGGGCAGCGGGCGGCACCCAGAAGACGCGCTGACTGAGAGAGGTGACTGTAGAGATCGGGAGGCAGGGAGAGGAGCAGCGGTGACGGGAAAGGAGTGGTGGGGGCTGTGAAGAGGTGAGGGAGCCTGGAGGGGAACCACCTGAGGAGACAGCCGGGGAGATGGCAGAGGAGAGGAGAGGAGGCTTGAAGGCTACAGAGCGGAGCGGAGTAACAGGAGAGGGCTGTGAAGTCTGCCCCTAAGAAAGCCCACAAGGAGGCCGCCGTTACAGAAACAACACAGCGTTAGGAAAATCTCCCCCTGGTTTAGAGACAGACTCCATCTTTATCTCTTTTTACAAGCAATTGCCAGATCTGGGGCGCCACCTGGTGGGCACCTGTGACATTTCCTAACTTTATAGTGATAAAGCTCCAGACTGACATCTGGTGACCAATTAGAGTCATCATATCCCTCTCCCCATCCAGAAATATAATATGCAGTTGGATTGCACCATCTAGTGGCTCTCAAGAGTAATTGTCAGCAATAAATTTCAAAGCTCGGACACATAATCTCTTTCCCTACAGAAAGGAACTAAACAATGAATATGATGTAATAATAGACTTTTAAACCTCAAGTGGTGGTAAATTGACGCCCGATCAACACTCTATGAAAATGGTACGCACACAAACGGATCGGGCAAAAAGTTTAACAAGGCAAAACACAGCGATAGGAGATAACAACCCCCAAGGGGAACTTGATAAATACTTAACAAAAAAGAAGGACTCCACAACATCCCAAATTAAAATAAAACTGCAAAATACACAACCCATACAAGCAACGGGACATTCAGATTTAAGTATGGAGGACTCTGATTGCGATTCCATGACAGAAGAACCTTTAACTCGTTCATTCATGAGAAAACTAATGGCAGAAAATACAAAACAGCTGTCAAAGGAGATTAACGCCCTACGCACGGATCTACAACACATGGGCCACAGAGTAGAGGCATTGGAGAGCAATCAGACAAATATCATTGATGCGTCACAAACGCTGAAAGATCATGTCCTAGTCCACCAGAAACATCTCAACTCCATTTTTCTATCAATAGAAGACCAAGAAAATAGAAGCAGACGCGAAAATGTCCGCCTGAGGGGCATCCCAGAGTCCTATGCTCCAGAAGCTCTTAATAAAGTTTCAATGGAAATCTTTTCGAACATTCTAGGCCCTGACAGAGCTAATGTCATAATAATCGAACGAGTACACAGAGCATTAAGACCGAAGCCGGCTGCCGGAGACTCGCCGAGAGACGTAATATGCGGGCTACTCAACTATCTTGATACAGCTGCGATCCTCAAAGAAGCAAGGGGAAACTCCTCACTAAACTACGATGGAGCAAAAATTCAGATCTATCAGGATATCTCCCCAACTACACTGGCAAAACGCAGAATCCTTAAACCCCTGACTGACGCTCTGATTGCCAAGGGCCTTAGGTTCAGATGGCTCTTTCCATTTGGTTTGGGGATATCTAAAGAAGGACGACAAATTACTATAAGAACTCCAGAGGACTTGGCAGAATCCTGGGAACTACTTCAGATTGAACCTTTGAACGTTCCATCTTGGCTTCCTGTGGACATGGGCATGGATCTCCCAACACTAACCAAGCCGGCGGAATGGTCCATCAAGAAGAAATCATCTTCCCCGAAATCAAAGAAGAACACAAACAAAAAGGATCTCACTTGACTGTAAAGCCGAGTCCAGAAGGAATGTTATTCTTTTTTGCCTATTCTATTTCTTTCTGTATTTTGTAGACACAGGGACTGATGCTGATCGTCTCTTCTTGTGAAGCTCCAGTGCTACAGAAAAGAACATCCCTAAGATTGTCGACAGCGGATGTGCAAACATTGTTTTTGATGGACATACGGTTTGAGACTCCCTTTTTTCCTTTGCCTTGGTTCTCTTTCCTTTCCTCCTCCTGCCCTGTGCCTTCTCCTATTTCCCCCCCCCTGGATAACTAGTCACTTATATCTGCACTCTCCTCCTTCCCCTCCATCTACTCTCTGCTACATCGATCTTCTGTGTTGGTGGCTGAGGGTTACCCCCTTTTTTCTCCTCTGCCTTGGTTCTATTTCCTTTCCTCCCCTGACCGTGCCCTTCCTTTGCTTCCCCTTCTTGAGGTCTGACCCTTTATATCTACACCCCCCCTTCTTTCCTTCCATTGATTCTGCTACACCGATCTTCTAAGCGAATAATATAATATAATATTAAAAAAAAAAAAAAAAAAAGGATGGAATCAGTAACGGATTATCAATAGGGTAGCTAAAATTGAAGGAACATAGACTCCCGTATCCCTCCCCCCCTTCTCTTTCCATTTTAAATTTTATCCTTTATAACTCAGGGACAAGAGTTCCAATTGTAATGGTAAGATTGATATGAGCAACGTTGAGGTTAGATGTGATAATCTCCTATCTCATATGACTTAGTTATTTTGTGTTACCTCTATAATATTGTAATTACCTCCACCACTTGAGGTTCTATTAGTTATACTCATCTTTTCTTCATAAGTTGGGAAGTATACCCCCCCCTGCAAAAGATGAGTTTGAATTACTTATATGTAAATAGTTCAATATATGTTCTGATGGTTTTCTCTTACAGACGTATGATACAGACGGTACTTTTCAACAACTCCCATGGCTGCGACTGACGGAGGAACGGGGGGGACGGTCGTTGTGGCTTCCTACAATGTGAAAGGTTTGAACTCACCGGCCAAACGTAGTCAGATTCTACATTTATTAAGTAAAAAAAATGCACAAATTCTATTCCTCCAGGAAACACACTTTAAAATAGGACGGACACCTAACACCACCTATTCTAGATACCCAACCTGGATTCACAGCTGCTCTACTACAGCGTCAAAGGGAGTCAGTATCGCTTTTAAGAAAAATTGCCCATTTGAAGTAAAAGACTACCTTTCTGACGCAGAAGGCAGGTATATTTTTGTGAAAGGAGTCTTAGCCAATACGACAATTACATTGGCCAATATATATGCACCAAATCAAGGGCAAGTACAATGGCTTTGCAAAACATTAGACACACTAAACCTGTTCACAGAGGGTATATTGATGGTGGAAGGCGATTTTAATTTGACAATGCACCCATTGATGGACGCTTCCAACGGGAAATCCTCAATCTCTTCAAAACAAAGGAGTAGTTTCCTAAATAGGTTGAGAGACCTCCACCTGGTAGACCCATGGAGGATAGAACACCCTACAACAGGGTCATTCCATGTCAAGTGAACCAATGATTATTACCTCTATATTTTTAATTCTTTTGAGATTTTGTTATTTGATAATAGCATGTCAGACAATGCAAAATGTGAAGAGAAAAATTTAAAAAAAAATTTTTTTTTTTTTAAATGATTTTCAAAGTTCGGAAAAAGTGCGAATTTCGCTGTTGCTTGCCTTTACGTTTCTCCTCATAACTAAGGCTAGGAATAAGATAGAGAGACAAAATAAACACCATTCTACTCAGAAATATAGAGGTTTTCACCAGATATGTCACAAGAGGATCTTTGTTAATATTTTACCCATGTGATCACAAGCGCAAAACTTTAAAACGCATTTCCGAAAAATCGGCGCGCTTTAAATATTTCAAAAACTGCCCATGTGTCTGCTTTGCTCTTAGCCACATCTGTACCAAATTTCAAGTTGGGATCGCGATGGGATCATATTTTAAAATATTTTACTATTGATAGCGTCAATGGGTCATTCCATATCAAGTGATCTAAATATGAAAAATTTTTTTTACCTGACGTCTTTAGATTTTTTTTATTTTTTTTCCTTTATGAAGTACTACTTTAGTTAATTACAAATTAAAAGTTTAGAATTTTTTTCTTCATCAGTTAATTTTTTACAGATTTTTAAAGTTTAAAAAAAGTGTTAATTTTGGCCTGGTATGACTTTACATTTTTTTATCTTGGGCTAGAAATAAGATAGAGAAACAAAATAAACACCATTCTACTCAGAACTGTCCAGGCTTTCACCAGATATGTCACAAGAGTATATTTGCTAATTTTAATTTTTTACCCATGCGAACGCAAACGCAACATTTTGAAACGCATTTCCGAAAAAACGTTTTAATAAAAATTTTCCAAAACTGCCCATGTGTCTTATGCTCTTAGCCACATCTGTACCAAATTTCAAGTTGGGATCGTGATGGGATCATATTTTAAAATATTTAACTATTATAGTGTCAATTCAAAAATCTTGAATTCAGATCTGTTCAACCTATGGTCTAAAAGTGTGGGGTCTATATTTATCAAATCCATTATTTTTAGACATTACTGTATTATTTTGATATGTTACAGCTTAGAAGCAGGAGAGGACATATAGGAAAAAGCTTTGTTAGGGCTCGACCTGAGAAAGCACAGGGATAGACAGTGAATGCAGAGCAGATGATAGGCCAGCAGCTCTGTCAATCATGTTAAGTGTCTACCCACTGCATTCAGGAAGTAAGACAGCTCGTTCAGACCTTTCATGTCCTGACATGTCTGGACATCTTCACTCCTGAACAAACAATAGTCTGTACAAAGCCATCAAGGCTGTGTACTAAAATATGGGTGAATAAATATATTAATAGTTTAATGCTTTTATTATTAAGGGCCAATACACACAGTGCTATTCTTAGGGATCATCATTCAGAAAAACAGCCCCATTGATTTCTATGGGGTTCACCACATGCAGTGTTTTTGGAAACACTCAAGAGTGAGTAAATCACTGCTTTAACTACTTTTTAATCGCTGCAATAAACACAGCATTTATCATTTATATAAAAAAAGCTGCCATTTTTTTCACTAGCGATTAAAAAAAACTAACGCATATGTGGTAAAAACTTGGTAGAAAAACAAGCTGCCAAAACTGCAGCGTGTATCTGCAGACAGAAAAAACTGTGCGCGCTAGCCCTAAAACTCACTTTATAGTATTATTATTATTATTATTATTATTTATTTATATAGCGCCATTGGGTTCCATGGCGCTTTACATGAGGATGAGGGAGACAAGAACAAGTACACTAAATCTAGGCGATCAGGACGTACAGGTACAGGAGGGGCAGGGACCCTGTCCACGAGGGCTCACAGTCTATGAGGGGTGGGTAAGGATACAGTAGGATGGGGGAATGTCATGTATGGGGCGTTCGCCTGGGTCTCATGGCAGGTTGTAGGCTTGACGGAACAGGTGAGTCTTCAGGTGACACTTGAAGTTACTCAGGGTAGGAGAGTGTCTGACGTGTTCGGGTAGGGAGTTCCAGAGTAAGGCAGATGCCCGGGAGAAGTCCTGGACTCGGTTGTGTGAAGAGGTGATGAGGGGGGAGCAGAGGAGGAGTTCTTGGGAGGAGCGGAGGTTGCGTGAGGGTAGGTATCGGGAGACCAGGTCGGAGATGTATGGTGGGGCCAGGTTGTGTATGGCTTTGTAGGTCATGGTTAGTGTTTTGAATTGGGATCTCTTGGAGACGGGGAGCCAGTGAAGGGCTTGGCAGAGGGGGGAGACAGGGGAGTAGCGGGAGGACATATAGATGAGTCGGGCAGCGGAGTTGAGGATAGACTGGAGAGGTGTGAGGGAGTTAGCCGGGAGGCCATTGAGAAGGAGGTTGCAGTAGTCAAGGCGGGAGATGATAAGAGCATGGATGAGTGTTTTAGCGGTGTCGTGGGTGAGGAAGGAGCGGATCCGTGAGATGTTCTTGAGCTGGAGCCGGAGGGATGTGGTGAGGGCCTCGATGTGGGGTTTGAAGGATAGGGAGGAGTCAAGGATTACCCCGAGGCACTTGGCTTGGGGGACTGGGGAGAGGACGCAGTCGTTGATGCAGATGGATAGGTTGGGAGGTGGGGTGGAATTTCTTGGGGGGAAGACTATGAATTCAGTTTTGTCCATGTTGAGTTTAAGGAAGCGAGCAGAGGAGAAGGATGAGATGGCGGAAAGGCATTGAGGGATTTTCGAGAGTAGGGAGGTGATGTCAGGGCCGGACAGGTAGATTTGGGTGTCATCGGCGTAGAGGTGGTACTGGAGGCCATGGGACTCGATGAGTTGCCCTAGGCCGAGAGTGTAAATGGAGAAAAGTAGGGGTCCCAGGACGGAACCTTGGGGGACTCCGACAGAAAGGGGGTAGGGTGAGGAGGAGGTGTGGGAGTGGGAGACGCTGAAGGTCCGATCTGCTAGGTATGAGGAGATCCAGGAGAGGGCAAGGTGGGTGATGCCAAGGGATTCCAGGATCCGGAGAAGAAGGGAGTGGTCAACCGTGTCGAAGGCGGCAGACAGGTCAAGGAGTAGCAGGATGGAGTAGTGGTGTTTGTTCTTGGCGGTCAGTAGGTCGTTGGTGACTTTGGTCAGGGCTGTTTCGGTGGAATGGAGGGGTCGAAAGCCGGACTGTAGGCGGTCGAAGTGGGAGCACGAGGAGAGGTGAGAGGACAGTTCGGAGTGGACGTGTTGTTCAAGTAGCTTAGAGGCGAATGGGAGAAGAGATATGGGGCGATAGTTAGAGACAGAGGTAGGGTCAAGTGAGGGTTTTTTTTAGGATGGGCGTGATTAGGGCGTGTTTGAAGGCCGAGGGGAAGGTACCAGTGCGAAGTGAAAGGTTAAAGAGGTGGGTGAGGGCTGGGATGAAAATGGAGGTGTGGTTGGGAATGAGGTGGGATGGGAGTGGGTCGTGGGCGCTGGTGGTGAGGTGTGATTTTGACAGGAGGGAGGAAAGTTGGTCTTCAGTTATGGGGGGGAAGTGGCTGATGGAGGAGGAGGGCAGTGTAGGTGGGAAGGGGAGGTGTGGGGATAGTGGACCGAAGCTGCTTCTGATCTTGTCGATCTTCTCCTTGAAGAAGGTCGCAAAGTCTTCAGCAGAGATGAGGGGAGAAGGGGGAGGAGCAGGTGGGCGAAGTAAGGAGTTGAAAGTTTTGAAGAGCTGTTTGGGGTTGCGGGACAGAGAGGTTATAAGGGATGAGAAGAACACTTGCTTGGCTGTAGCGAGTGCCGTCTTGAAGTCAGTGATGGATTGCTTGAACAGAGCAAAGTGCTCGGGGGTGTGAGACTTTTTCCATCTCCTCTCGGCGACTCTGGACGCCCGTCTCAGGTTTTTAGTGAGGGTGGTGTGCCAGGGTTGCCTGTTAATGCGTGGAGCATGGAGAGTGAGGGGGGCGGCTAGGTCGAGAGCGTTCATTATGGTGGTGTTGTATAGGGTGGTGGCAATGTCAATGTCGTCAGCGCAGAGTAGGTCGGTGAGAGGGAGGAGTGATTCAGAGAATAAAGGAAGATCAAGATCTTTTAGGTTTCGGCGAGGGTGATCAAGTTTGCGGAGAGGGGGTAGTGTGGCAGGGGAGGAGAGGGCGGAGAAGGTCAAGAGATGGTGGTCGGACAGTGTGAGTACTGAGGTTGTGAGGTTAGAGAGGGAGCAAAGGCGGGTAAAGATGAGGTCAAGCGTGTGGCCTTGTTCGTGGGTGGGAGAGGAGGACCATTGGGAGAGCCCTAGGGAAGTGGTCAAGGAAAGAAGGTTGGAGGCGGCTGGGCGGGGAGTGTCAATGGGGATATTGAAGTCGCCCATGATGATGGAGGGGATGTCAGTGGAGAGGAAGTGAAGTAGCCAGGTGGTGAAGTGGTCAAGGAAGGAGGCGGTGGGTCCGGGGGGGCGGTAGATGATGGCTATTTGGAGGTTGCAGGGGGAGAAGATTCGGACTGAGTGGGCTTCGAAGGAGGGGACAGTGACGGATGGGGGCTGGGGGATGGGGCTGAAGGTGCAGGAGTTGGACAGCAGTATGCCGACTCCACCGCCGTGCTTGCCAGAGGGACGGGGGGTGTGGGACAGGCTGAGGCCGCCGTAGGATAGTGCGGCAGGGGAGGCCGTGTCGGAGGGGGTGAGCCAGGTCTCGGTGAGGCCAAGGAATGACAGTTTCCTGGAGATAAAGAGATCATGGATGTCGGGGAGTTTGTTGCACACTGAGCGGGCATTCCAGAGTGCGCCGGGTAGAGCGGTAGGTGGGGCCTGGGTTGGGGGAATGGGTCTGATGTTGGTGGGGTTGCGAGAGCTAGTGGTCATGAGGTTGCGAGGGTTGGTGGTGGGTCGCGGGATGAAGGTTGTTGTGGGGATGTTGCGGGGGGGCCAGGATTGGGGGAGATGTCACCGGCAAGGAGGAGGAGTAGGCCGAGGGTTAGCAGGTGGGAGCATGAGAGCTTGCGAGGCGGGCGTGCTTGTTTGGTGATTGAGGATTGAAAGTGAATGAAAAGGTCGGTAAAGTGGGTGAGGTGGTTCGGCAGGATGGAGGGTGAGAGCAGTATTTTGTTGCTGGGAGGGGGGATAAGTGGGGGTAGTAGGAAGTGGAGAAGGATGGGAGTGAGAGTGAGGAGTAGCGGGAACATTGCATACGGAGAACAGGGAGTGAGTGTGGCAGCAGGGGTCAGTCCGGGGTGGGATGCCACCAAGGTATGAGCTATAGTCCAGGGGAGATGTGGATGGGGATGAGATCTAGCAGTCCTGGACAGGATGGTGGAGCCGAGGACAAGGTGGTGCAGCTAGTATGGGGAGAAATAGTAGTCAAGAGGAGGTCAGATGGCTGGGGAGGGAGGGTGGACTGATGACTAGTTCCTTACTTGTGGAAGGGATTGCAGGAGTTAATATGAAGTGAAGTAGTAAGGGTGGTAGAGATTAGAAGGGATAGTAATACAGTTCTAGCTCAAGTGTACTGTAAATCTTTATTTTTATTACATATCTTCCTTACTTAATATTAACTGTATTTTTCCCACACAGCAATGGCTGCTACTTCTCAAGAAACAGCATTTTATCATAGACACTGTTGCAATCCTTTTGAAAAAATATGAATATGATTGGCGCTGGTGGCTGGCTACTGTACTCTCCAAAGATTGTGAAAATGAAGAAGTAGAATTGACTTTATTGCATCCTTCTGGTCCAGCGCCATCCTTTGTGTATCCAAGAAAGCCAGACATTTTAAAAGTGCACAAAAATCAGATATTAACTCAGGCGGAGCCTAACACCGTGACAGGCCGGACATACTCTTTGACACACAAGGAAAAGGCGATTGCTAGTAAGCGTTTATGGACAAGATTACATTTCACCCACTAGAAGGGACAAATTGATAAAATGCCACTTTAAAAACATGCCATTAATTGTTTGATTAGTTCATAATTTATAGAACGATGATTTAACTACTGTACTATTCTTATTAAACACTTCATAAATCACATGTTTAGTGATAGAATAGAAAACAAATTTATATGTATAAATAGGGGTTAACATTTTTGGTTGTTTTAATCTTGTTTAATCAAACTTGAGGATATGATCACCTTTCTTCTTTTGGTTTGTTCAATACATTCAAGTTGAAAATGCTGAGCGTTGTGTTCTGATGATTAAGATGTATTTATCCTGGCACTTATGGGATTTGTTTTTTGTGTTTCTTTTTGGTTGCATATAAATGTTTTATTCAATAAGTTGTGATAGCTCATACAACCATAAAATAAAAAATATATAAATTTGACAGGTCCCAAGTTGAATCTCTGCACAAATATAACCAAGAACACAATCAGTCATTTTTTCACAATTGCCCGTCAATAGTTTGAATTTGATATAAAGAAACATAGTCTTGTAACATATCAAATGAAAGCTGTTACCGTTCTGAGTAAAATGATGCCTCTCCCACTTCATTATCTTATTTCTAGCCTGAGATAAAAAAAAATGTAAAGTCATACCAGGCCAAAATTCACCCTTTTTTTAAACTTTAAAAATCTGTAAAAAATTAACTGATGAAGAAAAAAATTCTAAACTTTTAATTTGTAATTAACTAAAGTAGTACTTCATAAAGAAAAAGAATAAAAAAAATCTAAAGATATCAGGTAAAAAAAAATATTCATATTTAGATCACTTGATATAGAATGACCCATTGACGCTATTAATATTAAAATATTTTAAAATATGATCCCATCGCGATCCCAACTTGAAATTTGGTACAGATGTGGCTAAGAGCATAGCAGACACATGGGCAGTTTTTGAAATATTTAAAGGGCGCCGATTTTTCGGAAATGCGTTTTAAAGTTTTGCGCTTGCGATCACATGGGTAAAATATTAACAAAGATCCTCTTGTGACATATCCAGTGAAAGCCTGCTCAGTTCTGAGTAGATTGGTGTTTATTTTGTTTTTCTATCTTATTTCTAGCCCGAGATAGGATAGATAATGTAAAGCCATACCAGGCCAAAATTCGCACTTTTTTAAAACTTTAAAAATCTGTAAAAAATTAACTGATAAAGAAAAAAATTCAAAACTTTTTTTTTGTAATTAAATAAAGTTGTTCTTCATATAGAAAAAAAATTAAAAAAATCTGAGGACGTCAGGGAAAAAAAATATTCATTTTTGGATCACTTGACATGGAATGACCCAACAAAGGATTATACATATTTTTCGATCCCACATAATACATACCACAGACTTGACTACCTCTTACTGCAAGAAAACTCTATCAAACTAGTCCGCAGCACCTCGATAGATAATATTACGATCTCTGACCATGCACCTGTGCTGTTAGAGATTGAGGTACCCACCATACCTCGGCGAATCCTGTCCTGGAGGCTGAATGAATCTTTATTAGGAGACCCCGATCATTTGGCTCAGATGGAGTTCTCCCTGGGTAGATATTTCAGGGAAAACATATCAAATAACACGGTCACACCAATAATCTGGGAAGCGCACAAGGCAGTGCTAAGGGGAGAACTAATAGCCCTTGGCTCTCATGTCAAACGACAGAGAGAAAAGGAAATCTCCTCCGTGCTGCATCAGATCAGTGCGACGGAGAGAATACATAAGAGTAAACAAAGCAGTACCACACTCTCAGATCTGACGATGCTTCGCAATAGACTGAAGGATTTGCTGAACCTTAACTCAGCCAAAATATTTGCCCGCTGTAGACATAGGATATACAGTTAGGGCCAGAAATATTTGGACAGTGACACAATTTTGGCGAGTTGGGCTCTGCATGCCACCACATTGGATTTGAAATGAAACCTCTACAACAGAATTCAAGTGCAGATTGTAACGATTAATTTGAAGGGTTGAACAAAAATATCTGATAGAAAATGTAGGAATTGTACACATTTCTTTACAAACACTCCACATTTTAGGAGGTCAAAAGTAATTGGACAAATAAACATAACCCAAACAAAATATTTTTATTTTCAATATTTTGTTGCGAATCCTTTGGAGGCAATCACTGCCTTAAGTCTGGAACCCATGGACATCACCAAACGCTGGGTTTCCTCCTTCTTAATGCTTTGCCAGGTCTTTACAGCTGCAGCCTTCAGGTCTTGCTTGTTTGTGGGCCTTTCCGTCTTAAGTCTGGATTTGAGCAAGTGAAAGGCATGCTCAATTGGGTTAAGATCTGGTGATTGACTTGGCCATTGCAGAATGTTCCACTTTTTTGCACTCATGAACTCCTGGGTAGCTTTGGCTGTATGCTTGGGGTCATTGTCCATCTGTACTATGAAGCGCCGTCCAATCAACTTTGCAGCATTTGGCTGAATCTGGGCTGAAAGTATATGCCGGTACACTTCAGAATTCATCCGGCTACTCTTGTCTGCTGTTATGTCATCAATAAACACAAGTGACCCAGTGCCATTGAAAGCCATGCATGCCCATGCCATCACGTTGCCTCCACCATGTTTTACAGAGGATGTGGTGTGCCTTGGATCATGTGCCGTTCCCTTTCTTCTCCAAACCTTTTTCTTCCCATCATTCTGGTACAGGTTGATCTTTGTCTCATCTGTCCATAGAATACTTTTCCAGAACTGAGCGGCTTCTTGAGGTGTTTTTCAGCAAATTTAACTCTGGTCTGTCTATTTTTGGAATTGATGAATGGTTTGCATCTAGATGTGAACCCTTTGTATTTACTGTCATGGAGTCTTCTCTTTACTGTTGACTTAGAGACAGATACACCTACTTCACTGAGAGTGTTCTGGACTTCAGTTGATGTTGTGAATGGGTTCTTCTTCACCAAATAAAGTATGCGGCGATCATCCACCACTGTTGTCATCCATGGACGCCCAGGCCTTTTACAGTTCCCAAGCTCACCAGTCAATTCCTTTTTTCTCAGAATGTACCCAACTGTTGATTTTGCTACTCCAAGCATGTCTGCTTCTCTCTGATGGATTTTTTATTATTTTTCAGCCTCAGGATGTTCTGCTTCACCTCAATTGAGAGTTCCTTTGACCGCATGTTGTCTGGTCACAGCAACAGCTTCCAAATGCAAAACCACACACCTGGAATCCACCCCTGACCTTTTAACTACTTCATTGATTACAGGTTAACGAGGGAGACGCCTTCAGAGTTAATTGCAGCCCTTAGAGTCCATTGTCCAATTACTTTTGGTCCCTTGAAAAAGAGGAGGCTATGCATTACAGAGCTATGATTCCTAAACCCTTTCTCCGATTTGGATGTGGAAACTCTCATATTGCAGCTGGGAGTGTGCACTTTCAGCCCATATTATATATATAATTGTATTTCTGAACATGTTTTTGTAAACAGCTAAAATAACAAAACTTGTGTCACTGTCCAAATATTTCTGGCCCTAACTGTACATGCATGGCAATAAAGGAAGCAAATTAACCTCGAAAATGCTCAAAAAACAAAAAGAGAGCTGTTTTGTTCGGCGAGTCCGGAGGGTCGGCGGAGGAGATCTAGTAGAATCAGAAGATATTGCGGAAGCATTTAGACAATACTATCACTACCTATACAACTTACACCCTTCAGATTCAATGTCAGACCCTGTTACTGCTAATGACAAAATCCAAACTTTTATCAACACGCTCAAATTGCCTGAGATTAGTGATGGGCGAATCCTAAATTACTCGGAATCGCTTGACTCTAGCGAGTCCGAGCCCAGGACTCGCTACTCGTTGCGAGTCTAGCGAGTCCAATGTTAATGAATGGGGAAGCGAGTAATAGCGAGTAGTGTGAGATTTACAAATCGCAGATGTGTCTCGGAAGCTTCAGCCTGAAGCAATCCTAGTTTTGTCATTTATTTGCATTGCTCGTTTACTTTGTAAGTAATCGCTGACTCGCACAGATAAGATCCTGTCTTCTCTGTGTTCTGGCTGCCAGCTCCAGGGTCCTAGAGCCCACCTGCTGCCTGATGTAGCAGTGCTGAGATTGTTCTCAGTCTGCTCATTCCCTGTGTACAGACATGAATGTCTGTGCACAGAGATGATGTAGCAGAGCTGAGATTGTTCTCAGTCTGCTCATTCCCTGTGTACAGACATGAATGTCTGTGCACAGAGATGATGTAGCAGAGCTGAGATTGTTCTCAGTCTGCTCATTCCCTGTGTACAGACATGAATGTCTGTGCACAGAGATGATGTAGCAGAGCTGAGATTGTTCTCAGTCTGCTTATTCCCTGTGCATAGACATCTATATTTATGCACAGGGGATGTAGCAGAGAGGACATCGCGTTTTGGACTGCGTCGGACGGAAGAGGATTTTTTTAATTAAAGATGGAGTCCCTAATGGCTTTTTTTTTTTTTCTAATAAAAAATTTTCCTTGTGTTGTGTTTTTTTTAAAACAATTTAATAGAAATTCATGGCGGTCATGTCTAATATTGGCGTGACCGCCATAAATTTCGGGCTTAGGGCCAGCTGATAATACAAAGCTGGCCCTAACCTCTTTATTACCCAGCGTGCCATCGCTACCAGGGCCGCTGGAAGAGCGGGGTTCAGCGCCAGAGGATGGCGCTTCAATGAACGCGCCATCTTCTGGGGCGGCTGCGGGCTGCAATTTGCAGCGGGGGGTGCCCAGAAAGCTTGGGCATCCCTGCGCTGCGGATTCCAGCCCCCAGCTGCTTAGCTGTACCTGGCTAGACATAGAAATTGCGCGGAGCCCCACGCATTTTTTTTTAATTATTTCATGAAATTCTGAGATTCTGACTCTGAAATTCATGAAATAATTAAAAAAAAATGCGTGGGGCTCCGCGCAATTTCTATGTCTAGCCAGGTACAGCTAAGCAGCTGGGGGCTGGAATCCGCAGCGCAGGGATGCCCAAGCTTTCTGGGCACCCCCCGCTGCAAATTGCAGCCCGCAGCCGCCCCAGAAGATGGCGCGTTCATTGAAGCGCCATCCTCTGGCGCTGTACCCCGCTCTTCCAGCGGCCCTGGTAGCGGTGGCACGCTGGGTAATAGAGGTTAGGGCCAGCTTTGTATTATCAGCTGGCCCTAAGCCCGAAATTTATGGCGGTCACGCCAATATTAGACATGACCACCATGAATTTCTATTAAATTGTTTTAAAAAAAACACAACACAAGGAAAATTTTTTATTAGAAATAAAAAAAAAAGCCATTAGGGACTCCATCTTTAATTAAAAAAATCCTCTTCCGTCCGACGCAGTCCAAAACGCGATGTCCTCTCTGCTACATCCCCTGTGCATAAATATAGATGTCTATGCACAGGGAATAAGCAGACTGAGAACAATCTCAGCTCTGCTACATCATCTCTGTGCACAGACATTCATGTCTGTACACAGGGAATGAGCAGACTGAGAACAATCTCAGCACTGCTACATCAGGCAGCAGGCGGGCTCTAGGACCCTGGAGCTGCACAGAGAAGACAGCTGGACTGGCTCGCAAAGAAACAGCAGTTATTTGCGAGTTTCCCTGCTATCACTGGCACAGTAGCCAGTGATTACTCGCGAGTCTAATGCAAACAATGGCAATCCTAGTTTTGTCAGCGTTTCTGACAAAACTAGGATTGATATTGATTTGCATTGGACTCGTGCGAGTAATCACTGGGAAACTCGCCGAGTACCGAGTCCTGCGAGTCCCTTACTACTCGACGAGTAACGAGTCCTAGCGAGTAGATTCGCCCATCCCTACCTGAGATTTCTCTTGAGGGCCAATTACTACTACAGACTAAAATAACAAAAAAGGAGATTGAGGAGACTCTGGCATCTATTCCAAATGGGAAAGCGCCTGGTCCTGATGGATTTTCTATAATCTATTATAAGAAATTTGCAGATACATTAATACCGCACATGGAAAAACTATTTAACAATTTACTGTCGGGCTCCATACCACTGCCACAGGCTCTTGAAGCTTACATCACTGTAATACCAAAAGAAGGGAGGGATGGCACCCTGTGCAAAAATTACAGACCAATCTCATTACTGAATACAGATATGAAATTATGGGCAAAACTCTTAGCCAACAGAATCAACTTGGTTCTGGGAAACCTTATTCACCCTGACCAAGCCGGGTTTGTAGGGGGACGAGAGGGAAAGGACAATTCATCTAAAGCTTTACAAGCCGTCTCATATGCTAAACGCACGGGGAAGCCTCTTGTGGTCCTCTCTACGGATGCGGAGAAGGCTTTTGATCGTGTAAGCTGGCAGTTCATGGACAGCGCACTACGCAAATTTGCCTTCCCTCCTCCCTTTATAGAGGCGATTTTGGGCTTATAAGCTTCCCCCACGGCAAGGGTCAGGGTGAATGGCCTTTTATCCAACAAATTTAAAATCAGTAACGGAACCAGGCAGGGTTGTCCTCTCTCCCGACCTTGTTTGTGGTGGTTATGGAAATGTTAATGCAAGCGATACGTCAGAACAATAAAATACAAGGAATTAACATCGGTTCCATTCAGATCAAGACAGCAGCTTTCGCTGATGACTTGTTATTGATGATATCCAACCAACTGGTGGCGGTGTCGGAGCTCCTTGGTCTCCTAGACACTTTTGGGGAATTATCTAATTTTAAAATCAATTTGGATAAAACGGAAGTTCTAAACATAACAGCCTCCAGGACGGAGATGCAGGCCCTCCGAGACTCCACACCCTTCAAATGGCTTAACGATAAACTCAAATATTTAGGTATACAAATCACGAATGACCCTCATTCACTATACACACATAACTTTATACCGCTCATAAGTAATATTAAAAACATATTGAGGACATATGACTTACCACTGCTTTCATGGTTAGGAAGAGTTAATATAATAAAATCATATATTCTTCCCAAAATATTCTATGTTATGAATATGGTCCCAATTTTTTTACCCAGCCTCTTCTTTCGCTCCCTAAATCGTATAATCTCTAAATTCGTATGGAGAAATAAGAGAGCTAGGATTTCATTTAAAATTCTTGTGCTTCCTAAGAGGCGGGGGGGCTTGGGACTACCGGATCTCATATCCTATTATAGAGCCATTCACTTAGCTAGATGGTTGAAACTCACCCATATGGCTGCTCAGGACAATAAACAACACATTGAACTCCAACTATTACATCTTAAGACGCAAGTCTATTATGGACAGATAGCACACCAGACAAAGACAATTTTGATGAGATTCTTGCCACTACATTAGCTGTAAGACGTACGATGGTCCCGATTCGCTTCCCTGAATGCGGATTTTTGGACAAAATACCGATGAGGCTTATACCTTATCTGATAGACGCCGAATTTTCAGATCCATATGATCTATGGAAGACTCTACCGAACAAACCCATCTCCAAGTTACTACGAGGTGATATCCCATGCAGAAATATGTGGCCGATAGAAGCCAAAAAACAACCAAAGACGTTCCTACAAGAATTACACGTGGCCCATTACATGAAACAGATAAGAAGCCCATTGATAGTATCAACTCGATGGAAATGGCTAGAGATACTGGTAAATGTGAAACCACCAATCCCTAAAATTATTTCCAAGATCTATAATAATTTGCTCGACAACACACTAACTGATTTCCCACTTTCTGTACATTCATGGGAGATCGAACTCGGTGTCACGCTCTCTCGAGATGATAAAATAAAACTTTGCCAGAACTCGCATGGGTTCTCCAGATGTGTACTGCTACAGGAAATGTCCTACAAACTTTTCTCGAGATGGTATTACACTCCTGAGAAACTGTTTCATTTGGGGTTAACAGAGTCCCCGAAATGCTGGAGGTGCGGGACATCGAGGGGCAATCTGACCCATATATTCTGGACATGCCAGAAGCTAGACGAGTTCTGGACGGGAGTAAATGCAATATTGAAATCCATGAATCTTATAGAATCTGATCTAACTGCAGTTGAAGCTCTTTTATCGCTCCCATCAGAAAATTATAACCCCAAAAAACACGGGCTAGCCCCAGTGATGGTAAGGGCTGCGAAACATTTAATTGCTCAGAAATGGAAACAACCACACGCACCCACAGTGAATGAATGGCTAGCCAAAATCTTGGAACTACATAGACTAGAAGAACTCTCTAGCTGGGAGATGTGTTCCCATGACTCCTTTCTTAAGACATGGCAACCATGGAGGGAGAGAATGGGGAAAGGTGAAATGAGTAATGGGAGACCGCGGCGACCCCCTTCCCCCCACACTTACTCTAACATTTACACGCTTACTGAGGATTCGTGAGAGGTTCCTCGGAGGTGAAGATAACAAGCCGCTGGTCGCTAGCCATGGGAGTTCTACAGTTCTACAACTCTATAAACCTACAACTTTAAAACTTTACTATCATACAACTCTACGATAGGAAACCGTATAACTTTCTAGAAAGAAATACAACTATTGTGCCGTCTAACCATTTATGTAAAAAACTGAGAAACCACCTGTTTAAGTTTTAGAACACGTTTATTTTGTCAAAGTACTATATAAGGAAGACATAGGTACCAACAGATATATGTAACAAGTGCGGTAATACATTATTATGTACCATGTTTTGTTGTCTTTAAAAACTAAATAAAGAATTGAGAAAAAAAAAAATAGTTAGATCTTGGATAGTAGGATTTACCATGCGCCGGTGTGGAGCGTATAATTCCCGGCTCCCATCAGCTGTGACAAGTTCGTGGGGCACCAATGGGTTTTCAAGACAGTCAGGGGTCGATTGATCAAAGTTCGTAGAAGACCAGCACTCCACTTAAGGTATAGGTTAATGGTGCTGATGGAAAGGATCAAGGATCCGTAGTATCAGAGAAGTAGAAATCCAAGCACTCATTCAAAATGTTAATATGCTTTAAAGTGATTTATTTGAAAAATTGGTGCACGGGAGTGACCAGCAGGACAGATATAACGTTTCGGCCTCGCAATTGGGCCTTGATCACATAGTCACTATGGATAAAATCAAAAATATACAGTAAAAATTGTGTACAGTGAAAAAAATGCAAAGGTTATATATACAAATTTACAATAACATCAAGTCTAGTATGGTGTTATAATGAGCATAAGGATGTTAGATTGGCAAACTAACAGACTAATGATAATAAGAGAGATCAATACCAAGTGCATGTAGATAATGAGAGAGGTGGATGAGGGTACAGGGGATAAGAAGGCTAACAAAGTTACCTGCAGTGGTATGCAAGGGACTCACTGAGTAGGGAGTGCTTTGTAGGTAAACTTGTTTTTTCTGTAATATAAGGTTAGAGGACCTTAGGGATAAGTGGTAAGAGGTAATGTCTGCAAGTACAATATAAGGAGGTTATGTACCTGTGTACTGGTATAAGGATAGAGTCCTGTATTACATCAAGAGGTGTATTGAAAGGATTCAAAAGATCCAGGGTAGGAAGCCGACTTGTGTATATGGTATACAGGTTATCCAGAGTATCCCTCAGGTAGTATCTATGAAATATATTACATTGTCAAAGAATGGTGCACCAAATGGGCTTACCAACAAGGAGGTTATTGGTTGCAGATTTACCTTGAGTAATCAACAAGTCAATCCCTCACAGTAAAATCCCAGTTTTTGATACAGGCTCCTATCAGCTGTAACTATTAGGGTAAGGAACACCTTTTAACTAGAGAGGATAAATATATGTAAGTTAGAGGGATGTATACAAAGTTATACTTATCTTGGTATTCCATTGAAATGTCCTGCTCACATTGGTGTCAGTGGGTGCCAGCACGTCCAGTGCCTAGGCTGTGAATGCGCGGTCTAGCCAGCCGCCGCCGCATTATGTGCGGTCGGCTGGTCATGTGACCGGAAATGACGTAGCCGGGCGCGCATGCGCAATAGTGCGCGCCGGCGCTCAGTGTGTTTCTGTTATTGTTTACAGGTTGCCTCGGCAACCCGCCTGCTAAAGGGAGCGTGCGGCCAGTGCAGGGATGCACTGTTGCGGTTCCCAGAGGTCAGGCAGAGAGTGTAGACTGGCTTTGTCACAGACACCTGTGACAGTTGTGTATATAGTTAGTATACAACAATATGCAAGTGGAGGACTCAAGGGGTATTGTGTTACATGTATAACATGTATATAGGGAATGATGCAAATGAGTTAGAGACTATATAACTAGTGGGAACACCTAATAAGACCAATATGTGTATCAGGGTTCGTAGTACTGATGGTATAGGGATAAAAAGAGGAAAAAAAAGAACTCAAGATGTTTTGATAATGCATATGTAAACACGTGTAAGACATAATCACACATGATATAGCTGAATCAGTACAAAAATAAGCATTGATTATCATTCTCATCATATGGTGTAAATTGATTCTTTCAACATATTATACAACATAATAAGGTCAACAACCAGGTATATGGGGTCCAACCCAAAATATAGTCTAGAATATGAGACAATTAGAAAGGGGGAAAAAGGAAACTTACACAGGATAAACAAGGGGGGGGGAGAATATCTTACCCTCCTGGTGGCTGTAGACTAGAAGGAGCAGTATTTGTTAGGATGGTATCTATGAAAAAGAGGTATCAAGTTAGCCATTCAATCTCCCGATTCAAACCCTTGGGTGTTAATGTATCTAGGGTGTAGATCCAATAGCTTTCTCGGCAGGGGTCGATTGATGACCCCAGTGTCTGTGAGGATGAACTTCCTGTGGATACCGGCTGAGCTGATGCACTGCTCTGTACAGCACAAGTCCCTAAGGAGACTGGTAAAAACAACAAAAAGTAAATAAAAAAGGGTTTTAAAAACTTGGAAAAAGTTTAAATCACCCCCCTTTTGTACCATTGAAAATAAAACAATTAAAAAAAGAATAAAAATTACACATATTTGGTATTGCCGCATTCAGAAATGCTCGAATTTCTCAAAATATAAAGTCTGGGAACTTGCTATCTACTTTATGGAGAGAAGTATTCCTGCAACCATAAGAAGACAGTTAAGTAGGTGAGGAGATTGCAGCCACATCCCTCCTCTAGGAAATATGCAAATTTGCACTTCAGTAAGGAAGTGGAAGAACTCCAGTGCCACCTTTAAGTAGCTCCTCAAAGTCATAATCGCTTTCCAACAAGCTTTTTAATATGACTAAGGGATTTGTGCCAGATCAGAACCCCAAACTACAAACGCTGCGTTTCGGGGTAACTGCCCCTCCTCAGTGTAGTGTGTCAGATATTCTGATCTGGCTGTGTGAGTGGGCTAAGACAAGGTCTGGGAACTTACTATCTACCTTATGGAGAGACGTTTTCCTGCAACCATTAGAAGACAGTTAAATAGGTGAGATTGTAGCCACATCCCTCCTCTAGGAAATATGCAAATTTGCACTTCAGTAAGGAAGTGGAAGAACTCCAGTGCCACCTTTAAGTAACTCCTCAAAGTCATAATCGCTTTCCAACAAGCTTTTTAATATGACTAAGGGACTTGTGCCAGATCAGAACCCCAAATGCATCTGTAGTTTGGGGTTCTGATCTGGCACAAATCCCTTAGTCATATTAAAAAGCTTGTTGGAAAGCGATTATGACTTTGAGGAGCTACTTAAAAGTGGCACTGCAGTTCTTCCACTTCGTTACTGAATTATCAAAATATAAAATAATCTGATCAGTAAAGAGCGTGATGAGAAAAAAATTCAAACTCTCAAAATTACTTCTATTTTTTTTGGTTGTCACAACATTGCAATACAATGCAATAACGGGCGATCAAAACTTCGCCTCTACACCAAAATGATATCATTAAAAATGTCAGCTCATGCTGCAAAAAATAAGCCGTCACACATCCCAGATGCTGAAAAAGGCAACATCATGGGTTGATAAAATGGCTCCAAATGTGTCATTCTTTTCTTTGACAAATTTTCAAAATTTTTTACACCCCTTAAATAATAAAAAACTATACATGTTTGGTATCTACAAACTCGTACTGATCTGGAAAATCATACTGTCAGGTCATTTTTACCATAAAGTGAACATGGTAAATATAAAATCCCCCAAAACTTGGTTGAAATTCACTTTTTTTGCTGTATTTCATAAATGTGAATTTATATTTTGCAATAAAATGCTGCAATATTTCAGAAAAAACCAGACCAAGGCTATTTTCACATCTCCAATTTATGTAGTCTGGAACAGGTCCAGTTTCTGCCTATTCACTTTAATTGGTGTACGGTAGCATACTGTTGCATCAGATTGCAACAAGATCCTATTTGTTGACATGTACAAAAAATGTTTCATGTAACGTTTTTGGACTGATCAAAACACCATATCCAATCGGATCCGGTATGAGCGAGCTGACATCCACCATAATGGAAGTCAATGGGTGCCCCAATCAAAACACCATATCCAATCGGATCCGGAATGATCCGACATCCACCATAATGGAAGTCAACGGGTGCCGGATATGATTTTAATAATTAGAATATTTTTTTAACTTTACTTTCTTGTGCTTTACCTGCCGTTCCTCCTACTGCCCTAAGGGGCACTGTTTTTTATAATGAACCCCATCCAGTTAAATAATCAACGTTTCCACAGACAGGCCGAGTTGTTTTATTCCTGTATTTTATACAATACTTTTTATCTCTATCACTTACTTCTTATTACATTTGCAGTGAATAAAATAAATTACATTTAAGTAACACGATTCAAAAGTGATGTTACCAAATTAATGTTATCTCACATTCTAGTTGTGACTTGAACGTATTCCTTTTGCTAATGAGATCTCAGTATTCACAGTGATTTGATAAAAAAACAAATATCCAAATGTATATCATTACATACTATATAACTAGTAATGTTCTTTAGAAAAAAGAAAATGACATGTCCCTTAGAAGCTAAATATATTAAAATTATTTTCTTTTATCTTTATACTTTCACCTTCTGTAGAAACCATTAGAACATTAAAAAAACATCTGTTTTGGCTGAGATTGAATTGTTTCGACAACTTTGGTTGTCTAACTTTATCCCCTAATCACAGGCGTAACTACAACAGGTGCAGGGGTTGCAACCGCACCCAGGTCCTGGAGCCTAGGGAGCCCCAAAAGTCCCAAAAAGACATGCTATTAAAGATTTTCAATAATTGGGGGCCCCATTGAATCTTTCACATCAGGGCCCATGGGCTTCAAGTTAAGCCACCGCCCCTAATAAATAGTCCAACATTTTTTTTCTGTTTTGGAGGCCACAAAAAATGAACTTGTCACAGGATACTTACCTCTAGATCATAGTTACAGAAGTGCTTCAATTAATATATTTTTTTAATTAATTCTGAATATATAGTATATGCATGTAGTATAGTGTAAGTAGTGTAAGTGCATCTCAATGAATTAGAATATCATCAAAAAGTACATTTATTTCTGTAATTCAATACATAAAGTGAAAACATATATTATACAGAGTCATTACACACAGAGTGATCTATTTCAAGTGTTTACTTCTGTAAATGTTGATGATTATGGCTTACAGCCAATGAAAACCCAAAGGTCATTATGCCAGAAATATAAAGTTGGAAGGATGAAGAAATAAAAACGGTGCTGCCTTATTCCACGAGACATCAAAGGGGGAATATAATATTGATTTATTAGTCAACGTGTTTCAGGGCTCCCTCAAACATGGCAATATTACATCGCTGTTTGATGATATTCTAATTCATTGAGATGCACCAGTATTAATATTATCATTTAACGCAACCTTGTTTTACTGCTCTGCATGCACACTCTCCGGGTCACACTGTGCTCTGACTCAGAAGTGACTTTTACAATGTAAGTCTATAGAGTATAAGGACGAGGCTCACACTGCAGCTTCATAGGCTTACTTTATACGGACGGAGTTCCACCTACATATGGCATGCGATGGGTGAGCATCAGATATGATATGCTAATGACCCTCGTCTCCTGCTCTGCTGCGAGTGGGTGCCAAGTGTCAGTATGCTGTGATCTGATCCTGCGATTGGATCACAGCCACAGAGGAGAGGGAGACAGTAACCTCTCCATCTCTTGCATTGACGGACTCGACGTATATCGCAATATAGTTGGGTGACATCCAACTGCATTGCAATGTTCCACAGGCACCCATACACTTGTGTGACTGCATGTGATCCATGACTAGATGCCAAACGCAGAATGCCTTGATTTTTTCTTTTGGATCCAGGGATGGTGTATCACAGTCCGCGCTGCTTGAAATGAACACTCAAAGAGTCTAGGATAAAAGACCCCCCTTCTCACTTTATTTGCCTACGCGTTTCAATGCTTTTCCCAGCATCGTCATCAGGGCATTACATTTCAAGCAGCGCGGACTGTGATACACCATCCCTGGATCCAGATATTTCTACCCGTGTTACGTGGAGGTGGAAGTCCTGCAGCAGCTTTTTGTACCACATGCGATTTAAACTAGTTGTGGGTGCACACAACTAGAAAAGGTGAGTGCACCATCATTGTGACCTGTGTGTAAAATCCGTGCCATATTGATAGGGCACTATTGCGCCTCGTGTTTGTCTCCTTTATCTCTATTATTGATTTGTTCTTGGCACAACTTTAGCTGAGGTAAAAATAGGAGATGGACACTACCTGATTGATTTACAACGGTGCGAGTATGATCCTATGGTTTATCGGATAGCAATCGTCCATTTAAAACACAGGCGGAACCGAGGCCTAAAAGAGTTGTCAGGAGCATAGAGTCCTGCTAGTCTAAATATGGAGAATGTCTCTACGAAGAGGAGCAGAATGGCTCTGGATCCCAGATAAAGTGGCAGTTGGTGAGTATATTAACACATACACACTACATTTCATGGACATATACACAGAATTAATAAAAAAAAAAAATCATAGGAGTGCTTCTCTAAAGCACCACTACAGCATTGTTGTTTTTTTATTGCACTGCTGTAGGGGTTGTTAAATGGAAGTCCCCCGAGTCCAGTCTTATACTCACGTCCGCCATCTTCATTCTTTACAAGCAGCGCTCCAGTTAGACTCCAGTGAAAAGTGATCTGCCGGAAACTCCATTGTTTCATGGAGCGCACTGGAAATAACTTTTCAGTAAATCTCTATGAAGGCCTCATTCTGGCCTCATTCTGGCTCTCATAGAGATGCATTAACTGCTTATGACGTAGCGTCTGAATTACGGCCAGTCCGAAATTAGGGGCAGAAGATGGCACTGTGGGGCCTGAGCAATGCCAAAAATGGATGAAAACGCGAGAGGGCGAGTATAAAACAGAGGCAGGGGGCTTACATTTAAAGCAACACTGAAAAAACTCTGCTGTATTGGTGCTTTAATTTCACATTTATCCTCACGCTATGTTTGGAGAACTACTAGTTTATATGTAGGGAAAATCCTGCTTTACATGTGCTAAAAGTAAATCCCAAATACATGCAATTGTATGACTTTATTGACTACCAAGGTAGAAACAAAGGAATAGTCTATTTGTTCATTCCTTCTTATTGGAAATAGTTATCAAATAAGCTTTCCAATTTTGTTTAAGAACAGGGTACACCAATTAGTACTTCGTAAATATATTTTGCAACAATATTTTTATTAAACTGACAATCCTTTACATAACTTCTCATCATTACATTTGGTTTATATGCAGGGAGACAAATCAACATACCATCATTTTTGTGGAACAATTCTGCAATCACAAAATCCACTTAAAGGTCCTGTTGCACCTTCAGATAATCTGTCAGATCCTGTTCGCAGATCTCTGGTTGCAGTGAAATCATGGACACTTTGTTCTATTTTGTGGCTGTGTACAAATGGAACAATGTGTCCATGATTTCACTGCAACCAGAGATCTGCGAACAATCTCTGCACAATTATCTGTGTGTGTAACTGGGCCTTCAGATCTATCCATATAATTATTTGAAGGAATTAGACATCAGAATTTAAATGGTTACGGTCATATTAACAAGGTACGCATAAAACCACATAAAAATGCTATTCTAAGTATATTTATATTATGTTTATAGAAAAACCTGATTATTTTCCACTTTTAAGACACTTCTTAGGTCGGCTTCACACCACGGTTTAATCCAATCCGGGACTGTCAGGGATGAACCTGACAGCCCCGGACCGGATCAGCACATAGAACCGGAGTGCTAATATGCCCCCCGGTCTGGTGTGCAGCCGGACGCAGCTGCCGCTGCTGATAATTACAGACCGTGGCTCGTGGGGAGCTAGCCGCGGTACTGAAATTACATTGCCCCTGATCCGGGAGCATCCGGGAGCCGGACGCTGGCTGCTGCAGTTCAGCGTGAGCTACACTGAACTTCAGCACCAGGTTGCTGTCCCCTGTGAAGAGGTTCAGCACCATTCAGCAGGGGACAGCTACCTCAGCTGCGCTCTGCAGACTCCAGCTTCAAATAGGACCGGAGGGCATATTAACCCTCCGGTTTTATTTGTCCGGAGCTGTCAGGCTGTGTCCGGTGCCTCCTGCAAAGCACCGGACACAGCCTGGCAGGGCAAAAAACGTGGTGTGAAGGGGGCCTTAGGTAGTATTATCTCTCTTCTCTTGCAGTTCCACCTGTGACCTGGCTGCCAGAACCTCACTGGTTGGGTTGGCACAGCCAGGTAACTCTCTGGACCACACTTACACCCGCCAGTGCCGCCACTTGAACCTGAATGGATGGCACCGCCGCACAGATGGCTGCCCAACTAAGGTAGTAGGCAGGCCGCATGTGTGTCTTCACCACGTGGTATTTTCCCGCCGTCCTCCTCAGACATCACGTCATGACGTATGGACGGTCGGTGAGGAGGGGAAGGGGGTGGAGCATGAGCGTCACTCGACAGCCGGTCAGTGCAACTTGCAAAACGAACGTGCAATGTGTGGAAGGCTGGCGGCAGGCGGTGGCGCAGTGGTGGATTATGATGGGGGGCATTTAGCCCCTGGGCTGTGGTCCCCCCACACCATTGGGCCCGGGGCAAAAGCCCATAATGACCTCGTTATAATCCACCACTGATCTCCAGTCATTGAGTAGGTCTCCTTCTCTGTAGAGTGTAAGTTCTTATGTTCAGAGGGGTCCTCTCTATCTCTGTCTCTCTCCTATAGAGTGCAAACTCTTATAGTTAGCGGGATTCTCTGTCTCTCTCACTTGTAAAGTTTAAGCTGTTTTGGTCAGTGGGGTCCTTTTTCTTCAGTAGAATTTAAAGGGGTATTGCCATCTTCGAAATAACATCCCATTATAGTAGGTACAATAATAATGGCAGAAACTAGCAAAAAAAGGGGGCCGAGCACTGATCTCTGCACTATAAGGAGTTGTCACACTGCACTTAACAATTGCTGTCAGCGAGGTGAATGCGCCATACCAGGGTGCTTACTCAGAACTTTAAGCCACAATGCTTAATCCACAAGAATGAGAGAAATTAATAACGAACTTCAACTCACCGGTCAGTGCAGGTCCTTTATTGTGTGAGTCATGGGCACATACAAGCAGGAAGGGAGTGATGGATCCACAGACTATGGTGCTGTTTCGTGCTGCTGCGCTTCTACTGGACCAGAAGAATCGCAGCAAGCAAAACGGCACCATTGTCTGTGGATTTGTCACCCCCTCCCTGCTTTTATGTAACCGTGATTCACACAATAAAGGACCTGCACTGACCGGTGAGTTGAAGCTCGTTATTCATTTCTCTCATTCTTGTGGATAATAATAATGGCCAATACCTCTAATTAGATATGTAGTATAGTTCTCCTGATTAGCTATTTTGCTAAGGCTGGTTTCACACTGCAGTTTCTTCACTGATCAGTGTCCATCCAGTTTGTGTGCCAAAACCAGGAGTGTCTCCAAATTATAGTTTTTCTCTGCAAGTTCCTCTCCAGGTTTTGGCACACAAACTGGATGGACACTGATCAGTGAAAAAACTGCAGTGTGATGCCAGCCTTACTTCGAGTGCAGACTACTAGCACAATCAACTAACTGTCACTACCATAACCAGGGATACTAAGCTGCCGTAATTGCCTGCATTTGAAGTAAGCAAAATAGCTAATCAGGAGTACTATACTACATATCTGTTTGGAGGTATTTGTTAATATTATTATAATACCTCCTTATACAATGGAGTAGGATTTTGGAGATGGGAATATCCCTTTAACATTTCATTGTCAGCAAAGTCCAGAGATAAGTAAAGTAAAAGAGCTTTCCAAATTTTCTTATATGTTAGAAATGCTGTTTGGAAGTGTCGAGTGCTCAAAACAGAGTCCGCCAGGAAGGCACATGGCATGATATGAAGACATTCGGTACAGCCCCATAATAAAAATGAAAAATAAAATTAAAATAAATATAAATAAATATAAATAAATAAAATAAAATAAAATAAAAATTAGAAAAACTATTTCTTTTTTATTTAACACATGGATTAAAACATGGCGATAAGCGATGAGCGCAGCCTGTGCTGGAAATGTGTCAGGGTTATGGTTTGGGGAGGGGGTGTTCATCGCCATGTATTAATCCACGTGTTAAATAAGGAAAAAATAGTTTTTTTGATTTTATGATGGGGATGGGCTAAATTTCTTCATATCGTACCATGTGTCTTCCTGGCAGACTTTGTTCCATCAGCAAAGTCCTCTCTCTTGCCTGTAAAGTGTAGGCTCTTCTGGTTAGCCGGGTTCTCTTTATCTCTATCTCTTTCTTTACCCCATGTGTATTTACAAGAAATTACAAGGCTTTCAGTATTGAGATTCATTTAAATTTAGTCACAGAAAATTTCAGTTTTAGGATAAAATTTGGCAAAGTCTGCAAATTTGTGTTTTGAAAGATCTGTTCACCTCTAATTCTCAATACAGAAAGAAGAAGGAATTCCTTATGTTTCTATGTTCTATGTATGAAATGAAAAAACAAATGAGGCGCAATGAGGGGTACCTATGTAACATAGATTTTATCGTGGGATTTTTATATATATCTCCTCACCTTCCTATGTTGTGCACCTCCGCACAACACCAGTTATCGCCTGAACTCCAGGCACCGCTCTCCCCCACAGCCATCGCTCCGGTGCCCTCCCGGAAGCGACCGTCACGTGACCCACGATTCGGATATACGTCACCACAGGTCCTTCTCCTGTTGACATTAGTTGCCTAGTAACAGGTCACTACAACCGCGCTCCCTGCTGCTGTAAGCGCTCCAACAAGACCACTTTTTGTAGTTGTAATATATTCTGTGTATGGGAGACATCACAGGAGCTAGTTTTCTACTAGTTCAGAGAGAACTAAAATTTTGAGATGCAGAGAGGTCAAATGGAGACAAAAGGATAGTTGTAAAATAATGGCTAAAAACATTGTTATTCATTATGTACATGTACACTGTCAGGTCACTTTTCAGTATGATACTAACATTATACTTGAATAGGGCCTGGGAAGACCTCTGAAAAGGATGTAAAATCATTATTGTGCCGTTTGTAGTTTCCATGTTATCACCATTGTCAGACCCTGCACAGAGCTGCTGCATAGTCCTGTCTCGTTATAAGCGGAGAGGATTAGTCCTGTGCTGTATAAACTGTCATGTAATTATGCACTCCCTCTCTGCAGCTCTCTCCTCCCTCCTCCCTTTGCTAATAGTGCGGTATCAGTTTTCACTTACATGTCTGTTCAGTTGATATTACCACGGAGGCAGAGAGCTACTGCAGCTCTGCCTTATCTAGACTCCATTTGTTTCTGTAAAGCAGATACTGCTGTGCTGTGACAGTTTCTGTGTTGTATTTGACCTCTTGTGATGCTGCAAACAGAGAGCTGAGAGGAGAATACAGCCCCCCCACTGATCTGCTGTGCTGTGATGTGACATGCATATTCATGCATGGGGAGTGGACAGCAGAGAACTAAGTGGGTCACTCACTGTGAGTGACAGATGGAATGAATCTCTTTATCTGAAGATAGGAGGGAAATATAAATAATAGAAATTCATACATAGAGAGAGCTTAGAGGGAGGAATTAGAAAATTATAGCAGTTACATGTTGATTTTTGTCCTGAAAATTTTCCTTTAATGCACCCTTAGATCACTAATGGACCATATTTTCTAGCAAAAGGTTGGATCTAAACTTTCTTGGTTGTGCCATCCACAACCCTTTTTGACCTCACTCATAGTAAAAGTGCAAGAGCTCACATTTTATTGCAAAATTTCACACTGAACACTGTTACTGAATGGTAACACTATTAGGCTGGTTACTGTGTTTGCAAGTAGGAGCATAACCTTAAGGTTCTATACTTTACAGTACTCAATGTGCTGTCATAAGGTGCTTTAGTAAAGCCCTATGAAATATTAGTATTTTTAACTAATTATTCAGTAATATAGTATTTTAAAAGGCCTACATTAATTTATTTATTTGGTCAAATTACGGTACATATAACATAAGAAAAATATTTTGCTGTTGAAATTGGATGCACAATATGAGCTGTTGACTTCCATTAGTGACACATTATTGTTTTGTAGTACAAGAAGGTTGTATCTACAATACGTCCTTGTACCTGTAACGTCTGTGCCGGTTGTTCTTTAGGAACTAGACTGTGACTCTCTGTTGTTGCTGTTGATCCTTTATAGTATCAATCCTATGTTATACTTGGCACTTGTGGTTCTGTCCAGTCTGAAAGCTACAGGTTAATCTACTTCTTTGATTTTTGTCTGCTATTAGAACTGCATATGGAGAAAAAGGGGCGTGGCCTGCAGCTCCATGTAGGCACGTTTGCTAGGAGCTCAGGTGCTTTGTGACAAAAAGCGACGGATTTGGTGCCCACACGGACACTAAACCCACCAAAGTGACTGGACCTTAAGAAGAAACCCCCCAAGCACACACGGGGTGGCCCATTTGCAGATTTCCAGCTGCAAACGCTGGAGGAACCGACTGCCAAACTCGTCCCTGCATTCCCACAGTCTCAGCGCCATCTTGAAACTGAGGGAGGAAGAGAGGCAGTTAACCCTATCATCACAGATCTCTCACATAGGTGAACTCCTGTGAGAAAGGAGGTAACCGGAACGCTGCGACAGGAGTCCCGAGCACCGGGAGCTGTGACACAGACCCGGCGCAGACCGGGGACAACACAAGACACAGTACCTGCAGCTGAAGCGGCACCGTAGCGGAAAAGCGGAGGAGGACGGAACTCAGAAGAGCGCCCGGTAAGTGAGGAGGCTTCAGAGGGTGAGTCCGAGCGGTCCCGCTCAGGCGCCAGGCGAAACGGCTAAGAACACTGGGCACTATATTCAGTGTGGCGGCCGGCGGACGGATACGCGGGGAGAAGTAGATCGCGCCAGTTAATCACGCCCCTTTCATTACATCACCGCACACTGAAACAAGACCAGCACATCAGAGGCTGTGTAAGGGACAAAATTAACTATTAAGCTGCAGGAAGCAGCTGTGGATACACCACTGAACACACACAGAAACAAGTCTGTGTGTGTCTTTTTACATATATAAACATTACTCTCAAACATAACCAGCTGAGGATTCAGCTGATCTAAGTTAACTACTCCATTAATAAACTTCTAACTAGGAGGAAAACAGTCCCCAAAAGTTAATTATAACCAACACAACCTAAAAGAAGCCCCACTCAGCAGAAAGAGAACTACTAGCAAGTGGGAAAATTGAGTCCCCAGCGCACCCCAGCTTCGCAGAATTAGGACACAGGACATAGGCCACAACACCAATTAAAGAGACACTTCCTATAATAAATCCATAGAACTGTTCTGAGACAATTATCCATTTCAATTAGATAGGACTGACTACAGGACCTTCTTTAACAGAGGGTCATGCCTTCAAGAACCAAGGGAAATTTACCAGATCAAAAAATGGAATCTAACTACACAAACACTAAGAGCAAAATTCCGGCTCTTGCCTACAGCCGAAACAAAACTACAAAAAACAAAGACAAACCCAACCAAGATCTTAAAAAATCCAAAAAGGAAGATTTATTAGAAGACTTAATGGTCTTCGAACCTACGATCACTAGCGCAAAAAGAAAATAAATTGGCTCACCATCCCACAATAGAACCAAACAAAGTGAAAATGAGGAGAATCAAGCGCAAATTAGGAGCCCAGTCAGACAAAAAATAAAGGTTACCCAAGAAGAGACAAGTCTGACTTCCAACCCAGATTCTGGTCATCCCCCAGACCGAGACTTCTTCCTTAAACTCTTTTCCTCATTAAAAGTAGAAATTAAAGAACAATTCTCAGAAGTCAAAGCGTCTATTAACTCAATTAGCTCTAGGATGGATATGAGCGAAAAAAAAAAGGAAGAATTCAAACAAGAAATTGAATCCCAACACACAGAACTAATAAAAGCGAAAAATGAAATAAAAACTTTAAAAGACAGAATAATTGACAGGGAAGATCGTGATCGTAGATCAAACCTAAAAATAAGAGGCATACCGGAATCGGTTAAACCCCAGGAATTGATTTCTTACATCACGTCTCTTATTAAAAAATTATATCCTTCCTTACCAGAAATAGAAACCTCTATTGAAAGAGCACACAGACTACCCAGACCACAACGCCTATCGGACGACACTCCACGAGACGTTATAGTCAAATTCACCTTTTACCGGACCAAAGAAAAAATTAACAATTACACCAGACAAAATACTCAACTACCTTCTCCTTACGAAAAACTCAAGATTTTTTCAGATTTCTCCAAAGATACCATGCAAAAAAGAAGATCTCTGAAACCCATCACAGAAATCTTGCAGAAAAATCAGATCATTTACAGATGGGGAAGACCCTCCAACTGCATTTTATTTGTACACAAACAGAAGAATGTCACAATAGAGGACACCGAGACGGGACTCAAGATACTTAAAAACCTACACATTAATGGTTAAATCACCCTCAATAATAAGAAAGGTCTGAAAATTTAATGCACCTAAGGCCCGAACACGAGCCCAATAAGGAAGTTTTACAACTGTTCACCGAACACTTCCTTCCTAAAAGACTTGAATTCAACAGGTTTTGAATTAGTTCTCTCTTTCTCTCTTCCTTCTCTTCCTTCTTTCTCCCTACCTTCCCTTTATCCTAACCTATAGTGCTAACATTCCACAACAAATCAATACTACATACAGCAATGAACATCAAATTTATGACTGTAAATGCTAATGGATTAAACTCTCCACAAAAACGTTTCCATGTGTGGAAAGAACTAAACTCAAACCATGTAGATGTAGCGAGAATACAGGAAACCAGGTTTGCAGAAGGGAAGCAACCAAAATTCAGCAATAAAAAATTCCCACACATTTTCCTCTCGTCAAACGTCAAGAAAAGAGCAGGAGTCGCAATCATCATTAAAGACTCATTAAAATTTGAGGTGATCAACATCATCAAAGATCGTGAAGGCAGATTTATAGTACTAATTTGTAAACTAAATGATACAATTTACACACTGGCAAACATTTACGCCCCCAACAATGGCCAAACTACATTCATAAAACGTTTCTTTAAAATAGTCCAGGAAAACCAGAAAGGCACACTCCTAGTTTTTGGTGACTTTAACGCGGTACCTAACCCCCTTCTAGATTCATCTAACAAATCCAGAAATATTAACACACAGATAGATGGCCTTATCAAAAATGAAGAATTCTTTGACATGTTTAGATGCCTACACACATCCTCAATTGAATTCACCCACTACTCAAATGTTCATAAAACTTTCTCAAGAATAGATCTAGTTCTGACAAATATACATTCGCTACATAAAATTAAATCGATTAACATACTACAAAGAACGTGGTCAGACCACTCACCCATAATGTTTGAAACTTCTACCAACCCTCCTTTTAACAATAACTCTCCATGGAGAGCAAATTCATACCTATTCTCTCATCCCCAGTATAAAAAAAGAATACAAGAGGAACTACAAAATTATTTCAAGACAAACGACACCAAAGACATATCCATCGCAACTTTGTGGACAGCGCATAAAGCTGTAATAAGAGGCACACTGATCCAACTTAATGCACAACACAAGAAGTCACTTCAAAACCAAACAAAAAAAATTAGTCAAGAAATCAAGTCGATAGAGGAAGATATCATCTCAAGTCCCACGGACACAAAACATCGGAACTTATTAAAACATAGAACTGAACTTAGATCCTTACTAACACACGACTACGACAAAATTGTTAGACTAAATAAATCCAATTTTTACTCGAACATTAATAAACCGACTAAAACATTTGCAAACCTTATTAAAATCCACAGATCTAGGGGGGCGTGGCCTGGACATGGCGCCGAGAAGACGTGCCTGAGCTGAGCTCCTGCTTCCACCCGACACAGGAGCTTAATACTAGCAACCATCAGCCGTGCACCCGGTCCAGTGAATGATCGGTGACTCCGCTACACGCCAGCTTTATTAAGACCCGGATATAATGCCCGGAAAGCAAACCATCACCAAATTTCTTACAGTCCCGGGAGGTGCAGGCCGGCGCTCCACGCGCCCAACAATGGCGGCCGCTGCAGAAGCCACAACACTGAGCTCTCCCTCCTCCTCGCCTCACCACCCCTCCATGGACTCGGCGGCCGGTCGGGAGACCCGTAGTGGTACCGCGGGGACCAAGGACATTGCGGCTAAGGTACTCAGCGGGGGGGGTCCGGGACAGGCATCTCAGGAGCTGGCACATAAAGCTAAAAAGTCCTCACAGCCCCAGACAAACGCTGGAGCCCAGCAAAGATCTGCTGGCTCCCCTAAAGGACATTCTTGTGGGGCAAGCAAATCTCCTCCACGTACTAAGGACCCTTCCATGACTACTGTCCTACTATCAGCTGATAGTGCTCAGACAGATCTGGGGGACACAACTGCAGCCTCTCTCTCACCCACTCTATCCACCCCCACTGGCACTAGGGAGCAACCATTATCTCCTGCCTTGCAAGAGGTGAGAGCTCAGACCTCAGATTTGCAGGAAATATATGCACGCCTGCAATCAATTCCAACAAAAACAGATATGGAAGGATATATACTGAGACTTGAGAACTCCTGTAAAGCAGAGATTAAATCCCTTGCAGATGATACCACAATACTCAAGAGTACAGTTCAAGTAATAGAAAATGACATCTCTAATATCACTTCTCAATTGCAGAAACACCAGCAATTGTTAAATCAATACTCTAATACCTTCCAGCTTATTTTTGACATGATGGAGGACTCTGAGAACCGTCATAGACGGAACAATATCAGAATAAGAGGCATCCCGGAGACGGTGGCCCCTCGAGATCTAATGTCAGCCCTGCAACGTATCTTTAACTCATTATTGGACAGACCATCTGATGAATACATTGAAATGGACAGAGCCCATAGATCTCTTGGCCCTAAAAACTCTGATCCATCCCGTCCTAGAGATGTTATTTGCCGTATACATTTCTTTCAGTTAAAAGAAGACATAATGCGCAAGGCTAGAGAGTCAGAGTCCATAGACTTCAATGGGACGACTATACAGCTCCTTGCAGATTTGTCACGACTCACCCTAGCGAAAAGAAGGGCTCTCAGGCCTCTACTAGAAGTCCTACGAGATAAAAATATTGCTTACTCATGGGGATACCCCTTCCAGCTACAAGTCAGAGGGGAGAGAGGAATGATTGTTCTGCGGACACCTGCTGACATACCGGAGTTCTGCAGAGAATTGAATGTCCCGGAAGTGGAGATCCTAGATTGGCCACAACTACCTGCCTTTTTCTACAGGGGTCCCAGAGGAGAATGGCGTCCCCGTTTCGAGGGGGAAAGGAAGAGGAGACGCGGCTTAGGACGCCGGAATGAAACACCTGATGACTATACTTGACACTGGTTCCGCATATTTGTTCGAACTCCTAGAGGTCTAAGACCATGCTTAAACGGTCATGGAATAGTTTATTTTGGTTTGGCGGATTGTTGTTAAATGTATCTTTTATATAGTCACCAAACGGTTATACTGATTATTTTAAATAAGGCTGTTAGCAACGGGTGGGGTCTATATGACAACGGAGACTTGTTTCAGTCACCCCCACAATAGGGAGTGTCCTAGACACAACACTCAGAATTTTTTCTGATCAAGTCCTCACCTTGGACACTCGGGCTTAGTGACCCCGAGGTCTTTTGGAAAATTTCCAATACTACTGTTTTTATTTTTCTTTCTTCTCTTTTCTTCTTTTTGCTTACTTCTCTCTATCTTCTGCTTGCTCAGTTTTCTCTCTTACTACGACTCTGTCATTCTACCCTTCTTTCCTGTATTCCTCAATCCCTAACCCTTAGTACTGCTATCTTTCTCAATCAGTCCGGATGACGTCTTTAAAAATATACTCTCTAAATGTTAGAGGCTTTAACAGCCCAGAAAAAAGATCACAGATACTATATCACATGCATAAGAGGCGTGCGCACATCCTGCTCTTACAGGAGACACACTTCCGAGCAGACCACGTTCCCGTTCTTAAAAACAGATTTTACACCCGTTGGTACCATAGTACCAATCCAGATTCCAAATCCAAAGGAGTGAGTCTAGCTATTCATAAGTCCTTGGGGGCGGAGGTTCTAGATCACATCACAGACCCACATGGCAGATTTTTATTTATAAAACTACGTATTGCCAATGAGACTCTCACTATTGCTAATGTTTATCTTCCTAACCAGGATCAGGCGCGGACTTGCAGGACCTACCTTCGATCACTTTCTACTTTTGCAGAGGGCTCAACGGTGCTTGGAGGTGATTTCAACCTTGTCCTTGACCACAATATGGACTCCTCATCAGGTAGGACCTCTGTACCGGCTTCCCACCTGGAGGGCCTGAGAGCAAAATTAGTGGAATCTAGACTAGTGGATGTCTGGCGGCTGTCCCACCCAAGAGATAAGGACTACACTCATTATTCACACGTGCACAACACACATAGCAGAATAGATTTCTTCTTAATTAGTCACAAACTACTATCCGCAGACCCGGTTTCCTGGATTGATCCCATGATATGGTCAGATCATTCTCCTATTGGCTTGTCCCTACACCTCCCAGGTCTATCCCCTACGGAATGGTCCTGGTCTCTTAACCCAGAGCTTCTTCGGAGACAAGACTGCCGATCTGAGATCAATACAGCGATCTCTGACTTTTTAAAAATACACGAACACGACCCCACTGCGCTGCCATTTCAATGGGAAGCACTCAAGGGTGTAATTAGAGGAGTAATGATTCAGATAGGCTCTAGATTGAAGAGGGAGAGGACGACAGAGATCACAAATTTAATAAACACCTTACAAAACCTGGAGGACCGACATAAAAGGTCCAGAGACCCTGAAACACTAGCCGAAATCTTGCGGACCAGAGCGACTTTGGGCTCCCTCCTTGATTCAGCGTCGGCTAGACAGCGAGACCGAATGCGGAAATGCCTATATGAGTTTGCAGATAAACCTAGCAAAGCTCTAGCCAGATTCTTACATCCTCGCACCCCAGTTACATACATACCTTCTATTCAATCTAAACCGGGTAGTTTGATACACGACTCTACGGGAATTGCAGATACCTTTAAAAATTACTATGATTCTCTTTATAACCTGAGAGGCCCACTAGCTGATATGCCGAAATCAGAATTCCAGAAACGAGTAGATAAATATATATCCGACACTCCAATTCCACCCATCCCTATTGAGGAGGCTTCTGCTCTGGAATCTCCCTTTACCAACCAAGAAATCACAGATACTATTAAGTCCCTTGCCAACGGAAAAAGTCCAGGACCTGATGGATTCCCAGCGAATTTTTATAAAACATTTGCACCGACTCTAACCCCATTCTTAACCTCCCTGTTTAATGTTGTCTCTGGGGATTGCCCATTGACCCCTCAGACACTAGCTGCTACAATAACGGTCATCCCCAAACCTGGCAAAGACCCTATATTGTGCTCCAACTATCGTCCTATCTCACTGATTAACGTTGACGTGAAAATTTTAGCAAAAACTATAGCCAGCAGACTAGGACCACAATTGTTAAACTCCATCCATGGCGACCAAACAGGCTTTATACAGAGAAGGGAGACAAGAGACAACACGATCAAAACTTTATTATTAACCTCTTATATACGCAAGCAAAAGATCCCAGCATGTCTCTTGTCTATTGATGCGGAGAAAGCATTTGATCGCCTTGGATGGACATTCTTATTTACATCTTTAAAACAGTTGGGTCTAGGAACTAACATCTTGGGGAAAATAGCTGCACTATATAAAGGCCCTACGGCACGTTTACGGGTTAATGGCACTCTTTCCGCACCCTTTAAGATATCTAATGGAACACGGCAAGGCTGCCCCCTTTCGCCTTTGCTGTATGTGGTAGCCATGGAACATTTAGCAATTGCATTGAGGAAATCTCATGATATCAGAGGGGTGCGAATTGATGATCAACATTATAAGCTTTCCCTTTATGCGGACGATTTATTATTATATATCTCCAACCCCACAATAGCCTTCCCAGTACTGATTAAGGAGTTCCAGAAATTTGCAGAGGTTTCTAATTTCAAAGTGAACTACTCAAAAACAGAAGCTCTTAATTTAACTCTCCCTGATGAAACAATACATAGACTTCGGACGTCCTTTAAATTCAGATGGGAGGAAAAGGCTCTGAAATATCTTGGCACAAATATATCACGTGACTTTAATGATCTGTTTTCACTAAATTATATCCCACTATTAAATAGAACATTACAAGACTTAAAAAAATATGATAAAGCACAACTCTCGTGGTTCGGTCGCATTAATGCGATTAAAATGGACGTACTTCCACGTTTTCTTTATTTATTTCAAACCATCCCTATCTATGTTCCAGACCATTTTTTCCGGCGACTACACTCAGCCATACGCAGCTTTGTGTGGGGCACGAGAAAACCTCGTCTGCGATTCTCAGTCCTCACTAGCTCAAAATCAAGAGGGGGTTCGGGTCTGCCTGACTTCCATAGATACTACCGATCAGTACTCCTATCTAGAATGGTGGACTGGAAGTACAACAGAGACCATAAACAATGGGTATCAATAGAGGATCTTCTCTCACCCCTCCCTCTTTATATGCTTCCTTGGGTCACTCCCTCACGTAGGCCTCCATTATCGGATTTCTCCCCTCTCACACAATCCTTTATCAGGTTCTGGGACACCCGTGGAGGCAGGTTGAAATTAACTAACCATCCCAGTGGCTTATGCCCTCTTTTTAACAACGCAGATTTTCCTCCAGCAATGGGCAGACATGGTTTTCTATGTTGGAAAGAGTCAGACAGACCAACCATGGGACAAGCTACATCTTTGCTCTCGGGCTTCGCTACGGTGGGGGCCATGCAGAGGGGAATGGAGAGAGAATCCCTGTCTTGGATAGAGTTCTCCCAACTTAAATCTTACCTTGCTACTCTACGACTGGAACCTCCCACTGCTTTGGAGCTTATCTTAAGCTCTACAGAAGGTCCTTTACACTCGGTATCACTAATGTACAACATATTGACTGAGTTGATGGCGGTGGAGCCACCTTCCTACATAGAGGCATGGCAAAGAGATTTACAGACCACCTTCTCCGCTTTAGATCTTCAAAAGATTTTCACCTTGACTCACAGGCTATCTATATCCTGTGCATCACAGGAGAAAAATTACAAAATTTTAACCAGGTGGTATCGATGCCCAGACTTTCTCCATAAAATATACCCGGATGTGTCGGAGCTATGTTGGAGGTGTGGGAAAGAGGTGGGAACACCATTACACATTTGGTGGTCCTGTGAGCCCTTGCAACAGTTCTGGCGGAAGGTCTTTGCAATATTTCGCTCTGTAACGGGAGTGTCTAGAGATCCTTCACCTCAAGTAGCACTCCTTTCTCTGATCCCGGGCTCTCTAGCAGTGACCAAAAATGGTCTATTCAGATTCTGTCTAATAGCAGCCAGAACTATAATCCCTAGACATTGGAGAACTGCTGAGACCCCGACAATTGGAGAGTGGATAGGAGAAATGAATAGGCTAGAACACATGGAATCTCTCATTGCCCAAGATGCAGATAAAAGTGATAAACACCTGGGAACGTGGTGCGCCTGGCACCTCTTTATAGAGAGCCCGGATGTTTCCTCCTGGCTAGGAGACGACTGAACAACTCTCGGGTCTTGTGGGTGTTTCTGGAGAGACCCGACAGGAATGTTGCGCACGCTTCGCTCTCTCTCAAATGGACTTCTATTATTCAAATTTACAGCAGTCTAATCCCTTATACCTTCCCCTCCCTAACCTTTACCCACTCTCTTTCACCCTTTCGCCTCCCCCCCTCTATACTTTCTTTACCTCTTTTCACCTTTTCTTTTCTTGTTTATATCTTATTCCACTATGTGGTCTCCAATGGTGGTGTGATGCAACCCCACCATGAGCTATAGAGATTATATCTTTTTGAAATTGTTCTAATTATAACGGAAGTTATATGATGATATATGATGGTTACATGAGACTTTTTCACCCATACTCAGTGTATGAATAAGATGCTGTCTTATGTTAATTGTTTATGTATCTTCTTCCTCAATAAACATATTTTGGAAAAAAAAAAAAAAAAAAAAATCCACAGATCTAGAACCAATATATATCAAGTTAAAAATAGAGATGGCCAGATTAAAAAGCCCCCACTAGAAATATCAAAAACGTTTGCAGAATTTTATCGCAACCTATACAACTTAAAAGATGACACCTCTGAAACTAGACCCTTGCTATCAAATATTAAAAAATTTCTAGACGGAATTTCACTCCCATCGATCTCGGACGAAGATTTAAATATCCTCAACAAACCTTATACAGAAAATGAAATATCACAAACTATAAACTCACTAAGCAAATGTAAATCACCGGGACCAGATGGGATACAAAATGAATACTACATGAATAATGAAGCCATACTCACACCCTACCTAACGAAACTAATAAACTCTTTAACCGACAAAAAACAGACGATTCCTCAAGAAATGCTACAAGCTATAATATCAGTCATTCCTAAGAACAAAGGAGATAAAGACTTAGTATCTAACTTCAGACCCATATCTCTGTTAAATACTGATTTGAAAATAATTACAAAAACTATCAATTCAAGAATACAGCACATTCTACCAAAACTAATTACAGATGATCAAGTAGGATTCACCCAAAATAGAAATTCGACAGACGCTACTAGGAGAATATTAAATTTGATTTCAAACTCAGAAACCACAAACAATCAGTTGGTGCTGGTCTCTGTCGATGCCGAAAAGGCATTCGACAGAGTCCAATGGGACTACCTTTTTGAGGTACTCCAAAAGTTTGGCTTTCAAGGAAATATCTTAAACACAATTAAAGCCCTTTATGTAAATCCATCTGCAAGAATCCTCACTAACATTCACCTCTCTGATCCGATCCCATTGTCAAATGGAACGAGACAGGGTTGCCCTCTTTCCCCATCTTTATTTAACATGTTCATTGAACCACTAGCGCAGAAGATTAGGACAAACCCAGATATAACTGGCATAAACATTAACCAAACTGACTATAAAATATGCTTATTTGCAGATGATATTATTCTAACTCTCACTAATCCAATATCTTCCATTCCCAATCTACTAGCAACAATGCAAGAATTTGCAAGCATTTCTTGTTATAAGTTAAATATTGAAAAAACTCAGGTGCTAAACTTTAACTTGAATGAACAAACAATGAACACTCTACAACTGAATACGCCCTTTAATTGGAAAGCCGATAATTTAAATTACCTAGGCATAATCATAACAAAATCTATCAATACTACCTATGAAACAAACCTACAGTCATTATACAAAAAAATTCAGAATGACATCATCCACATCTCCAAAACCGAACTCTCCTGGATAGGGAAAATTGAAGCCTACAAGCTATTCATCCTACCTAAAATATTATATGTTTTTAGATCGATCCCGCTACATCTTACACAATCCTGGTGCAAGAAATTACAGTCTCAGCTCTCTAAATTCATATGGGGAGGGAAAAAACCAAGTCTCTCTAACAACAATTCAAAAAAGCAGAAATAAAGGAGGACTGGCAGTCCCAAACATCTCTGCCTACTACAACTCCACAATGGTTAAACTTAGCCAAAAATGGTGGGATAACAATAAAAAACCAAAATGGGTAGAACTGGAAAAAACTAACCGACAAATGGAAGATCTAAGTGGACTCTCCTTGCTTACCTTTGCGATAAGAACAAAAAGCTACCAAAAGAACCAATACTCAAGGCTACGATTCGTGCATGGAGATCACTAGTAGCAATTACATCAACTACCCAACCAAAGATACCTCCGAGATGGATCCCAATTAACGCGCTTACAGCTTTTACTACAAATATCAAGACTCAAACATGGATAGACAAGGGAATCAAAACTTTGACAGATATACTGGACAACGAAAACCAGCTACTACCTTTTTCACAGCTTCAACATAAATTTAAATTACCCAAAGAAGAACTACTAAACTGGAACAAAATAAATCTACTTTTTGACAAAATCAACAACAAACTCTACCTACCACACATTGTAACTCAATTAATACGATTCGGACAAACAAAATTATTTTGGACTCTAAGACACATATATTCGGAGTTCAACCAGGACTCAAACATGACTCTATCACCGGCCATGGAGGTTTGGGCTAAGGAACTACAAACACCAATCCAGCTGGAATCTTGGGAACAGACCCACAAAATAATTTACAAAAGCATAACTAACGCATCTCTTATCGAGAACTTCTATAAAACTGCCACGAGATGGTACTATACTCCAACAAAAATTTACAAATTCGACGTGGGTCAATCCCCTAACTGCTGGAGGAACTGCGATAACTTAGGAACAATGGAACATATGTTCTGGGATTGTCCTCTACTCCAAGATTATTGGGGGAAAATTCAAATATTTATCAACGAAATAGCAGAAACTGAAATTAATCTGACACCGGAATTAGCCCTACTAATGATAAACATCAACGAGGTCCCCACACACTCGAGAGCATTGGTGGTACACATTCTTTTAACGGCCAAGACCCTAATAACAAAAAAATGGAAGGAAACCACTCCTCCAACTTTTACTTCTCTGATTGACACCATAGCGACACATAACGCCTACGAATGGACTCACGCCACAAGAAACAATCTACAGAAGAGATACACGAAAAAATGGAAACTATGGAACAACTACTTTCTTACAAATACAATCAATCTTGTTGTGGAACATGAACTGAACTAATGCTTACAATGGAAAACTACTTCCCCCCACTCCCTCCTTCACCACTCCTTCCCCTCTTCCCTCCCTTCTTTTCTTACTTTTATTCTATCTGTTTATAATAGTTTACTATTGTCAGTTTTAAAATGTTGGCTTATTAACATTGATCTTAAATGTTTAAACTATATACGTATGAAAATGTTTATGCTACTGTAATGATATTAATACCAAATTCAATAAAAATTCTTGAACAAGAACTGCATATGGATGCTCTATTTAAACCAGTGGCAGAACTTGAGCCTGGCAGGCCCTGGTGCAGCTGTAGGTGAGGAGCGGGGGGGACGTCCAAGGGAAGCAGGAAGCTCAGTTAACCTCCTCTCCTCTAACACAGGGTCATGGGGGGCGTCTGTGCAGGGCCCCCTACAGGTGCTTGAGGGGCACGTTACCAGGTCGGGGTCCTGGTGCAGCTGAACCAGCTGCACCACGGTAGGTCCACCCCTGATTTAAACCGCAGAAAGACAGCTTCCATTACCGTCAATAGATCTTTTATCCTGATTTGTGCCTCTGTCCTGTGTTTCACCTGTTAAATATCGTTCATTGACCTCGGCTTGACATTTTGACTGCTCACTTGTTTTGATTCTGCTCCTGACGTGACCTCCTTAATCTAACTTGGCTCCATGGCTATCCTTTTTGCCAGCTTACGCCAGTGATCAGTAGCTGACTCTGTGGCCCTTACCCAGGGACCTATGTTTAAATCCAGATCCCTGTGTAGGCATTAAAAGGTAAAGGCGAGAGAGCAATCCCTGGGTTCTGGGAATGGAGTAGCGTGTGCCAAGCCTGATCATGGTAGCCATTTTGGCTCTGCCAAGTGACTACTAACATTGTGGGCATGACAGCAATATTACCTTTCCGTTAGCTGAATTATTAGATTTTCCTTGAATGATGCAATAAAAAAATCACGCTTTAACTGGAACAATTGTTCTTTGTTCTGCAGGTAATATATTTGTTATACAGTTATATTTGACGGAGAGCATCATTTGGTCAATGATTTAGTGCTTTTGTTTTCTTTATTGCATTTATATTATATGTCAAGGGTTTCTCTTGTATGAATATATAGCATATGTATTAACAACATAAAAGTTTCATTTTTATAAAGGATTACTTCACTTTGCGGTTGTCTGGTTGCCAAAGATAAAGAGTCTCCAAGCTTTCTATCCTTGATAGACTGAAAGGTCATGCCAATGTGTTTTCCTTGAAACAGAAAAAATTGCATTCATTTTCTGCAAAAAAAAACATGAATTTGTAGGATATGAAGTGAACAAATCTAGAACAAGCTTTATCTAAGTAGAACATTAATAAATGAAGCACACATAGATTTCAGGACATTCAATTTGGGCAGAGCAGGATTAGGGTCAATAGCTAAATGGACCTGCTAATAAGAAATGGACAGTTTACAAAGTTCATTTTGCATGTGTTAATTGGGCACTTATTTTAACAAGGAAGCAAAATATTCAATAGAATGGATTATAGTATAGATTGTGTATGACTGAAAGTGCTTGTTTGTATGTAGTATGTGAACTGAACACAAATAAAAAATGCAAGTGCATAAAAAGCCAAAAAGTAGTTTTTTTTATTAGAAACTAGCTGTAGAACCGTTGCCCGAGTTACAATAATAAAGAGGGTATAATAAAGGAGCGGAACTAACCAGAGGGGGCAGAGGAATATCCACCCAGGTGCCAGAGTTATGAAGTGAGCATTGCCCGGGTTACAATAATAAATAGTGTGTAGTAAAGGACGTGAGGCTAACTGGAAGGGTGGAGCCATATGCATACTGTGCATTATGAAATGAGTGGGGCTGATGGGAGGGATGGAGCCATATGCATGCTGTGCATTTTGAAGGGAGTGGGCTAATGGTAGGGTGGAGCCATATGCATGCTGTGCATTATGAAGGGAGTGGGGCTACTGGGGGGGTGGAGCCATATGCATTCAACACATTTTTAAGAGTGGGGCTGTAAAGGACTAACTGAAGGGGATAGAGTCATATGCATATAGCACATCCCAAAGTGATGGGGCTAACTGGAGGAGGCAAAGTCATATGCATCCTGTGCATTATAAAGGAGGTGGGGCTAACTGGAAGGGTGGAGCCATATGCACCTGGCACATTCTGAAGGGGTAGGGCTAACTGGAGGGGGTGGGGCTAACTGGGGGAGTGGAGCCATATGCATCACTTTGCATTAAATAGGGACAGGGCTATAAAGTGGGCATGGCTATAAAGGGACTGGGCTATGATACATACATTTACTTAGCTTTATATATTAGATGATTTAATGTTTTGACATTCATATTTGCCAACTTTAATTCAAAGTTTGAATCACAGGCAATCTAGACATATATGACTGTTTGAGGTGTCATAGGACAGTGTTGAACCCCTGTAGAACTCTTTAATGCAGACATAGCCTAGTTAATATCCAACTGACATTAACATCTTCGACTAGGGTAAACCATATTGTAACCTGTGGCAGCAAACAGTCCATTTATAAACATATAGCACTAAAATGCTTTTTAGACCGCTTAAGTTGTAAAACTAGTCCACAAATGATATATTTTAGAGCAGATGCCTGCCTTGCTGAAATATATACTCCACTCCTATTTGTGGCTTTATACATGCAGTGGTGCAATAACGATCCCTCTTTGGGAAATATCACAAGATTTGTTCTTTGCCACATGAAAAAGCAATAGTTTCTTTTATAGGCCATCCAAAAATTATCCATTTACGAGAGTAACAAGAGTTTTATTCTTTGTTGAATGAAGTAGCAATAGCTTATTCATAAGTCATCATAAAATTATTCCTTTAGTCCAAAAGCAATATATTCCTGGTAGAAGGAATAGGAAACAGAAAAAGACAGGTGAAGCGCAAGATCTAAGAGCAGAGTAAGGGCCGCTTCACACTGCGGCGTGATCCGGTCCGAGGCTGTCCAGGATGCCCCTGACAGCCGTGGACCAGATCAGCACAGAGGACTGGGGGGCTAATATGCCCTCCGGTCAAGTGTGCAGCGCACGCAGCTTCAGCCGCTGACAGGTCAGGACCACGGCGCCTGCGATCCTGACTTATCAGCAGCGGGAACTGCGTGCGCTGCACACTGGACCAGAGGGCATATTAGCCCTAAGTCCTCTGTGCTGATCCGGTCCACGGCTGTCAGGGGCATCCTGGACAGCCCTGGACCGGATCGTGCCGCAGTGTGAAGCGGCCCTTAGTGACTAAAAATGTTATTGCACATTGTCCATTTTAGAAACTTGGTGCTTTGCTTATTGATCCTGTTAAGAATCTCATTTCTTGGTTTGCAGCACGCCTCTGGAAACTATAGGAGAGCCTGGTAGGGGGATTTCATAGGTGATTGTATTCACTGAAAATATTCAATTCTTCTTGCGCATCCAGATAGATGAATGGTACTGGCTAATAACTGTATCAAATAGTTTATTAATACTAAAAGAGAGCATACAATGTGTTTCAGCTCTATGTTAAAAACAAGCCTTCCTCAGGATTATGCGAAACATATCTGAAGAAGGCTTGTTTTTAATATAATGCTGAAACACATTGTATGCTCTCTTTTATTATTAATAAATTCTATTTTATATAGTTATTAGCCCGTACCATTCATCTATTTGAAAGCGCCACAAGACTGGAATATCTTCATTGAAAATTATCGCTTAATTGAGGGAGACAAACCAGGTTTACTCTTTTGAATACAAAGCATTAAAGTCTTCTAAACTACGTACCGTAGGAGAGAAAACATCCCTTTATTGAATGAACAATAGGTTTATTCAAAAAATGATAAAGCAGTTACAAAGATTTTTTATGAAGCCGCCCAAAAATTATCCATTTTTAATGGAGCAGAGACAGAAAAGCAGTATTCTATTGCACCTGTCTACCCTCCAGAGAATATATTTTGAATTAGTAGTATAGTTCAGTTCAGTCTTGCACTGTAAACTCAATGGGCCATGTATGTTGTAAAGTTGGCACTAGTGATGAGCGAGTGTATTCGACACTATTTGCTATTCGCATAGGTGGTATGGTATTCATATTTTTTCTTATTTTTGTGTTTGAGTTTTTGTGTACTCGCCTTGCTACATCCGGATGTCCCACCCTGCAGTTTTGACGCCTCCTTTGCAGCCAATAATCAGGTTGGGCTTCTTAACCAATCATAGTAATGCCACAGACATCTTGTTTGTGGCATTACAGTGATTGGCTGGCTGCCCAGCGTCATAGATGACTCATAGGGGCTATTTAAGCCCTGCTGCCGCCATTTTACCTGCATTGCATTCAGAGTCTGCATTGGAGAAGAATAGAGAGAGACCGCTCAGCTGACAGGGAGAGTGTTAGGCCTCTTCAAAACACAAAAGCCCTTTAGAGAGCTTCCTCAAGTGTACCTCAGTGACAGTGTAGATTAGAAAGGGAGAGATATTGGAGCAGTTAGAGTTGAAAGGATCCATTCATAGCTGTAGCATACCACCGAACCAATAGTTCTTTTGAGAGCTGAAGAGACAGTGGAGAGTTAGGCTGGGGTCACAGTAGCATTTTTCACATGCGTTTTTGGAGACCTGCGTTTTCAAAAACGCTTGTAAAAAACGCACCCATAGGCCCCCATGTTTAAAAACGCATGCCCTAATAGCCAAAAAGCATGTGTGACAGTCCCATGCGTTTTTGGAGCATATCCAAAAACGCATGCGTTTTTTAATAAGGGGCCTTATGGAAAACGCATGCAAAAACGCATGTACAATTAGTGCCATTCAAAAACTCATGCGTTTTCCACAGGAGCCCATGTTAAAAAAACGCATGCGTTTTTGAATGGCACTAAAAGGTACTAATTGTACATGCGTTTTTGCATGCGTTTTACATAGGAACCCATGTTATAAAAACGCATGCGTTTTCTACAAAAACGCATGCGTTTTTCAAACCGCTCAAAAAAATACTACAAGCTATTTTTAGGTGCAGATTCAAAAACGCAGCCAAAAACGCAGGGAGCCATCACACACCTTAAAAAACTCATGCTGACATGAAAAAACGCATGAGTTTTGTTAAATCACTAAAAAAAACGCATGGCAACTGTGACCACAGCCTTAGACTACAGGGATTGTGATTAACTGGAGCAGGGTCCGTATCCAGCAGTATCCAACTTAGAGCAGCAGTACTCGAAAAGTTGCTACTGCCTGCTACTAACCTTGCAGCAGTGCATTTAATCTGCTGGTGCTTGTGTCCATATTCTAAAATACAGTTTGACCAACGTATAACTGCAGTATTCCAAAAGTTGCTACTGCCTGCTACTAACCTCGCAGCAGTGCATTTAATCCACTGGTACTTGGGTCCACATTCTAAAAAGGGGGTTTGCCCAATACAAAACTGCAGTACTCCAAAAGTTTCCACTGCCTGCTACTAACCTCGCAGCAGTGCATTTAATCTGATGGTGCTTGTGTCGACATTCTAAAAAGGTGGTTTGCCTAACGCAAAACTGCAGTACTCCAAGAGTTGCTACTGCCTGCTACTAACCTCGCAGCAGTGCATTTAATCCACTGGTGTTTGTGTCCACATTCTAAAAAGGTGGTTTGCCTAACGCAAAACTGCAGTACTCCAAGAGTTGCTACTGCCTGCTACTAACCTCGTAGCAATGCATTTAATCTAATGGTGCTTGTGTCCACATTCTAAAAAGGTGGTTTGCCTAACGCAAAACTGCAGTACTCCAAGAGTTGCTGCTGCCTGCTCCTAACCTCGCAGCGGTGCATTTAATCTGATGGTGCTTGTGTCCACATTCTATAGAGACGGTTTCCCTAAAGCAAAAATACAGAACTCCAAAAGTTGCTACTGCCTGCTACTAACCTTGCAGCAGTGCGTTTAATCTGCTGGTGCTTCTGTCCACATAACAAAAAGGCGTTTTGCCCAACTTAAAGCAGCAGTACTCCAAAAACGTGCTACTGCCTGCTACCAAGCACACACCAGGCCATGTTATCCTTTGTTTTTGTAGTGACAGGGTGGCTTCTGCTGGCCCCAGTACTCCTCTTAAAAAGGTGATTATTGCCCTGCACAAAGCAGTATAGTCCAAACATTTGCTACTGCCTGCTAGAAACTTTGCACCATGCAAAGCAGGTGCTTCTTTCTACATTACAAAAAGCTGGTTTTCCCAATGCAGAGCAGCTGTACTCCAAACTTTAGTGCTGACTGCTACCAAGCATGCACCAGGCCATGTTACCTGCTGTTATTGTGGTGATATTTAGGTAGGATTGTGCCACCAAAAGTTCACAAATCAATACAGTCCTAAAGTGCTTGTAAAGTCCTAAGCAGTACTACTACCATGTAATGCTGTTTGTCAGAAACTGCGCACTATTCAATGCTCCCCCTGTCAGTTTTGGTGGTCACATTTTGCTTGACACCACAAGTATATATGACATATGTCCACTCTCCAATGCTAAATGTTTGTTGTGTATGTGCAACTGCAGGTTGTGTGCAGTTGGCATCAGGGCCTGCTTCCTGGATAAGGCTGTGGTCACAGTTGCCATGCGTTTTTTTAAGTGATTTAACAAAACTCATGCTTTTTTTCATGTCAGCATGAGTTTTGTAAGCTGTGTGATGGCTCCCTGCGTTTTTGGGTGCGTTTTTGAATCTGCACCTAAAAATAGTGCTTGTAGTATTTTTTGGAGCGTTTTGAAAAACGCATGCGTTTTTGTAGAAAACGCATGCGTTTTTATAACATGGGTTCCTATGGGAAACGCATGCAAAAACGCATGTACAGTTAGTACCTTTTAGTGCCATTCAAAAACGCATGCGTTTCCCATAGGAGCCCATGTTAAAAAAACGCATGCGTTTTTGGATATGCTCCAAAAACGCATGGGACAGTCACACATGCTTTTTGGCTATTAGGGCATGCGTTTTTTAACATGGGGGCCTATGGGTGCGTTTTTTACATGCGTTTTTGAAAACGCAGGTCTCCAAAAATGCAAGTGAAAAATGGTACTGTGACCCCAGCCTAACAGAGGAATACACTTTTTATTCTGGGTGAATGGATGCCACTTTGGTGCAATATGGACATGATTTTTTGAAATGGGGAGAGATTTCTTGTGGTGTGTTTGTTGTGTGTTTTGTGATTTTACCTAGGCTCTGAGAGCACCATGCCTACACCTGTTACTTATCTCTGTATTCCTGATCAATGTTGAAGCTCTGTTTTGGCGATACAGCTATCATGACAACATTTATTTGAATGTGGTTCAGTATGTCATTGACCTTTTTGCCTATATAGTGGGCGAACATATGCCCATTCAGGAAACCAAACCAAACCTTACAAGGTTTGGTCATCTGTAGTTCACTTCATTTTTAAAAGTAAATGTTGCTGAATTTAAGTTGTGTTGCTGTCATTTGGAGGAATTTGATTACACACTGGGTATACATCTAGTCCTTCTTGAATTTGTCCAGAGTAAGGCTAGGGTCACACTTCACAGGTCACCCACGTTAGACGGATGATGTTACTGCAGAGCCCAGCCTGCTGTAAAGCTGACCGCTAACGTCGGGTGCTTCCTATGAACTCTGGTCCATAGAAACCTGCTGTTTAGCATGGATACAGCTTCACAGGAAGCCCCAGGCAGTGCGCTTTTGCAGGACGCACAGGGAAACGTTGCACAGCTAGCAATCGGCAATGTGAGCGTGTAATGTTTTTGCCTGTGGGGGAGTGTTTGTGTATTTATGCTTCCTTTCCAAGATCTGGGACAACAGCACGCTTCGCTGGGACAAAACAAGTGGACATGCTTCATGTTAGTTGTCTGTCTGTGCAACCGCAGCTCAAGGCCAGGAGGTGCTAGCGCCTGTTTCTTGGACAGCACATTGGCAATAAGAGTTCATCCTACTTCTGAATTGCTGCCCTGTCTCCCCTACATACAGATTTCCACTGACACATTTAGTACATATAATTAAATACACCACATTGCTTGTGGGGCAGCTGAAGTTACCTGGGATCTTGTAGTCCTGATGTGAGCCAGGAATCTTTATCTTGTCCGTTGTCATTATAGATGGACAGGTTGTGCACCTGTTCTGGTTGCAGGGAAATTTTCCTGTTGCTGTTGGAGAGGACAGGGAGCTTCTGACAATGATGCTTTTTGGATTTGTATCCTCACAATAACAGTACACACTATGCATCATCAGACAGCAGAGGATCACAGCATGTATTTGTATCTGCTTGGTGACATGATTGCTATTTGAAGCCTGGGCCTCCCCCCCCACCCGTCACATAGGATGGTATATCAGGGGCTGGATTGTATGTGTGAGCATGGGGCCAGTGGCCAGGTCCCCTGTCACGCCCCCTCCTTATACAGAAATGTGAGGGGGCGTGAATGTAGGCTGATCCTGAAGCTCCCAACATCCATGCTCCAGACACACCTCCTCTTCTCTCCTCCTAGATGAAGCTGACATGCAGAAATCTAGGGTTGCATGAGGGAGGGGGGAGATCAAAGGAGCAGTTATGATTTTATTGAATTGTAAGAGAACTATAGATCCTATAACTGCAGTGAACGGCTCTGCATCATGTAGGAGGGCAGGAACTGTACTAAAAAGTTCTCTCTCACTGGAGTTCCCCTTTAACATAATTTTCTAACTCTACACAATTAGGTCGCTACATTGGTACACATGCTAAAAATTATTTGCAACAACTGCCAGAAGTATTGTTTTGTTTTCTTTGATTGCTAAATTAAGCTTGGAAAAGAGGTGCAAAACATTGATCTTTTTTGAATATTTCTTTTTTTATTCAGATATATGTAAGCACAGTTTCTGTGATACAGCAAAAATCAAATTAAGGCTATTTGCCCACAGGGCATTTGTGCTTGGTTTTAGGAGATCCGTTTTGGCTGCATTTTCGGCAGCCAAAAACAGATCCTCTTTTTTTGCAAACAGCATCACAAACACATCATCCATTTGTGTTGCTTTTTTGCTCCTTTTTTAGTGCTGTACTTTTGCTTTTTTAAAGCAAAAACCCAGAACTATTCAATAGGGGCGGACACAGACAGACACACAGACAAACAGACAGAGATACACACACAATTTGGCTACGGTCACATTAACGCCAGCCTTCTTACTGATGGAGCTGTGAAAAAACTTAGAATTCTGCAGGTTGAACGCAGCCTTAGCGCAGAGTTAAGTTTTGTAACGCCTGCGCTAATACTGGCAATTGATTCCTATGGGTGCCGGACTTACAACGCAGGCTGCCGCTTGACACAGAAGTCCCAGAGTCCCGCACAGGAAAACGCAGTTTGCAGCATTTTCCTGTGTGCTGCAAAATAGCGAGAGATTTGGAACTCCGGGACGTCTGTGTGAAATGGCAGCCTGCGCTGTAAGTCCGGCACCCATAGGAATCAATTGCCAGCATTAGTGCAGCGTTACAGAAATTAACACTGTGCTAAGGCTGCGTTCAACCTGCAAGAATTCTAAGTTTTTTCACAGATCCGTCAGCAAAAAGGCTGACGTTAATGTGACCCTAGCCTTACCTTCCCCAAGATTTCGCTCACTAGCAGGACCTGTGGGAAATCAAAAGGACCTGGCCATGTGACTCTCAGGCTGAGCCACATGGCCAGGTCCTGTCAGCACTCGCAGGTCATGTAAGCCTGGTGCCCAGGAAAGAACACATTGCCGGGGCTTGCAGTGGGATCGCCTGAGAGGGTAACTAATTGGAGCGTTCATAGTGTGGAAAGCGCACCAAAAAGGCATCACAAACAGATTGCGTGAATACCAATCCATTTGTGATGCTTTTATTTTCTTTGTATAATGAAGGGAATTAAGAAAGCTCAGCAGAAAAGTGTAGCACAAATTGACGCTCATTATTTTTTGCATTTTGCACCGCATCAATCAAAAACGTTGATGTTGACACAAAATCACATTCACTTTGCTGCAGACGCAGTGACTGATCTGATTTTGGTGCAGATTAAAAAAAAAAAACACAGCACCAAAAACAGATCAGAAATGCCCAGTGGGCACCTAGCCTAAGAGGTTGACTTCTGCCCTCCTTGTTTGGAGTGTGTAAAAGCTAAAAGAAAAAACTTAAGGTGCTCTTACTGCAGTATTTCTCAGATTACTCAATTCAGTCACACTTAATGACTATATAGCCACAGTATTTCCCTATATATCACTTTAATGTTTGGATTAGTTATTACAGAATGAGACTAGCTCTCCATTTTCTATCTGCTTGAGCACTGAAAGTAGTGTAAAACAATCAGATTAGGCTATTTTTTTAACCCTATGGGAAATGAGTTGACCTTCTATCCCTGCACCATGCTGGGATTCCTGGGAAACCACACTTGGCCACCCCTGATGCCATTAGCCCACTCTCTGAGTCTTCAGCAGTGTGTGAAATCATGGCAGGAAGTTTTTTTTTTATGATTCTTAGTTTTTCAAATGAAGTTGACCCTCTATGTATCAATATGCTAACCTCTACCCAAGAGATAGGGGGTGACATGTAGAGGCTCTACCATTAGCAGAAGCTGCACAGAAGAAAAACAATATGAAAGGAAGGATGTCTTGTAAATATGAGACAAGCAAGTGTAACCCTGAGAGCAGCATACAGTACATCACTGTAAAATACATTGGCTAGCCAGATTTGTGAATAAAATGGCTTTAAATTGGCATTGATGCTGCATAAGCCACATGATAGAAAACAATGACATGGCAGACATTGATGTTTGTGTCTGTCACCACCAGCCTATTCCATTCACTGTGTCTCCTTGTGCCTTCCATTCACCGCTATTTTCTGCCATCTGCTGTGCCTCTCTGTGTCTGCAAGTCACCACCAGCCTCTGTCATATGCTGTTCCTCCATGCACCTGCCTGTCTCCCACCAGCCTCAGCCATCTGCTGTGCCTCCATGTGCCTGCCAGTCACCGCCTGCCTCTGGCATCCGCTGTGCCTCCCAGTGTCTGCCAGTCTCCACCAGCATCTGTCCACCCTACTCTTGTGCTCATCTACAGACTCAGTCCTGTAGCGCCAGTTGCTGAGGTAGCATGAACCCCTGAGGTTGCTTATTGTCAGTCACCCACCTGCATAGCCTATTTTCACCACCTCTGGTAGTGAAATCTCAGTGACCATTTAGGTGCGTTCCACCAGGTCTGTAATCAGTACAGTTGGGCCAGTGGATCAACTTTCTCTTGGGTTCGCCTTGTTGGGTGTAACATATACTAGTGATGTAGTGAAATATGACAGTCATCAAGATCTAGTAGGTTAGGAAAAAAAGGGATAAAGAAGTTTAAGTAAAGTAGCAAAACCTATGAGAAAAATTAATGTATGTATCTGGAGAAAGCATATTCTCTATTAACATTTTTGTAATGTAAAGTTTGTAATTTATGAAGCCATAATGGTACATTTACACGCGGCCACAGGAAGGTAGGAACAGGCAGGCATTGGACACAAATTGTGCCTGTTGCCTTGAAAAGACCACGATGTGGCGGCGTGTAATTCAGGACTTTCCTTCCTTCAGGGAAGACACAGGAAGGAAAGTCCTGAATTACACGCAGCCACATCGTGGTCTTTTCAAGGCAATAGGCACAATTGTGTCCGATGCCTGCCTGTTCCTACCTTCCTGTGGCCGCGTGTAAATGTACCATAATGCTTCCTTTCATTTAATATGAAGCTGTTGGGCATGGGGTAAAAACTGTTTTAGCAATGTGTCCTGTCTGCTCATGGTTGCCAAAGGAGCGGCATAGCCTGCCCCTATTAGTAATCTATAAAGGTTGAGAATGCGCAATAGGGTCTTATCTTTTTTAAGAGTTGAGAAAGAAGATCCAAATCAAAATCGCTCACCTGGTAAGGTTGTGTCACACACAACCAGCTTGATCGCTCAGAAATGCAGCTGCCGCAGGGATCGCACTTCCACAGTTACGGTGGTGAACAATCAATCATCAGGACGAAGTACCTTAGATCCGCGCTGCTGCAGGAGAGATGTAAAAAGACACCAGAAACACCGGGATGTCTGGTTAACAGTGATGAACGTCTTTATTTCCTACGCGTTTCGGAGCTGCCTGCCGGGCTCCTTCCTCAGGGAACATCACTATTGGTCCAGATCCAGACTTTACATAGAAAAAAAATTCAAAGTACATACAAGTATTAACTGCAAGCAGTTATTATCCTAATCCTCACTTAGCTTATCTTATTTCCAGAATTTTATTTATTTATTTTAATGTAAAAGTCAAAATCATCTTTATTTTTGCCTCAGGATTACCGTTATCAGTCCTCCATCAAACCACTGGAATGTCCTCAACAAAAACTGTATTATCAATGCCACAATACATTAGACTAACAATGCCCTCCGGTATCTGTGGTATCTCTAATGACCCAGTATATTAGTAATTCCTGGAATGTCTAACCTGGATAACTCATAGGATATTTATGCCATATAAATATTAACAAGCATCCCAGATTAAACGGCAATACCCTGTCATTATGCAGCATTATGGTCCAGATCTGCATAAAGTGCCTTTGGCACAGCAGAGCATCCATTTTATACACATTATACCACATTTACTTCGGGAAAACATTATGTGAACAACCCCTTTTCAAGTTGTTATGGTGAAGGTGCTATGTACTAACCTCTGTAAAATGTATGTATTAACATCACAATCAAAAAATATACTTAAAGTGTAACACCCGTTTAAATTTGTATTTAATAATAATGTAGAGGAAATGATGATAATAGATAATTCATAAGATAAATCTGGAAGAAAACCTTTCAAAAACCTTCTAGAAGATGTCCCCACTAGGGTGTTTTTAAACCACACATGTAATAGTGGGAGGGCGGGGCCTACACAGCATGACTGGATACAGGAGATCAGTATATAGTCATCTTACCTCAGACAAAGGGAGGCTCGTCAGGCTGTCAGTAGTGCACAGGCTTCTGTGAATTTGTCTAATACATTCAGATCACTCTGCTCGTGCTAACAGCTGATGGCCTCCACACAGCTCCTCACAGCTCCTCACTCCTCCATGTTGAGCAGAGTTAAGTGAATGCAGGAGATAACATCATAGCAGCTTTATGCTGACAGCCTGGAGCTCCCTTTCCCTGAGGTAATCTGATACTTTATTAGCTGAGAATTATTATTATTTATTTATATAGCGCCATTACATTTCATGGCTTTTTACATGCTGTGTAGGCCCCACCCTTCACCCTTATATGGTTAAATGGCCATATTCAGTGTGTGTGACAAGCTGAAGACAGATCTCACTGAAGGGCCCGTCACACAGGGACATATCGCCGGCGATGTTGCCGGCAACTGAGGGGCGTGGTCAGGTTGCGGCGACATCGCCGGCGAGTTGCCTCGTGTGACAGGGCGATAATCAGGCGATGTTGGGAAACCTGGCGATGTTGCTCAGGCGATCCTGCCTGATCCCCCTGTGTAATGCGGCAACCCGCAATGTTACGGGCGATTCCGCCTATCTACAACATTGCGGGTTATCGCTTGCTGGGTTGCTGGGCAACCCAGCAAGCGATAGCCGCGGCAACTAGCCGGCGACATCGCCGGTAAGTTGCTCAGTGTGACATCTCCCCGGCGATGTTGTCAGGGATGCGCACTCCCGCGATCCCCGGCAATATCGCCGGCGATATGTCCCTGTGTGACGGTACCTTCAGAATCAGCATATGTCAGGTTCAGGAACAGTCTAGTGGGGACATCTTGTGGAAAGTTTATGAAAGGTTTTCTTCCAGATTTCTCTTATGAAGTATATTTGAAAGTTTATTGTAATCACTTGCTTTACATTATTATTAAAAGAGAATTTAAACGGCGGTTACACTTTAACACTTTTTTCTTCCTTTTTTAAATTTCAGTAGTACTTAAAATTAAAATTAAAATTTCAATACAAAATATAAAACTTGAGATCAATTAGATCATTGCCAGAATGAAGGAGAAGCAACAAATACCTTATCAGAGTGCATCTAAAAAAGAAGTATTCATTGCAGAATTATTGCATAACTTGTTCTGTAGGAAATTGTGCGGTTCTTGCTGTGATTACCACTGATAAAATACTGTGGCTATTTGACAATTTCACCCTTGGCAACCAGATGGAAATTCTGCTGCTAAAATTGTTAAAATAACACAAAAAAGTTATCACAGAAATTGACTCATTCATGATAGTTCTAATCAAAATTCCATTTTGAGGGGTTAAGAATAGAGGTTTTGCTGTTGAAATTACTTTTCACACATTAATTGAATTATATTTAGAGATGCTTAAATGAAGGAAATATTTCTGCTCCATCAAGATGCTTTAGAGTCACATTATTTAGTAGTGAAAATGAGTACTTGGAGCACCTTCCTGATTTGAAATATTGTCATCATCTTCCCATTGGCAGACGTATCACTCAATGGATTTTTACGGTAATTTTTGAATTACGAAAGAAAATGTTGACTGTATATCTCAAACTAACTAATTGTGATTGGCAGTGAAAGTGATTAACCCTCTACCTCTGTGTAAGCAGCAGATTTTTGATTGCCAGTCACCTGAGGTCACATCATTTTTTATGGATGAATAGAAAAGTGGAACAGACATCTCAGCCTTTCAAAGTCACACGTGAACTTTATTTTGGCTTTCCAACATTTCACTGGTGCCAGAAATACACAGGTGTCGCTGACAGACGCTCTGAGAGGTTGATTTCATTTCTCCACCCACAGATGTTAACTTTTGCACTTCACTCTTGAGAATTTAATTTTGGCCAGAGAACTAGCAAACATAAGGTGTAATTGAATATGACTGACCCATGTACAGTACATCAATTAGAATCATAAATTCATTCCTCAAGGAAGCATCAGAAGCCACCACCATGAGTTAAGACATACATATGAAATCATGTGATTAACGTAACAGATTGCTTATCTAAGTAAGGACAATGTATTCATGGAAAAAGAAACATTTGGTCAATTTGATCAGGAAAGCTACAGTGTATTTCCCTGTAAATGTCTTCCTCTTGAAGTATATTATTTTTGCTTATATGATAAAGTTGGTCTCAGATATTTTCAAAATGTCACCTATTATTGTGCTCCTGTAAAACAAAAAGTTAAGTTATTACCCATGTGGAACTGTAGCTTCCTATTAAAGAGTAAGTTTGGTCTTACAGTATAAGTCTGCATACAATCTATGTGACTGTACACTTGGGCATACATCACACACACTGAGCACTATTAAGATTCTCAGGTGCCGGTGATGAGAGGGACGAGAACATGACCACAAGTATGCAATTTGCATATACACAGTTACAGTGCCTACAAGTAGTATTCAACCCCCTGCAGATTTAGCTGGTTGACACATGCGGAATTAACTTGGCATTGTGACATTTGGACTGTAGATCAGCCTGGAAGTGGGAAATGCAGTGCCACAAAAATTTTTTTTTTTTTTTTTTTTTTTTTAAAGCGGTAAAAGTTAATTCAGAGGGTCATTTATTATTCAACCCCTCAAACCACCAGAATTCTGTTTGGTCCCCCTAAAGTATTAAGAAGTAGTTCAGGCACAAAGAACAATGAGCTTCACATGTGTGGATTAATTATCTCTTTTGCCAGCCTTTTCTGACTATTTAAGACCCTCCCCAAACTTGTGAACAGCACTCATACATGGTCAACATGGGAAAGACAAAGGAGCATTCCAAGGCCATCAGAGACAAGATCGTGGAGGGTCACAAGGCTGGCAAGGGGTACAAAACCCTTTCCAAGGAGTTGGGCCTACCTGTCTCCACTGTTGGGAGCATCATCCAGAAGTGGAAGGCTTATGGAACTACTGTTAGCCTTCCACGGCCTGGACAGCCTTTGAAAGTTTCCTCCCGTGCCAAGGCCAGGCTTGTTCGAAGAGTCAAGGCTAACCCAAGGACAACAAGGAAGGAGCTCCGGGAAGATCTCATGGCAGTGGGGACATTGGTTTCAGTCAATACCATAAGTAACGTACTCCACCGCAATGGTCTCCGTTCCAGACGAGCCCGTAAGGTTCCTTTACTTTCAAAGCGTCATGTCAAGGCTCGTCTACAGTTTGCTCATGATCACTTGGAGGACTCTGAGACAGACTGGTTCAAGGTTCTATGGTCTGATGAGACGTGACGTTTGGAGACTGGATTGCACTGCATACGACCCCAAGAATACCATCCCTACAGTCAAGTATGGTGGTGGCAGCATTATGCTGTGGGGCTGTTTCTCAGCCAAGGGGCCTGGCCATCTGGTCCGCATCCATGGGAAGATGGATAGCACGGCCTACCTGGAGATTTTGGCCAAGAACCTCTGCTCCTCCATCAAGGATCTTAAGATGGGTCGTAATTTCATCTTCCAACAAGACAACGACCCAAAGCACACAGCCAAGAAAACCAAGGCCTGGTTCAAGAGGGAAAAAATCAAGGTGTTGGAGTGGCCTAGTCAGTCTCCTGACCTTAACCCAATTGAAAACTTGTGGAAGGAGTTCAAGATTAAAGTCCACATGAGACACCCAAAGAACCTAGATAACTTGGAGAAGATCTGCATGGAGGAGTGGGCCAAGATAACTCCAGAGACATGTGCCGGCTTGATCAGGTCTTATAAAAGACGATTATTAGCTGTAATTGCAAACAAGGGTTATTCCACAAAATATTAAACCTAGGGGTTGAATAATAATTGACCCACACTTTTATGTTTAAAATTTATAAAAATTCAACTGAGCAACATAACTTTTTGGTTTGTAAGATTTATGCTTCTGTTAATAAATCCTACTCTCGTTTTCAGTTTGAAGGCTCTAACTTATTGGCATCTTATCAAACCAGCTAAATCTGCAGGGGGTTGAATACTACTTGTAGGCACTGTACGTGCCAACTAGATTTTATGTGGCCTTGCTCAATGCAGGTGTATTGAGAAAGGCCAGATAGATCTAGCTGGAACATGCCCGGGCGTATGCATACTTTTGGTCAAAGAAACGTCAGCTCCTGGCACTGACACCAGCAAATCCTCATCATGTGCAATGCAATCGAGGAAGAAGAAAGAAGATGGTTTCTTTGTGTGCGCTGCCGTCCATGACGGTCATAAAGGAGCCAAGGTCCAGGGTCATGTGAATTAGAACTGTGTCTTTAATATGACGCGTTTCGTGGAGTAGCTGTCCACATCATCAAGTCTGCCAAAGCCCATCCACTATTTCATTAAACCTTCTCCCCTTGTCAGGAGTTCACAACGAACTCCTGACAAGTGGAGAAGGTTTAATGAAACAGTGGATGGGCTTTGGCAGAGTTGATATGTAATCGTCCTTTCAGGGTGGTGCTGACCCTTCAAACAATGTATCGGGTGTCCAAATGAGGATACTGACACTTTCTATTCTTAGTTCGCAACTCAAATATGACAACTAGGGACTATTCGATTCTCAGGTTCTTTTTATATTGGTTTTATAAATATTTTAATTCTTGATTATAATTGATTGATTCTTTACATAAAAATGATGTGTGTTAATTTATGTTGGTATGTGTAATTCTCCTTTAATCCCGATTTTTCTTTATTTTTCTAATCCTTGTTTCTGAAATTTTAAATGATTTGATGAGACGTGTTTTTAAAACATTTATTGACATAATGGTGGTAGACCGTGGAAAATGTTATAAAAGTTTTTTCCCCCAATTTTTTTCATGCTTCATAGACATTGTACACGTCATAATGGTCAACTTCCTATATATTGACTGTTTCTGCTCTTGTTTGTAATTCTACATGTCTCTTGATGAAGTGTACAGCTAGTCCATGAAAGGCGTCAGATTAAAGCTACAGTTGTAATTTACATGACCCTGGACCTTGGCTCCTTTGTGACCCCCGTGGACATCAGCGCACACAAATAAACCACCTTCTTTCTTCTTCCTTGAGCACTTGACACCGGGTGGAGAGCTGCAGCCGTGAAATTCTCTAAAGGTGTTGTGACAGGCACAACCCGACAAGGTTAGTGGCTCTTTCACTTAATAACCAATTTGTCACTCTGATAAGACCCTATGGCTAGGGTGAGACATAGCATGTCACTCACGTTTGCCAGATTCAGTAACTGCACAGGCAAGTCTGCTGTAACGAACAGCGTTGACGTCGGGTGCTTAGAGCAACTGCTGCTCCATAGAAACCCGATGCTTACCATGGATGCAGTTGTCCGCAATGTTTTCCTGTGCGCTCTGCTAATGCGTAGTTCCTGGGGGTTCTTGTGTGGCTGCATCCATGGTAAACATCGGGTTACTATGGAGCAGCATTTGCTCTAAGCACCCGACGTTAACGCTGTCCGTTACAGCAGGCTTGCCTCTGCAGTTACTGGATCCAGCAAATGTAAGTGACATGCTAAGTGTAGCCCTAGCCTATGTGCACTTCTCTTTTCTTCTAGTTTTATCAGATGTGTGCAATGTATGTGATAGGAGTATTCATTGAGTGACCGCACACTTATAGCGTAAACTGCACAGCCTCTTTAATACAGTGACAGTTTTGACATACAGTTTTGAGCGCTTGCGTAAAAGCAGTGTCAAACAAAGCTTGATACGCCTTCTATCAAAAGCTATGGCTTTTGCTGAAGGGTGTGCAGATGCCTCGTTTAGCTAAGTATTTTTGTGTGCGCGCTTTCACTGCAAAAGCGCATGTGCCAAAAGAATTGCCATGGCAATTCTTTGAACTTTTTTCGGTGTGCTTTTCCCATAGGCTACATGATAAAATAAACTCGGGAAAAGCGTGCTGGGAAAAGCTCGGCATCTACATGCAGTCGCACTTTTTTGCGCATAAACACGTGCACAAAAGCACCACTGCAAAATTCGTGGCCAAATACACCGCGTGTGAATGTAGCCTTAAGTTGCTGGTCTTTTTAAGGACATGATCATTATGCACAATATATTGTGTGGTGGGACTGAAATCTGTTAAGCAAAATCTGGTCTAGATAAGGCTGGGGTCACACACACAGATATCTGGGCAGATATTGTTCATAGATCTCTGGTTGCAGTGAAATCATGGACAGATTGCTCCATTTGTACACGGCCACAAAATGGAACCATGTGTCCATGATTTCACTGCAACCAGAGATCTGTGAACAATATCTGCCCAGATATCTGTGTGTGTGACCCCAGCCTAAGTAATACCTTTTATCAAAGAGGTCTTTTTCACACTTGCTGGTTGAAACTATTGGCTGCAGAAGCTTCATACAAATACTTAGTAATATTTAGTATTGATTTTAAATAAATAATTTGAAAAACAATGTGTTGTCATTGTCCCATTTTTGATTGCTAGCCAAAGTAAATCTCAGGCAGCTAGGGGCTGGTATTCTAGCGTTGTGAGGCCCATAGTTATTGCCCCCCCCCAAGGCTTCAGAATAGCATTCCACAACCGCCCCACAAATTAGTGCATTTATTAGAAAAGCCCTAGTGCATTGTTATCAGGGTGATAGAGGGGGTTAATTACAGCTGAACATTGACAGCTTATCATTAAGCCCAGACAGATAATGTGCAGGTCTCTATGAGACCCATCCATTATCAATCCTGTGAGTAAATAGTTAAAAAAGCTCAAAATGCCGAGAAAAATACATTATTTCAACTATAGGATTTTTCTCTGTGTTTTATTTTAAATAAATGATTTTTATCTCTGTGTTGTGTTTTTTTTAACTGTTTACTCATAGGATTGATAATGTGTGGGTCACATAGAGACCTGAACATTACCAAACTAAGGCTTAATTAATGACTATCTATACTCAGCTGTCATTAACCCCTTCTACCACCCAGGTGCCACTGCACCAGTGCATCAGAAAGTGCTGGGAAAAGCGCAACAAATTGGTGCTTCTAATAAATGTGCCAAACTCTGGGGAAGCCTAGGGCTGCTATTCTTTAGCCTGTGGGGACACAATAATTATGGGCTTCACCCCGTTGAGGATACCAGGCCCAGCTGCCTAGTTTTAACTTTTGCTGGCAATCACTAATAGGACAAAACCAACACTTTTTTTTTATTATTTATTTGAAAAATTAAAAAAAAACAATAGACTCACCTATATTTTTGATTGCCAGTCAAGGTAATGCTAGGCAGCTCAGGGAGGCAGCCCATAGCTATCTGCTTTATCAATGCTATGAATCAAGAATATAGCGAAGCTCCATGTTGTTTTTTTAAATTATTTATTTTTACAACACTATTTTTTAAGTTTTTTTTAAATCTTTTCACATTTTTTTTTTACTTTTTTTTATTTAGGCCCTTTATGGGCCATCAGCTTCTGCTGCTCTGATTGTAGCTGCACTGTATGGCAATAATCTAATTGCCATACAGTGCAGCTGTCAGTGCTGCAGACAAAAGTCCCAGAGATCATATGATCTCTGAGTCTTGTGTCAGGTGACCAGATGTTGCCATGTCAACTTCAGATTTCCATTGCAAAGTCAAAAAAACATAGCGATGAGATGGGCTTTGCCATTGCAGTGGACCGATCAGCACAGGGAGATAGGGTGTGGGATCCCTTTCCCAGTACCCTAACTGCTGTAATCAATACTGCCACTCCTCAAGATCAAGTTCCAGTTCCCTGCTTTTAGGATGAACAGGTAGCGGAGCTTGATCGGTGTTGCTGGAGCCATGGTGCTGCATTTGCGTCAGGATGAATCGGTTCATCCTTGGTCAGGAACAAACTTGATTTTTGGACAAATCAGTTCATCCTTGGTCATGAAGTGGTTGAGATTGGCAACAAGAATAGCAGTGTAAAGACAATAAAGAGCTTCATTCCTAAAATAAGAAAGATCCAGAAAGGCATAAATGGTGTATGTAGAAAGTTGAGGTATGGTGAAGTGGTTCACAAATGTAGGGATGGACAGTGTACACGGACCTGCGCTGCGCTATTCAGACCATTAAGGACCAGCCAATGCTCATCACTGAAGCTTTATTTCTTACGCGTTTCAGAGTTAGTCCCAACTCCTTCCTCAGGGAACACTACTGTTCCCTGAGGAAGGAGATGGGACTAACTCCAAAACACGTCGGAAATAAAGCTTCAGTGATGAACATCGGCTGGTCCTTAATGGTCTGAATAGCGCAGCGCAGGTCCGTGTACACTGTCCATCCCTATATTTGTGAACCACGTTGATCGTTTGAAGTGTGAACCTTGCAGCAGCCTCTCTTCCATGTCTTGATGCTGGTTGTGTGCTACACAACCCCCCAGGTGAGTGGCTAGTAACATCTAGTCCCTCCATATTTAAAAAAGATAAGACCCTATTGCGCTTCTTTTCCCTTTTCTATATTTAGAGTTATGGTGAAGGGCATAGAAGAGTTGATGGCCACAATATGTGATGTCTAAATACTTAAGTACAGAATTAAACTTCATTCTATACTGAACTGTCACCAATTATATATAGGGTTGAGTAGGTAAATATATCCTAGCACAACACTTCCCTTAAAATTCACTGTCATGATCACAACAATAGGGAGATTGTAGAAGGAAGTGTCCCAAAATAGAGAGATGCCATACTTTTCGGACTATAAGATGCACCCAAGGAACATACAGAAACAAAATTGAAGCAAAAATGTGGTCATGACACATTGTTATGGGGAGGAGATCTGTGAATGACACTATTATGGGGGTAATGTCCCCAAATTCTGTACTAATTTCTCCCAACCTGGGTCCCTTCCAGGGATATATGTTCCCCAACCTGGTATATGTTCCCTATCCTGATATATATGTCCTCCTTCCTTGTATATGTTCCCTATACTGGTAATGATTCTCTATCCTGGTATATGTGCCCCATCCTCGTACATGATCCCTTATTCAGGCTATATATGATCACCTTTCCTTGTATATATGATCTACCATCCTGCTATATATTGTCCCCCATCCTGGTGAATAGGGCCCTTATCTCGGAATATGGCATCCATCCTGGTATATATGATCCCCCATCCTAGTATATATGATCCCCATCCAGGTATATAGCCCGCATCCTGGTATATTGCCGCCCAATCTGGTATATGTCCCTCATCCTGGCAAATGTCTTTCATCCTGGTATATGTCCCCCATCCTGGTATATGGCCCTCATCCTGATGAATGGCCTCATCCTGGTACCTAGCCCCCATCCTGGCATATATGGCCCTCGTTCTGAAATATGGCCCCCATCACAGTGCACACATAAAAAGATAAACAATTATACTCACCGTCCATTGTTCCATTGCAGTACGATGCCCTCTTTTTATGCCGTAACTGACCAGCATGTATAGCACATAGCAATGATGTCACTGTCATGTGCTGTGCCGCAATGATTTAGAATATCATCAAAAAGTTCATTTATTTCAGTAATTCAATACAAAAAGGGAAACACATTTTTTATTTAGAGTCATTATACACAGAGTGATCTATTTGAAGTGTTTATTTATGTTAATGTTGATGATTATGTCTTATAGTCAATGAAGACCCAAAGGTCAATATTTCAGAAAATTAAAGTATGGAGAATGAAGGGTACCTGCTGTATTCCACGAGACATCAAAGGGTAGATATAACATATTTATTAGGCAACATGTTTCAAGGCTTCCAGAAACGCCTTGAAGCATGGCAATATGACATTGATTTTTCATATTTTAATGTTATTCTAATTCATTGACTAGTTATAATTCATATACTAGTATATAACTAGTATATATCTATATATATATCTATATATATATCTAACAAAAAACAAAAAATCACAGCTGCACTCAGTCTAACCAACAAGTGTGTGCTGACAAGCAATAATGGTCCATTATTGCTTGTCAGCACACACTTGTTGGTTAGACTGAGTGCAGCTATGATTTTTTGTTTTTTGTTGCATGTTGATCCAGCAGCACAGCTTTGCACCTTTCGCACAGTGTAACGAGTGCTTTGCAGTTTTTTTGTTCTGATATATACTAGACGAGGTGGAGTAGCTGGCTCCACCCAGCTGCAGATTGCACCCCACCGACCCCAGGTGCTCAGGGATCAGGATGAGGTCAGAAGGACCAGGGAGTCCACGGACAAGGATCTGGCAGGGATGTCAGCGTTAGGACCCTCCGGACCCCGGGGCCGCCGAGAAGTGGCCGGAGGGCAGTCTGATATATATATGGTATCTATACATAAAATGCCTCCACTGTTGTCCCAAATCTAGGCAGATGGCCCAGTCTTATACATAAATATGTATTGTATGTGTTGTATTTAGAGCTGCGATGTCCTTTATCCAGTGTTCTCTATCTGTCTAACAGAATTTACGCCCTTCCACAGGCAGTAACACTGGACAAAGGACATCGTAACTCTCAGTCAATGATAAAGGAGGTAAATATAAATTATTCCCCACACCTTAACTGCAGGAGTCTATTTCTGCTTACCTTAAAAAGCACACAAGCTGATGTGGTGCCCCACTGATCAGCGCGCCACAGTAGGGGTACTGCACCCAAAACAGAGCGTGTGGTATACCAGTCATTGGAGGGGATAATGTCGAACTGAGGATCCCATCCTAGCATCCCTACACCTAGATTAAGGGATTAATCGGCTAACCCATCACATGGGTAACCGGTCCCTGTGGGAGGAGTGTTAGGGTAGAAGGAGCAGGAAACACACAGACGAATAGAGTCTACTCTGAGGAAAGAAGCAAGGTGCAAGTCCTAGAGGGACACCACAGGGAGGGCGCCCGAAAAAGAGTGGTGACACAGACAGAAAGGGGAGACCCAGTGCCAGACTGTCAGAGTAAATGGTCTGGGGTAATCCCAGTCCACATCGGGGTACTGGCTCTGAGCCATGGTGCAGGTGAGTCCAACCCTGAGCCGCCAATACCGGTGGTTTGCAGGTCTGAAAAGCAGCCCCTGACCTCGTCCACAACATACAGCTCCACCAGATACCCTCAAATTGGGTTGAGCTCCTTAGAGAACAGAAGGGTAACCTCATCACACCCGACGGGCCTGGTAGTAAGTGGGTTTATACAGGGCAGCACACGGTTAGAAAGGAGGCACAAGGAAGACACAGAGCACAGTGAACGTAGCAGAAGGAACACTTGGGGAGCCTCAGAGAGACTTTGTACCCTCTGGTGACTACCCAGCCAGCTACCCACAAAGACTGCGTGACTGTAAACTGAAGTGTACCGTGAACTGTTACCAGTAAAGTACCTGTACAGAGTCAGCAAGCGTCCAGTGTGTCATTCTGCTTAAGTTAAGATGTAGCTGCTACCACAACAACCAGCTCAGCAGCAGCACTGCCCCGAGGACCCCGCTCCACCTGCATGAAGCATTATGCACTGGCTGCAATACCACCATCCCTGGTGGATGGATAGCGGCGCTGGTGAGATCACCAGAAATTGCAGGTGGCGTCATGAGACTTTATTCTTTTCTTTTTATTATTTTTCCCCTATTTACCCTGTGACCCCTAGGGTTATGGGCCCTGGCATCGGCCACCGAGACATCACCACAGCGCTAACGCCCGGGTACCGAGTTCCCAAAGACCCCTGGGCGGGTCACTGGACAAACTATTACTCTTTGGACACCATCATAAAAGTAGCTACCATAAGCCCAGCAGAATTTCCCTACTGAAGTTCCTCCTTTAACTGGCTGAGTATTTACTTACCCCATGATTACTTTAATTCCTCTCCTATCCTTTACCCTAAGGTGTAATCACAATTTCCCACTGCATTAATTCTCTTATCCACCCATTCTATTATCCCATCCTACATATCCCTCTTATAATAACCCCTTGAACCTTATATAGGGACAAATGGTGTTAGGTGAGGCAGAGCTGCGTTCAGGACCTCACTGGAATAACTCTAGTGAGTGGCCTGGTGGATGGCAGGGGCACGGTAAGCCTGACACAGCCCTACCCATTTTATTGCTAGGTTGATCGCGCTGGGAATACCTGGAGGGGGGCTGGTGGAGGCCTGCAGAGACCCAGGGCATCTGCCCTGGGCCAGCAGGCAGGTCAGTGCTGTTGGCGCTATCATTGTCTGATCCCCTGTGAAGCCCTGCCCGCTGTCACTCCCAGGTCAGGGTGACATCAGCAGCATGATTAGATCAGCTGATCACACTGCTGACATCACTCGGTGCCGCAAAGTGTGCAAAGGAAGGAGATAAGTGCTCCGGTCTGGTGGAGGCTGGAGCAGAAGACACCGAAGATGAAGCTGATAGATCCACAGTAATCAGGGGAAGGAGGGTGGGAGATTGTATGTGCTTGCAAAGGGGGAGGAAGGGGTCTTCATATGATGTGCTGGGGAGGGGTACAGTGTAATGTGCTCAGGGTATAGTATAATGAGCTGGGGAGGGTTACAGTATAATGTGTTGGGGAGAGGAGTACTGTATAATGTGCTGGAGGGGGGAGGGGTACAGTATAATATGCTGGGGGGGGTGTACAGTATAATGTGCTGGTGAGAGTTACAGTATAATGTGCTGGGAAAGAGGTACAGCATAATGTGCTTGAGGAGTACAGTATAATGTGCTGCAGATGAGGGGATGGTCTGAGTATAATGTGCTACAAAAGGGGGGAGTTTGACAGCAAAATTAGCAGGGGGGTTACAGGACCTCATGGATAATAATGAGTACACCAACAATACATATCAACAACCGCAACACATTGTGTTATAGGTACTCAAATTAAAGGAAGAGACACTTTGTTTGTGATGCAAATATAATGTATGTAATGAGTCAAGATGCAAAAAACAACATAGTCCATTCCAACAGTTAATAGGGTTACAGAGAATCAGATAAAAGCATGTAGGCAGGGTTACAAATACAGCCGTTTATACCAAATGCAGTATCTTGTGGGTATATAAATAGCAGAACCCCATTCTTATGTCCCTCGGGGTATGCTTTAAGTATAATGTCACATCCAAGTTTAGACAATACCAAAGTTTTAAGTAAACGTTTGCGGATGGACTAAGGTCTGGAAGATTCATAAGGAACCAATACATAACTCCAACAATAAAATAGAGACAGACCTGTTAGTATAAGTGTACAAAATCCAAACCGGCGGTGACCTGCAGTAGCACCAAACGTGTGAGGGAGGAGCCCCGACGTGTTTCCGTCCTTCGTCAGAGGTATGAGGGGGGGAATATGGTGTGCTGCAAATGGAGAGGGGGAGAGTATGGCTGGTGTGCTACAAATGAAGAGGGGAGAGTATGGCTGGTATGCTGCAAATGGAAAGGGGGAGAGTATGGCTGGTGTGCTGCAAATGGAGAGGGGGAGAGTATGGATGGTGTGCTGCAAATGGGGGAAGGAGTATGATGTGCTGCAAATGGAGGGGGTGGGGGTGAGTGTATCATGTGCAGCAAACAGAGGAGATTTGAGAAGCCAGAACAGGGAGCAGGTGGGTGATAGGTGCAGACACACTGCAAACTTTATAACCCTGAGGCTCCAACAGCATTTTAACATAGGATTGGAGATCTGTACCCATGGGATGTAGGGCTTTTACTTTTTTAGAACCTATATTTTGTATCCTGTTTACATTTCGGCTTTCTCTATTGGCACTTTAGACTGCTACCCTCCTTATATACCTCAGGTGTATACTTTCTCCTCTTCTCTCTATCTTTTTCATGGTTCACAGTCACATGTTGAATATTCCCTATGATTAAGCATCTGAACAGCATTGCCCATGACAAACTTCTGGACGACAAATAACTCGAAATGCGCGTTGGGGTATGCCTGGCGGGGGGTGCCTATCCTCCCTCCCACTACCTCTGATATAAGTATGAGCACTTTAGTTAACAAAATGTACGGTAATTATTTTATGTGTGTCTGTGACCATATGGAAACTCATTACTGCTGTGTATAGCATATGTATTGCATGTATGGCCAATTGAACTTGTAGTCTCAATTTGTTATTGTATCTACTTGTGACCGGAGTGGCATTTCCATCTGCTGCGTAAGAGTTGTACATAACGCCTGATCGATGATACCTTGGTGTATATTGTCTGTTGTAATTTCATAAATTCAGCACAAATTTTCACAAACAAATGAAATCCACTTGTTTCCTCTTTGTTGTATACAATTAATAAGTGGCGTTGCTGCGTCATATGGGGCATTTATTACGCACTGGCCCTTTTATAAGATTGTAATGCCATATGGAGTTTTTGGTATTAACATGTTATGTTGGCTACCGAGATGTAATGTTTAAAAATGTGAGACAAAAATGGGCACAGGGTCTTATCTCTAGGCATAGAGGGGCTATCGCACGATGAAGTTTGGTCACCTGGTCCGGTAGTGTAAACCCACAACCAGTATTAGCGCTCGTACAGCTGCAGCTGGATCAACACCTCCACGTGCAACGTGGCAAACGACTGGAAACAAGATGAAGTGTAGGTGATCCGCGCTGCTGGAAGTAAAAACCAGGACCCAAGAAGTCTGGTGTAATGGTGTAGATTTATGGAATAAATCTACACCATTACACCAGACTTCTTGGGTCCTGGTTCTTCCTTCCAGCAGCGCGGATCACCGGCACTTTGTCCTGTTTCAAGATGTAATGTTTGTCATGCTGTCCACAAAGTGATTGGTGTTAAATAACGTATACTGTGTTTTGTACACTGCTGTGGACTTCCTTAACATTGGGCATTAGTACAATAATTTTTTCGGTTTTAGTGTCTGTGTGTTAGACAACTTGGGTGGAAAAGCGTTAGGTATTTGTGAGATTGATTCTGTGCTGTTGTGCTATTACTGCAGTTTTATACTAAACTGTAGACTTTTGGTCTGTATAATAAATATTCGTTATTATTAGTACTCGGTCATGTCTCATTGGGTCACAGTTTTTACGTATACTAAAACACTCCAATAGCCTAGTGAACTAAAATCATTGAGGGATTATTAATTACAGTACTGTTTAGTCTAGCTGAAATTTAGTTCAATTTAGCATTATCGTTGTAATTTCCTTTAATATTTAATATATAATTAATTGTCATGGCTGACATTAATATTTAATTTCAGATTATCCCTTATCCAACAATCTACCGTATAGGGGAAATCAGTCATTTTCCCAAAATAATGCACTATATAGTGTAAGCAATCAAATGATTTCAGCTTAAGGTTCCTTGTGAGATGTAAAAAAATAAAGTAAAAATGTAATAATATTTTTAGTAAAGTAAAAGTTAAACTTTAATAACCCCCCTTTTTCCAATTAAACAATAAGAAAATGTAAAAAATACAAATTTAACATATTTGTTATTATTGTAGATGTAAAAATATAAAATGGTTTGAACACCAAATGTAACGTCACTACACTTCTCCACAAAATAGTATTAATAAAACTTAAGAACGGCATGCAAAAAAACGGCACACAGGTCCATTGATGAAAACATGAGAAAAAGTTAGAGGACTCAGGAAAATGGTGACACTAATCAATTTTGTAAACTTATGAATACTTTTTTTAACCACTAAAGTATGAAAAGTCATACAATTTAGGAATTATCTTAATCACACTGACTTGAAGAATCATGTTACAAAATGATTTTTACAGCATAGTGAACATCATAAGAACAAACTTCAAAAACCCCAAAATAGATAGTTTTTTTTTATTTTCTTCACTTTAAAATGGGGTCATGAACAATGTACATGAAATTAGATTGGTCTGTAAACAGGAAAATAAATATATGCAAAAACCCTTTTACTTTAGACGTACAGTTGAAACCAGAAGTTTACATACACTGTATAAAAAGACACATATTTGAAAAAACAATCCCCCTTCCTCTTTATAGATTTCCTAATGTTTCCCTTTTTTTCCCTTCAATTCATTTTTTTGTACCCTTACTCAAATTAATAAAAATATTTGAACAAAAGACACAATTTCATGTTTTTATCACTATCTGAAATGAAATCAAAACAAACATTTCCTGTTCTAGGTCAATTAGGATTTCCTAATTATTAATATTTGATAAATGTAAAAATAATGATAGAAAGAGAGAGAGAGAAAGAGAAAGAGAAAGAGAGAGAGAATGTTTTAAGTCATATTTATTATTTTCTGCAAAGTCACAAGTATACATACATTTCATTAGTATTTAGTACCATTGCCCTTAAACTACATGACTTGGATCAAAGTTTTCGATATCCTTCCTCAAGCTTCTCATAGTAGGAATTTGGGCGCATTCCTCCTGACGAAACTGGTGTAACTGAGCCATGTTTGTAGGTCGACTTGCTTGCACCTGCCTCTTCAGCTTTGCCCATATATTTTCAATAGGATTGAGATCAGGGCTTTGTGATGGCCCCTCCAAAAACATTGACTTTGTTATCCTTAAGCCACTTTGTAGCCAGTTTGGCAATATGCTTCATTTTATCATCCATATGGAAGACCGATTTTCAGCCTGACTTTAACTTCCCAGGCTTATGTCTTGAAATATTGCTTCAGTATTGCCACATGATCTTCTTTCCTCATTATGCCCTCCATTTTGTGCACCAGTAGCTCCTGTGGCAAAACAACCCCACAAAATAATACTGCCACCGCCATGTTTCACAGTTGGAATGGTGTTCTTAAATTTCCAAGCTTCTTCCTTTTTCCTCCAAATATAATAATATTCATTATGGCCAAACAGTTCAATTTAAAAGTTTCATCAGACCACAGGACATGTCTCCCAAAATGTAGGTTTTTGTTTTTGTGTGTATTTGCAAACATTATTTCGGCATTTTTATGTTTCTTTTGGAGTAATGGCTTCTTCCTGGCACAGTGGCCTTTCTGCTCCTGATGATACAGTACTCATTTCACTGTGGATAATGACACAATTTTACCAGCTTCCGCCATCATCTTCACAAGGTCTTTTTCTTTTGTTCTTGGGTTACCATGCACATGTTGGACCAATGAACGTTCATATCTAGGACACAGAACCTGTCTCCTTCCTGAGCGGTATGATGGCTGGACATTCTCATCTTGTTTGTACTTGCATATAATTTTTTGTACAGATGAAAGAGGCATCTTCAGGTATCTGGAAATTGCACCCAAGGATGAACTAGACTTATGCAAGTCCACAATTCTCTTCCTGATATCTTAGCTGATTTGTTTAGACTTTCCCAATGCTTCACAAAGTAACAGTGTATTTCAGATGTAAATTAAAATACATCCACATGTGTGTCTATAATTAACTCAGATGTTGCCAATAAACCTATCAGAAGCTTGCAAACACATGACATCATCATGGGGTCTGTCCCAAATTGTTTAAAGGCATCTTAGCGTATATAAACTTGTGACTTCGCAGAAAGTAATGAAAATGCCTTTAAACATTCTCTCTGTCTCATTATTCTTGTATTTTGGCAAATATTCATAATTATGGTAGTCCTAATACGGGAAAGGAACATTCTGTCATGTCAGATAGTGAGAAAAAAAGGCCTATGTGTCTTTTTATACATTGTATGTAAAGTCTGGTTTCAACTGTATGTTCACTCAAATTCAGATGGAGTCATATTCTGTATTTGCCAATTATTATGATCTGGACTATACTTTGAAGCAATGAAGCTAATTTTTACCCATTGCAATTAGGCATGAAAAGCATGTAATATTGAACAGGTCTTGTCATCAGACACTCCACAAACAAGGACAAAAATATGGAAGCAAACCTGATTTAATCCAGATAAAATATATTAACAGCAGCTGGAATTGTAAGACGTTGTTAGTAACGATTTCAGATAGAATTGAGTACCAGGGCAAGAAAGACTGTTGCAATCAAAGATTAAATTAAAGCATTTGGGATTCTAAATGATGCTATTAATTTAATACAAAAAGCAGTGAAGTTGTTGGGTGGTAATTAAACTTGATCTCTTACAGTGTAAGTAGCCTTTGATCTAAGTCTCATACCAGTATGTTCATCTTTGAGAAAGAATGCTCAAGATAAATTGACTTCTACTTTAGATCATATGTTGTGACAGCATTCCACAGAGCATTAACCTCTAGGTATCTACCTCTATCTTAGACAGTGCTGTTTGGTATGTTAACTGCAAAGTTTGGAAGACTATCAATATTAGTTGTAATGTCCTCAAACACTCTGCAATGAGACATGCAAATAAACCTTCATGTCTTCTATTTAAGAATGAAGTTGTTTAACTATAACCTCCTTCTTTAATGATAATAAATATGGCAGAATAAGGTAATAATAATAATTTTATTTATATAGTACCAACATATTCTGCAGCACTTTACAATTCAGAGGGGACATATACAAACAATTTGAGACAATACACAGTAACAAAAAATTCAGAAACCATAAGGAGTGAGAACCTTGATCGCAAGATTACAATCTATGAGGAAATAGGGGAGGCAAAATGTAAGTGGTAAAAAGTGCCATCATATATGGTCCAGCCATCAATATAATAAATATGGGATTCACTTAAAGCTGCATGAACTGGTCACCAGCTGGGATCTGTACAAGTACAGATAAAGTGCTATTAAGTGCATAGAGCAGTGATGGCGAACCTATGGCACGCGTGCCAGGGAGGGCACGCAGAGCCGTCTCCGCTGGCCCGCGGCCTCGCCTCACTGCCGCTCTGCACTGCCAGCATTATGGCGCCGGCAGTGCAAAGCTGTGTCAGAGCGGAGGGAGAAGACTTCTTCTCCCTCTGCGTCTCCAACAACTCTCTGCTAGCTCCGCCCAGCCGACGTCACGTGACCGTGGTCATGTGACGCGCTCGGAATCCTGTGACGGCTGGACAGAAGAGAGGAGCAGCGGTGTAGGCGGGAAAACTAGGTGAGTAAGATTTTTTTTTTATTTTAAGCTATAACACGGGGGCATATGGAGGAATGTAAATGGGGGGCAAATGGAGGAATGTAAACGGGGGGCATATGGAGGAATGTAAACGGGGGGCATATGGAGGAATGTAAACGGGGGGCATATGGAGGAATGTAAACGGGGGGCATATGGAGGAATGTAAACAGTGGCATATGGAGGAATGTAAACAGGGGGCATATGGAGGCAATGTAAACAGGGGGCATATGGACACGATGTAAACAGTGGGCATATGGAGGAATGTAAACAGGGGGCATATGGAGGAATGTAAACAGGGGGCATATGGAGGCAATGTAAACAGAGGGCATATGGAGGGAATGTAAACAGGGGGCATATGGAGGAATGTAAACAGGGGGCATATGGAGGAATGTAAACAGGGGGCATATGGAGGAATGTAAACAGGGGGCATATGGAGGCAATGTAAACAGGGGGCATATGGAGGCAAAGTAAACAGGGGGCATATGGAGGCAATGTAAAAAGGAGGGGGCATATGGTGGCATTGTAAACAGGAGGGGGCATATGGTGACGTTATTAACTGAAGGGGGCATATGAAGGCGTTATTAACTGGAGGGGGCATATGGTGACGTTATTAACTGGAGGGGGCATATGGTGGCGTTATTAACTGGAGGGGGCATATGATGGCGTTATTAACTGGAGGGGGCATATGGTGACGTTATTAACTGGAGGGGGCATATGGTGGCGTTATTTACTGGAGGGGGCATATGGTGGCGTTATTTACTGGAGGGGGCATATGATGGCATTATTGCAAGGAGGGGGCATTTACTACAAAGAGGGGAGGCATGAGGGTGCCTTTACTACAATGAAGGGCATTTATTACAAGGATGAGGCATGAGAGGGCATTTTCTACAATGAGGCAGAAGCATGAGGGGGCATTTATTACAAGGAGGGGGCATGAGAGGGTATTTACTACAAGAAGGGGTCATGAAAGAGGCTTTACTACAAAGAGAAGACATGATGGGACAATACTGCAAGGAGTGGACATGATGCAGCATTTCTGCAAGGAGGGGGCATAATGGGGCATTACTACAAGAAGGGGGTGTGATGGGGCATGACGGGGTATTTACTCCAAGGATGGAGCATTACTGCAGTGAGTGGACATGATGCAGCATTTGTGCAAGGAGTGGGCATGATGGGGCATCACTACAAGCAGTGGACATGATGGGACATTGCTACAAGTGGACAAGGATGGGGCATTACTTCAAGGGGAAAAGGATGTGGCATTACTACAAGATGGGGGCAGGTTGGGGATATTACTGCCAGAAGAGGGTCAGGATAGTGACATAACTGCAAGGGTAGGGTCAGGATAGAGCAAATAACTACACGGAGAGAGTAAGGATGGAGACATTACTACAAGGAGAGGGTCAGGATGGAGCACATAACTACAAGGAGAGGGTCAGGATGGAGCACATAACTACAAGAGAGGGTCAGGATGGAGCACATAACTACAAGAGAGGGTCAGGATGGGCAGATAACTACAAGGAGAGGATCAGGATGGAGCACATAACTACAAGGAGAGGGTCAGGATGGAGCAGATAACTACAAGTAGAGGCTCAGGATGGAGCAGATAACTACAAGGAGAGGATCAGGATGGAGCAAATAACTACAAGGAGAGGGTCAGGATAGAGACGTTGGCACAAGATAGGGACCAGGATTTCAGTGTGGAATCTGCTTGTGTTCCATGCTAAAATCTATCCATCTCCTATCTATCTAATATTATTCCATTTTTTATCCATACAGATCAATCCACCTGCTGTGTCTGGAAAGGGCAGTGAGAGAAGCTCACCTTCAACATGAAGTTCACATGAGCTGGATGACCACTGCTGAAGAGAAGAGAAGACTGTAAAGGTAAGTTTAAAATCAATTCATTTTTTGAATAATAGAACTTACCAGGGTGTCAGGACTTTAAGCACTGTACAGGGAAGAGAGTTGGCTGTTGCTGGCTCTCCCCCTGTGCAGCTCTTGTGATGGCCAATGCTGTCATTTAGGTTAAATTGCTGTATTGGCACTTCACTATAAAAAATTTGGCTTTGGGTTGCAGATTGGGCACTCGGTCTCGTAAAGGTTCGCCATCACTGGCATAGAGGGTGTAGGCCAGATTTGGAAAAGGGAAGATAGGAATAGTTAGACAAGTGAAGTGAGGTGATAGGCCAGTCTAAAGAGATGTGTTTTAAGGCTTGCTTAAAACTTTGGTATTGGGAATTAATTGAATTGTTCTTGGTAGTCCATTCCAGAGAATTGGTGCTGCTCGTGAGAAGTCCTGGAAATGGGATTGGGAGGTTCGGATTGCAGATGATGTCAGTCTTAGGTCACTTGCGAAATGGAAGGCACATGTAGGGCGATAGACAGAGATGAGGGAGGAGACGTAAGGCTGTCCAGAACTGTGGAGGACTTTGTGGGTCAGAGTGATAATTTTATATTGTACTCTGTAGCGGATGGGCAACAGTGCAATGACTGGAATAGGACAGAGGTATCAGTCAAGCGGTTGAAGAGGAACATGATCGTCGCTGCTGCATTCAGCGTGAATTTTGTGAGGAGAGTTTAGTGAGAGGGAGACCAATTACTAGAGAATTGCAATATTCCAGACAAAAATGAATAAGGGTAACAGAGTTTTAGCAGAATCAACAGTAAGTAAAGGTCAAATTCTAGAGATATTTTTGAGGTGTAGTTGACATGAGCGAGCCAGTGATTGGATGTAGAGAGTGAAGGAGAGATCTGAGTCAAATATAACCCCAAGACAGCAGGCGTTCTGCTGCGGAGTAATGGTAGAAGCACATCCAGAAATGGCAATATTAGGTTTGGAAAATTAGAAGAGGGAGGAAACAAGCAAAGTTCAGTTTTTGACAGATTCAGTTTAAGGTAGACAGAGGTCATGATGTTAGAGACAGCAGAAAGACAATCATTGGTATTTTGTAATAATGCAGAGGTGATGTCAGGAGAAGAAGTGTATAATTGGATGTCGTCAGCATAGAGATGGTACTAAAAACCAAATCTACTGATGGTTTCCCCAATAAGGGCAGTGTATAGACAGAATGGAAGGGGACCTAAGGCTAAACCCCAACCATGAGGGGAAGAGCAGAAGAAGAGCCGGCGAAAGAAATGGTGAAGGCCCGGTCAGAGAGGTAGGAGGACCAGGATAGAGCAGTGTTCTTGAGCCCAATAGATTGGAGCATAGAGAGGAGGAGCTGGTGATCCACAGTATCGAATGCAGCGGAGAGATCCAGGAGAATCAGTAGGGAGTAGTGACCATTAGATTTAGCTGTTAGTAGATCATTAGAGACTTACGTAAGGGCAGTTTCATTAGACTGTAAGGAGCGGAAACCGGATTGTAGCGGGTCAAGACGTGAATTATCTAAGAGATGTCGGATTAGACTGGAGTGGACCAAGCATTCAAGGAGTTTAGAGCTGAGGAGCTGAGGGAGATTAGAGACAGGTCTGTAGTTAGCAGCAGAGTTCTGGTCGAGAGGGATTTTTTTTAGTAATGGGTGTGTGCTGACACGTTTGAATGAGGATGGGAAAACACCAGATGAGAAGGAAAGATTAAATATTTTAGTTAGGGGAGATGTGATAGACGGGGAAAGGGATTAAACCCTACACCATCCAGCCTATTTTGATCCTAAAGACCTTGCCATTTTTTACAATTCTGACCAGTGTCCCTTTATGAGGTAATAACTCTGGAACGCTTCAACAGATTCTAGTGATTCTGAATATGTTTTTTCGTGACATATTGGGCTTCATGTTAGTAGTAAATTTCACAATTTTCAAATTTTAAATTTTTATTCTGTTAAGTCAGAGAGTTATGTGACCCAAAATAGTTAATAAATAACATTTCCACGTGTCTACTTTACATCAGCACAATTTTGGAAAAAAATATTTTTTGTTAGGAAGTTCTAAGAAGGGTTCAAAGTTCATCAGCAATTTCTGATTTTTCCAGCAAAATTTACAAAACTATTTTTTTAGTGACCACATCATATTTGAAGTCCCTTTGAGGGGTGTACATGATAGAAAACACCCAAAAGTGGCACCATTCCAAAAACTGCACCCCTCAAGCTACTCAAAACTACATTCAAGAAGATTATTAACCCTTCAGGTGCTTCACAGGTACTAGCCTCAATTTTTCATTTTCACATGGGCAACAGAATGAAATGGATCCTAAAATTTGTTGGGCAATTTCTCTTGAGTACACCGATACCTCATATATACCTCATATATGGTCATAAACCACTGTTTGGGTGCACGGTAGGGCTCGGAAGAGAAGGAGCGCCATTTGACTTTTGGAGCTAATTTTCTGCTCAAAAGTCAAATGGTGCTCCTTCCCTTTCGAGCCCCGCCCAAACAGTGCTTTATGACCACATATGAGATGTTGGTGTACTCAGGAGAAATTACCCACCAAATTTTAGGATATCCAATTGCCCATGTGAAAATGAAAAAATTGAGACTGCAAGAACATTTTTATGAAAAAAACCTTTTTCATTTTTACAGATCAATTTGTGAAGCACCTGGGGGTTCAGAGTGCTCATTATGCATATAGATAAGTTCCTTGGGGGGGTCTAGTTTCCAAAATGGGGTCACTTGTGCGGGAGCTCCAATGTTTAGGCACACAGGGGCTCTCCATACGCGACATGGTATCCGCTAAAAATTAGAGCTAATTTTCCATTCAAATTGTTAGCAGACACCATGTCGCATATGGAGAGCCCCTGTGCATCTAAACATTGGAGCTCCCCCACAAGTGACCCCATTTTGGAAACTAGACCCCCCCCAAGGAAGTTATCTATATGCATAGTGAGCACTCTGAACCCCCAGGTGCTTCACAAGTTGATCCGTAAAAATGAAAAAGAACTTTTTTTTGCACAAAAAAATTCTTTTTTCATTTTTACGGATTAATTTGTGAAGCACCTGGGGGTCAAAGTGCTCACCACCCATCTAGAAAAGTTCGATGGGGGGGCGGTCTAGTTTCCAAAATGGGGTCACTCGTGGGGGAGCTCCAATGTTTTGGCATACAGGGGCTCTCCATACGCGACATGGTGTTTGCTAACGACTTGAATGAAAAATTAGGTCCAATTGTTAGCGGACACCATGCCGTGTATGGAGAGCCCCTGTGTGGCTAAACATTGGAGCTCCCCCACAAATGTGTCCATTTTGGAAACTAGACCCCCCAAGGAACTTATCTAGATGCATAGTGAGCACTTTGAACCCCCAGGTGCTTCATAAATTGATCCGTAAAAATGAAAGTACTTTTTTTCGACAAAAGTGTTCTTTTTAAATTTTTATGGATTAATTTGTGAAGCACCTGGGGGTTCAAAGTGCTCACTATGCATCTAGAAAAGTTCCTTGGGGTCTAGTTTCCAAAATGGGGTCACTTGTTGGGGAGCTCCAATGTTTAGGCACACAGGGGCTCTCCATACGTGACATGGTGTCCTCTAACTATTTGAATGGAAAATTTGTTCTAATTGTTAGCAGACAGCATGTTGTGTATGGAGAGCCCCTGTGTGCCTAAACATTGGAACTCCCCCACAAGTGACCCCATTTTGCAAACTAGATCTCTCAAGGAACTTATCTAGATGCATAGTGAGCACTTTGATCCCCCAAGTGCTTCACAAATTGATCCGTAAAACTGAAAAAGTATTGCTCACCGAAGAAATGATAAATGTATACCTATCCAGTCTAGTATCATCTAGGTACTAACGAAAATATAACTTTTTATATTAATGTTAAAATTGGACTATGTGTCCTATGCAATCAGAAGATACATGTAAAGGGGAGAAGGGGGGATAGTACCCCTAATCTCTCCCTGTATTTACCCTTCCTAGCAATGGAGTTTTCAACACATATACCCAAGGTGTCCCCGTTCCACGTCAACTGACCCGGCTGAGCCTTTCTAGGGTGATAGCGGGACAAGGTATTTCCTGACTAAGTAGATCCCCCAAATATGATGTTAATAATGATGTTAATGATGGGATAAGATCAATGTGCCAGATGTCCACTCTGATCTTCAAGGGAAGGGTAAATACAGGGAGAGATTAGGGGTACTATCATACATATCCCCCCTCCTCCCCTTTACATATATCTTCTGATTGCATAGGACACGTAGTCCAATTTTAACATTAATATTAAAAGTTATATTTTAGTTAGTACCTTTGTTAAATGATACAAAACTGAAAAAGTACTTTTTTTTTACAAAAATCTTTTTTCCTTTTTACAGACTAATTTGTGAAGCACCTGTGGGTTCAAAGTGCTCACTATGCATCTAGATAAGGTCCTTGGGGGGTCTAGTTTCCAAAATGCGGTCATTGTAGGGGAGCTTCAATGTTCAGGCACACAGGGGCTCTCCATACGTGATATGGTGTCCGCTAACAATTGGAGCTAATTTTTCATTGAAATTGTTAGCAAACACCATGTCGCGTATGGAGAGCCCCAGTGTGCCAGCAGCATTGCCACCAGCACAAGGGCAACTGGAAGAGTTGGGGTACAGCACCAGAAAATAGTGCCTCTATTGAATGTGCTACTTTCTGGGGTTGCTGTGGGCTGCAATTCGCAGCGTGGGGGGCCACTACGTTTGGGTAGTTCCACGCTGAGGATTCCAGCACTCCAACTGCCAAGTTGTACCTGGCCTGCAACCAAAAATACAGCAAAACCCTATTTTTTTTATATATAGACCTAATTTTAAAAAAAAAAACGACGTGGGGCTCCATCATATTTTTGGTCCAGCCAGGTACAACTAGGCAGTTGGGGGCTGGAATCCTCAGCATGGAGAAGCCCAAGCCTTCTGGGCCCCCATGCTGTGAATTGCAGCCGGCAGCCACCCCAGAATGTGGTGCATTTATTGAAGCACCATTTTCTGGCGCAGTACCCAGTCTCTTCCACTTGCCTTGGTGCTGGTGGAAAACTGGGTAATAAAGGGGTTAATGCCAGCTTTTTTATTGGCAGCTGGCACTAAGCTGGCAAGATCATTGCCATACAGTGCACCATCACTATGACACCAGACTACAACAAGAGAACACTTGATCCCTTGTTGTAGTCTCTGGTGTCAGTGATGGTGCACTATATGGCAATGATCTGCCATACAGTGCATCATCACCGTTATCCCAGAGACTACAACAAGAGGACACTTAAACCCTTGTTGTAGTCTCTGGTGTCAGTGATGGTGCCCTGTATGCCAATGATCTGCCATACAGTGCACCATCACTGAATCCAGAGACTGTAACAAGAGATCAAGTGTTCTCTTGTTGTAGTCTGGTGTCATAGTGATGGTGCACTGTATGGCAATGATCTGCCATACAGTGCATCATCACCGTGACCCCAGAGACTACAACAAGAGGACACTTGATCCCTTGTTGTAGTCTCTGGTGTCAGTGAGGGTGCACTGTATGGAAATGATCTGCCATACAGTGCATCATCACTGTGGCCCCACAGACTGCAACAAGAGGACGCTTGATCCCTTGTTGTAGTCTCTGGGGTCAGAGTCATGGTGCACTGTATGGCAATGATCTGCTGTACAGTGCACCATGATTCCACCCATCCATCCACCTATGCAGGCTCTCTCTCCATCCATCCACCCACCCATGCACACATCCATCCACCCATGCATCCACCCATGCACCCATCCATCCATCCATCCACACATGCACCAATGCATGCACCCATCCACCCTTGCACCCATGCATGCACCCATCCACCCATGCACCCATCTATCCACTCATGCATGCACCCATCCATCCATACTCACCTCACCGATCCTCCTGGCAGTGGTGACCGATGTTCTGTAGCTCCTCAGTTGTCAGCAGCTAAGGAGCTCATGAGAGGTGGTAGTGCCGACGGGGATCAGAGGTACGTGGGGGCAGCACGGGAGCACGGGGCATGGAGGGGGGAAGGGCAGGAGAAGAAGGGGGAGGAGAAAGAGGGTGGGGGCGGAGATTAGGAGTGGAGCAGAAGGAGGGTAGGCGGGAGGAGGGGAATGAGGAGGAAGAGAGGCGAGGAGGAATTACCAGCAGAGGCGGGCAGCAGGAGCAGGGTGAGCGGCCCCCTCCAGCTCTGATGGAATAATTCTGGTGGGATGATCACCCCCATCAGAGCCGCTCTACAGTCCCTTCCATAGGTGGCTAGAGAATAGCGGTGATTGACTGTTTGAACAGTCAGTTACTGTGTTACTGGGGGCAGGGTGGGGAATCCATTCCCCCTCACCTCAAGCCCCAGTGCACTGTGATAGGAATCACAGAGCACCGGGGCCCAATGGTAGCTACTACGGCAACGGTGCTGCGGTAACCGCCATGACGTTGCACAAGGTCATGGGTCGGGAAGTCACAGACTTTCATGACATTTGTGTAACGTCATGGGTCGGGAAGAGGTTAAAGGAGATGTGAGGGAATAGGGTTGCTAGTGCAGGTAGTAAGGCGAGAAGATGCAAGGAACCAAGTGACTTTTTCCTCTGTGACCAGATTGAAGACCGAAAGTGAGTTGGATGAAGGTAAAGATAAAACTGTGGAATGATACAACAAGAGTGTGTAAGGATTCATGACTGAATGGTACAAAATACATATACATTCAGCCATACATAGTATCAGACAATAAATACTCTATCTTACCATTTATACTTGATCATGCTTTACTTAGTACAAGATGCAGGTGAGGATTCAACATATTCTCTCATCTGACGCAAAGATGAAAATGATTTCTGTCACTGAGGTAACCTCAATGCATTCTGGGAGACTTCCCATATATCTTGAAACTGAATTAATCAGATACACGAAATCACCAGCAGGTGGTGCTGTTACTAAACCATAGAATGCTTTAAAGTATTAATTAAAGATAATACATTAATTACAGCTTTTATATTAAAAGAACAAGAAAGAAATTGATGCCAATTACTTGAATATATTAAAGACCAATTCTCAGAGCAAATCGATGAAGGATATTGTAATCAAGCAGGCCGACAAAGGGGGCAGTGTGATGATCTGGCCTACGGCTCAATACGAGGCCGAGCCCTTTAGACAACCCCCAAATGTTATAGGAAACTAAGGAGTAACCCCTTCTGTCAATACAAACCGGAATTGCATAAAATCCTATTCCTAGCCATTGAGAATGGGATAATTCCAAAGTCCATCTTTGATGGACTTGTAAATAGCAGTCCAATAATACCTACTTTGTATTTTTGGATAAAAATACACAAGGGCCTCCGAAATCCACTTGGGAGGCCCATTGTGTCGGGCAATAATAGTCTCTGTGAACCAGTTTGTCATTTTTTGGATCACTACCTAAAGCCCCTCGTCGGTGAGATGCCATCACACATACGTGATTCAACAGAATTATTAATTAAGTTATAAGATCTACATTTTGGTCACGATGTGGTGATGGTAACCGCAGACGTAGAGTCGCCATATACATCAATTGCGCATGAGGACGTTATTAGGGCTGTGAATTTCTATCTTAGGGACACTAGCCTTGATGCCGATCTTGTGCTCCTCCTTGTCACACTGTTGCACTTCATCCTGACCCACAATTACTTTCTATTTAAGGACCGTTTCTATCTCCAAGTGAGGGATACCGAATTGGGGATGTGTTGTGCGCCCTCATATGCGAACCTCTTCCTGGGGCTCTGTGAATGGTCTATTCAATTTCCAGATGATACTGCAGGTGCAGTCCATATGTGGGTCAGGTTCATAGATGATGTGTTTTTAGTGTGGCAGGGGGGACTTAAAGAACTTGATGAATTCAGGCAGAACCTGAATGACAATCAGCTTAACATCAAACTAACCTATCATTCCAGCACTGAAGCGATCGACTTCCTAGAATTCAAGATTAATAAAAAGGAGGATCGATTTTTGACATTAGATGTATTCAGGAAAGAGACGGCAGTTAATGCAGTCCTTAGTGCAAGATCCTCTTACCCACTACAGGTGATTCAGTCAATTCCCACTGATGAGTTTTAAGGGCCAAAAGAATTTGTTCAAATGATGCCTTATTTGAGACACAGGCCCTTACACTCAAAAAGACATTTCAAATCTCGCCATTACAGGGATGGTTCGATAGAAAATGGATATTCAAGAGCAAAGAATACATCTCATAACAACTGTTGAGGTTGAGAGATGTCAAGAAACGAGAAGACCAAGTAAGATTGATAACTCTCTGTTACTCTCAATGAAGGGAAATGAGTGTTATAGTGCGGAGGTTCTGGCCTATTCTTCTTAGTGATAAAGATCTGTCGGACAACCTGGGAAAGAATTCTTCTATTACCCTTAGGAGGCCAAAAAAATCTTAGGGATTTAAAATGGGGAATCTTTCCCTGTGGAAGTTGCATGGCCTGTACACAAATTGAACCCTCCTTTGCCTTCCACAATTGGGATGGTTCAAAGGAGTATAAAATTGTCCACTTTATCAATTGTGGATCTTCTGGGGTGGTATACTGGGCAAAGTGTCCATGCCAGTTGATCTACGTAGGTTTAAGATCCCGCGAGCTTAGGGTGCGAATCCTGGAACACATCAAGGATATGAGAAAGGCAAGTGATGCGGTCACTGATGAAGAAATCAATTTGTTGAAGAACATACCCAGACACTTTAGGGAGGTGCACAATTGTAATTGATGCCTTATGAAATATAGAGGCATTGACAAAGTACATTTGGGAGCACTGGGAGGGGATCTCAAGTGTGTCCTTGCTCAAAAGGAGGTGAAATTGATCACGCTCCTGGAAACAACCAAACCAAGGGGTCTGAATGACCAAGTGTTGTTCAGGCCCTTTTTAGAATGACGTGGACCCCCCTTTTTTTGTCCTGCTGATCGTGACGTGTATATAGTTTTACAAAAATGAAGATACTGCAAGTGTAAATGTACATATGTATATAGAGGGTTTTTTCTCTTCCATACACTCTACTGCTGTCTTTCCCTCCTCCTTTATTAAAGGTGGTCACCGCTTACTTACTGCAATTAGTTTTGTTTTGTTTTGTACCAAAAGGTTAATATAGCCATTTTTAACATCATATATGGATGGATCATTCTAAAGTACATGCCCAGTATTGATGACATCATGGAGCCATCCGAAATTCTGCTTCATCAAGAGGATATAAGAGAAAGAATTGATATTGCTTCAGTTATAGAGCAAAATTGTAACTATTGGTTTATATTTTGCCAAGATACAAGGGTTTATTAAGTACATGAAGTTTGATATTATGTATGTATTGTATTAAAAATATGTATTACAGGTTGCTTCTGACACACATGATCATCAGCCAATTGTTATGAATAATGTGGTTGGAATATACACTTGTATTGTGCCTTTATATATGCTTTCAGCGCTGAATATACACTTGTGCACACAATTGTCCACTGGTGTATATTAAAGACGCTTTACAAAAGCAGTGTTCTAACATTAGCCTAAAAGGTTCCCTATATTGCCATGTATTATTGGGATCATCTTAGCCCGTAAATTACACGGGATTTAAAGTGGGCAAGTTACTATCTTCTAACATGGCACAGCTGGACTGTATGTGGGTGTGCGCCGCCCTCGTGTCACTACCACCTCCCCGGCTCTCTTGACCTACTGTGAAAGAACATTATTTGTAGTCTTAGGCCAGGGTCAGACCTGCGCCATGCATCCACTAAAAGCTTGCATTATTTTCACGTGCAAATGTTGAAAAACGCATGCATTAACGCACCCATAGACTCCAATGCAAAGAACACATTGCAAAAGTGCAATGCGTTTGACTCTATGCGTTTTTGCAAGTGCACCAAAAAACGTGGTCTGTAGCATTTTTTGTTGCATGTACCATGTGTTAACAGATGCATTAATGGATGCGTTAATGCATGGTACATACATAGGTTCCTTTATTTCACATACATCGCATTGTATTATCTTGGTTATAGACTGTGAGGGATCTGGTCAAATGCTAATAGAGGGGTTAATGTTATGCTTATTGGTATGTCATCATGTATACTATTATATCTGGTACATAAATTCATGCACCGGTCCATAAGTATACTTAAGCCTTTTATTTTGTTTCCCCTAGTTTCCAGAATCTTAACCAGCGATACCACATCCCCACAAAGACAACACAAGCAGCAGCTCCTTCATTCAGCTCCTCCTCTGTCCGGGGGACCTGACGTCATCCCTCTATCTCTCTCCGCCTCCTTTTTCTTTGCACATTCTTGGCAATCTCCGTGGCGGCGCACGATACCTCACGCATGCAAACTTTCACTGAGACGTCACTGGGTCACATGATATATAATGGCGTTGGACAACATGGACGCCGCTCTACATTAATGGTGAGACCGCGTTTCACTTATCCACCGGTCAGGTAAAGTGCACCTCTTTTGAATCTTCTTTATTGTAGGTCTAGCGTGTGAGAATGCAGGATTAACAGTACTAACAACTGAGCACCTGCCCAACAACACCTGTTGATTTCGCTAATTCATAAAAGGTAACATTATGGCACATATCCCTACATTGTCGTGTCACGGTAACTGATGCATTCAAGTTATTCTTATTTATGTATTTTTAGCCACCAGGTTTGTGAATGGTACCCCCCTTATAGAATCCTTGCAGGATCTATTATTGATAGTACCTCAAGTTAAAAGGTACCTATTTTTGTCTGTTTTTCACCATGGATAAATGTATTGCCTCTTGGTATCACAGCAAACAACAAAAAAATGTCTTTTTTAATGAAATATGATCTGATACAATTTTACTCAACGTGCTATGCTGAGATTGGTTTTGTTATACAATGTGCAAATAGCAGTATGATGTTTATCATTTGTCCTAACACGTTATTGATATATGTCCTGTATCTTTGATTTTCATGACAATTGCATCAGCTGTAATGTGATCAAGGCATATGACGCCGAAACGTTGTGGATATACAGCATTTTATTTTTAGATTGGAACCAAATAAAACCTTTTTTGCCTCACAAATCATTATTTGCCATTTTTTCATTCGAGTGTGGTACAAATAACTTTTCATATTGACCTTAGCCTTAGGCGGCCGTCACACGCATCGATTTCTTGAATGATATCGCTTAAGCGATCTGCGTTTTGATCGCTTAAGCGATATTGTTTGTGCATCGCTGCGTGTAATCAAGCGATTTTACAATGTAAAATCGCTTGATTGTTTGATCGCAGATTTGTGAGCCGGAGCTCAAATCAAGCGATAAGCGCTTGATCAATCTGCATCATCGTGGTGTGTGACACCACGATGAACGATCTCCCAGCGGCAGAGCCTATGCTGGGAGATGGTAACTATGGTAAACGTCGGGTTACTAAGCGCCGTGCGGCGCCTAGTAACCCGATGTGTACCATAGTTACCAGCGATCTCGCTGGTCCACATCGCTGGTGAGTCTGTCTGTGTGACAGCTCACCAGCAATGTGAACGATATTGTTAGCGATCGCGCATGCATGTGATCGCTAACAATATCGCTCACAAGATTGATGCGTGTGACGGCCGCCTTACTCACATCAGAGTGACTATCAATAGTGAGTAGTATAATTCCTCGGAGAATTAAAAAAACAAACTTCTATAAGAAGAAAATAAGTTTTAGGAAATTTGGAAGTTAGCAGCTGTTCTAAATCACCTAGGATACTCTAATTTTAAAGCTTCAATCAATATTTCCTTGGAGAAAACAGCATATCTCCTTGTTAATGCTGAATAGACGCTATAGCATTAACTAAGGCTAGGGTCACATTTTCCTTGTGACCCTAGCATGACGCAAGCACTAAAAACGTAGAAATTTCCCCCACAGCGCATAGCGTTAATCCTATGCGCTGCCAGGCAACAGAGCCCATAGTAACCCGATGTGAATCTTAGCAGCTGACCACACACAAAGCCCCAGGATGTGTGCTTTACAACAGCACTCAGGAAAACGCTTAAGTACACGTTTCCTGTGCGCTCAGCTAAAGCACACTTCCTGGAGCTTTGTGTGTGGCTGGTTGGCAAGGTAAACAGCGGGTTTCTATGGGCTGCACTGTCTGGCAGTGCATAGCGTTAACGCTATGCGATTCAGAGGAAATTTCTAAGTTTTAATGCTTGCGTCATGCTAGGGTCACAATGCAAATGTGACCCTAGCCTAACTCTTACTAAGGGAATCAGCTTTAATGTTTTTAAAACTTAAAGGGGTTGTCCCATCTAAATCTGTAAGTCTATAGTCACTATGTGTCTGCAGACTACTGAATCATCATATTGCACGCACTTTCCACTGTGAGGATTTGCTGGTCAGGAACAGTGGTCACGTAGCTGCGAGCATTGGATATATATATTAAATATATATACTTCTGGCCAGAATCGGACTAGATAATCGTGGTCATACTCAACACTATTAAAATGAGAAAGGTCATGCCCCTCTAGTCAAATTCTGGCCCTGAATATAGATATCGCATTCTCGTGGCCACGTGAGCACTGTTCCCAACTGTGACACTGGTGAATCCTCACAGTGCATGGTGTGTGTCAGAAAGAAAGAAAAACATAAGTGCACTCAGATTTGGAGAACCACAGGTCTCAGACTCACCCTTGCATGGGACGTTGAATAGGACCCATTGAAACGGAGACCCTGCAAAACAGCGTGCCGTTGTCCACTGACTCCTCACTCCCTCTCCCCACATTGATGTCAACTACCATGGTTGAATAAAAAGGAGCGTTATCCATCCGGTTAGAGCTGTCTTTTTTCTCTATCAACGGTTCCATATATAATGATAATATTACCCATATATTGTAATCTCCATAAATGGTAATAGAGCTGTGTCCCTCATGGTTATAGTGGGAAAAGTGCCCCAAGCAGAAAATACCAGTATATCGTAGGTCACACACAGCCCTCAGTATACCGCAGGATGTCACAAACAGCCCCAGGGTACTGAAGGAGGTTGCACAAAGCCCCAGTATGTGTGGGTTAGGAGACATTTTTCATATGAGGGGGAGGAGGGCAGGTTGGGCATTTTTTTGAGGGGGCGGGGGTGTGTTTGTGGTGGTGGGAAGATCGGGGGGCAGGTTTGGGGGGTGCAGGTTTTTTAGGGGGGTGCAGATTTGGGATGGCAGGTTAAGGGGTGCGGGTTTGGGAGAGGGGTGTGGGGTATGTTTTGGGGGGCGGAATGTTTATGGGGAGCGAGGCTGTGAGTTTGGGGGCCAGGTTTGGGGGGGTCAGGGGTGTGAGTTTGGAGGGTAAGGGGTGTGGGTTTGGGGATGGTGCTGGGGCAGATTTGGGAGAGGGGAAGCTTTGAGGTGAGGGCAAGAAGAGTGAGGGGTAGCTTTGGGAAGGTGCGGGGGTGGGTTGGGTTGAGTTTTGATGGGGTTTAGGTTTGATGCATACAGTGGAAATACATACACACACACACAAATACATTGAGCTTATAACAGTTAGTTACAATGCCCGGGCAATGCCAGGCTCTAAAGCTAGTATATATATAATATATATATATATATATATATATATAAATATATATCCTCAAATATATACTGCTTGTTAGCATTTGTGCATCATTGGTAGTAACTGAGTGCTGCAGAGGATTTTTTCTAGTTGTTTGACCCAGAATCCCTGCTGGCACCAGTTCACATTGTGTCTGTGAGTGCTGTGCAGTTTTTTCTGTTCTGTGTTTAACAAATGGAGAATCTGGCTCCATGACTGCAACTTTGCACCCTCATCACCCACAGGTGGTCTTAGGTTGAGCTGGTGTCCGCCCACTTAGAAGTGGGATAGGGAGGACAAGGAGGGCAGGGATGTCAGCGTTAGAACTCATCAGACCTCGGGTCACCTTGTCACGGCTGATGAGAAAACGGACATTGGCCAATGTGTGTACCAAGAACCCCAAGAAAATAAAAAACGAAGATTTTTGAGTTTTTTTAAAAAAAAGTACGTTTTTACATTTTATCCTCAAATATATACCGCTTGTTAGCATTTGTGCATCATTGGTAGAAGCTGAGTGCTGCAGAGAATTGTTTCTAGTTATTTGACCCAGAATCCCTGCTGGCACCAGTTCACATTGTGTCAGTGAGTGCTGTGCAGTTTTTTTTTTCTGTTCCATATATATGCTGAGTGCTGCAAGGTTTTTTTCTAGTATATTGACCCAGCATCCCTGCTGGCACCAGTTCACATTGTCTGTGAGTGCTGTGCAGTTTTTTTTCTCTCATATTATATATATATATATATATATATATATATATATATATATATATATATATATTATTTACTCTTACTGTACAATTGAAACCACTGAACCTGACACCTATGCAGTGGTTTTTTTTACATCTGAAGTTCTTAGTACACACATTGGCACCCTCGTTGCCTACAGGTGATCTAGGGTCTAGATGGTGTCCGCCCACTTAGTAGTGGGGTAGGGTGGACAAGGAGGACTTGGGTGTCAGCGATAGGACTCGTCGGACCTGAAGTCACTTTGTCGCAGTCGACGAGCAAGCAGACATTGGCCAATGTGTGTACTAAGAACTTCAGATTTAAAAAAAATAATAATAATTTGAGTTTTTTGAAAAAAACGTAAGTTTTTAAATTTTTTCTCATATATATAGCTTGTCAGCATATGTACGTCATTGGTAGTAGCTGAGTGCTGCAAGGTTTTTTTCTAGTATATTGACCCAGCATCCCTGCTGGCACCAGTTCACATTGTCTGTGAGTGCTGTGCAGTTTTTTTTCTCTTTTGTATCGTGTGGAGTGGCTGGCTCCATTACTGCAATGTGCACCCTCGTTGCCTACAGGTGATCTAGGGTCTAGATGGTGTCCGCCCACTTAGTAGTGGGGTAAGGTGGACAAGGAGGACTTGGGTGTCAGCGATAGGACTCGTCGGACCTGAAGTCACTTTGTCGCAGTCGACGAGCAAGCAGACATTGGCCAATGTGTGTACTAAGAACTTCAGATTTAAAAAAAATAATAATAATTTGAGTTTTTTGAAAAAAACGTAAGTTTTTAAATTTTTTCTCATATATATAGCTTGTCAGCATATGTACGTCATTGGTAGTAGCTGAGTGCTGCAAGGTTTTTTTCTAGTATATTGACCCAGCATCCCTGCTGGCACCAGTTCACATTGTCTGTGAGTGCTGTGCAGTTTTTTTTCTCTCATATATATATATATATATATATATATATATATATATATATATATATTATTTACTCTTACTGTACAATTGAAACCACTGAACCTGACACCTATGCAGTGGACCATTAACTTTTAATTTCTCCAGCACCTAGTATTGAAGGTAAGCCGTTGTATAGCTGGTCCAATATAGCACCACTTTTTATTTTTTTGGATTTTCATATATGCTTTTCTACAGTTCACAATTCAAAATTCAAAAACTATCTGTGTATACCCCACAACAACATTGTGAATCTTGGAACTACTCTCTATCCCAGCCCAAACACCCTGCATAGGCAAGTTACTTTTTACTTGACATACTTTGATTAATAGAAGCGCGGTAGTTTTTTAGTATTTTTTCCCTTTCTCTTGACAGATTTTGCATGGTCCCTGCCCTCTACCTGCAGCTCTATTATCCATTATTTACCTATTTGATAAATAAAAAATCTCTTGAAATAGATGTTTTGAAATGCTAGTGTTTTTTTCTTATTATTTATTGATAATTTCAAAACATTCTAGTTTACCGTAAAACAACTATTAATTGTACTTATTGCAGGGTAAGTTTCTGGAAAAGGGCTAGCATATTATAGCCATTTAGGCAGGATTTATTGCATTTCAGTGCCTGCTGCAGGTGTAAAACTAAACAAACAATCCCTTAAAGATAAAATTCCAATACATTCTAGTGTATGCTAATTCAGCTACTAGCTGTATTTATTGCAGGGAATGTTTCTGGAGTAGGGTTAGGGTACTATATGCATTTAGGCAGGGTTTATTGCATTACAATACCAACTGGTGCAACAATACAGTATTTTTCACAGCTAATTCAAATAAATTCTATCTACTTACAAAATTGTCTTGGGCCCGGAAGATTCCAGATATCCTTTTTATTTGCCACTTGATTGGCCAGCTCCAGATTATGTATGTACAGCATGGCGGGATCCGGCGCTGATGTCATCGACAGGAGGCGCTTCAGCCCATTGCTCACTCTGTGATGGGAAGACACATAAGGGAGCATGAACAAGAGAGGGCTGGAGGCGGGGAGGACACCATACAACAGCGATGATTCATCACTGTGTAAGTCCCTCTGGACTCCTTATCTGTACCCTTTCTAAAGTGTTTTATACACCTTACAGTGGGCTAGAGACATGGGGGACCCCTTCCCTGAATGCAGGAGACACACTGCATTCAGTACTGCATTCAGTTAGCATAGCACCAAGGGGGTGACAGGTCCTCTTTAACTGTTTGACTATGTCCTTTTGTTATTGTACTATTTAACTAACCCTTGCTGTCACATTAAGGAGGAAGGAAATTTCTCCTTGTAGTGTGGGTCAAGAAGGATGAACAGTGAGTAATCAGTGTTGACCAAAATGCAAATAACGTGATGTTCACACCAAAGGCAGCACTACACATAGTCAGCCATGTATGCCACACTCCCATCAGGCAAGACTTCCATGACTCACAAGAAAGATAGCTCTCCCTCTACCTCATTTTTTAAAATTGGGCAAAAAGCCAATGAGGCAGATCATTTGCAACCATTGCAACACTGTAAACAGATGATTTTGCCCGAAAATTATTTCTGCTGTCATTAAAACTTTTGGAAGGGAAAGTAAAAAACAAAAAGCCCCCCTAAAATTAAGTGAGGGGCGCATAAAGGCCCTCCCAAGTTTCTGGTAGAGTGCCACCTGAGGGCCCTCTCAAATGTATGAATGAGGGCCCTACAAATGTCTGGTAAAGGGATGTCTGAGGGCTCTTCCAAATATATAAGTAGGGCCATGTTTATGTTTAAAGTTTTTTTAAAAACATTTAGACAAGACAGTGAAATATTGGAAGCACATAGCTTGGTCAGATGAGACCAAAATTGAACCCTTTGGATGCCATAATACACAAGATGTTTAGAGGCCAAAATGCACTGCTTAAAAGATCAAAAACACTATACGAATAGTGAACATAGAAGGTGGGAACATCATGGTATGGGGCTTTTTTTTTAGCATACAGTGCTAGCATATAATTGAAGGTCGAAAGGACAAATGTACTGAGACATTGTTAATAAAAAGCTGCTTCCATATACCAGGACTTAGAAGAGGAAATAAGTGTGGATATTTCAACAGGACAATTATCTCAAACATGTAGTCAAGGAAACTCAATTTCAGAGAAAGAAAAGAAAGCAGCTAGAATAGCCCAGCCAATCAGCTGACTTAATGGAATAGAAAATGTATGGAAGAAACTAAAGCTGACCAATGCATGTGACTAGTTTCTCTATACAGGAGGTGTCTTGAAGCTATCATCACCAACAAAGGCTTTTGTAGAAGGTACTACATACATTTTAGTAAGTGTATTCATTCAATAATTTTTCCCCAGTATCATTTCTCATTATTGCATACCACTCAATTCATGGACATTTATGGTTGATTTGCTTGTGTGGATTGGATGGTTTGTCACCAACATCTGGTGAGAAATTCCTGTCAATATCACCTTTTGAAACATATATAGTTAAAAAATTGGTACCATTTTAAATATTTATTTCACCTGCTCTATAAGTGACTCTGGCACTGTGGCACACAGACCTCAGCATCAGCAAAGACACCAGCAATGTGCTTAAGAACAAAGATGTCTGAAAGCAGTGGCCAGTATAGCAGACATGCAAGATTGTTGCATATAATGGCATAGCTGTAAAGCCTGGCATTGCCGGGGCGTAATACCCCATCCTTTTATAGCTCCCCCTCCAGAGCACTGCCCCTCTGCTAGTCACACCCCTGGTAGACCTGCCCCTTCCAGGAGCACCACCCCTCCACATAGCTTTGTCCCCTCAAAATAGCCTACCCCTTCATAACTCCGCTTTTCAAATTAGTCCCAGAACAGGGCTATGTGTAGGGGTAGAGCTATGTGGAGGGGGTGGGGCTATTGGGAGGGACAGGGCTACCTGAAGGGGAGGAGCTATAATATATACATACACACACATACACTCAGCTTTAAGAGTGCATATTCACAACCTGAAATAGCAGCATTTTGGATGCAGTATATTGCCGCTGCATTCAAAATGCTGTGTTGCACAGAACCAACAACCACTAATTCAGAAGCTGAATTTAAATGATGCCAATACTTCCAATAAAATCCAATACATTTTATTTAGGACAATAAAGTACAAGTAATACTGACAGACAATATAGATCCTTCAAAAAAGAGGTTTAGTGACTATACTTTGTCTTTGATCAACTAAACCTGTCTTTTTCATTGTATTCAATACAGATAGCTGTGTGGTTTGCTTCATCTCCTGTTACCTAGACTTGTGAAGGGTCTAGTGTGCAATACATCCCTGTAAAGCTGTTATAAGGGTACTACTGTTGAATGCTGGATTTAACTTATGCCCTGATTGGGATGTAGTTAAGGTGTTCATATTGTGTGTGGTAGCTTTGTATGTCCCTAGGGTCAAGGATTTACCTATACTTGATATATTGTATCCTTAGACGTGAACTTGCTTCACTACTGTTAACAGGAGATTTTCCTTAGGTCCATCTTTTTCTGTTATTTTACTTGCTGTGCTGAGACGTATGCTTTAACTTGTTTCCCTTCAAGTGTTGCAATTAACCACAACCTCTTTTTTGAAGGATTTATATTGTCTGTCAGTACTATTTGTACTCTATTGTCCTAAATAAAATTTATTGAATTTTATTGGAAGTATTAGCATCATTTAAATTCAGTTTCTGAATTAGTGATTGTTGATTGTGCATGATGCGTTCCAGTGTTTTTGGACGACTACATGTATGACACATGAGCCATGGGTTTACAGTACCAGCACAGTGGTTGATTACTAGAAATCCCATGCTCACTATGCTTCTTCCCTCTGCAGCTTTTTTTCACCTGCGATGCGAGTTGCCGGACTTCCGCATCTCTGCTGCATGTTAATTTCATGCTGCGGAGAGGAAAGCAATCTCCAGCAGGTGAATGTAGGGAGAAGTCGCCCTGCACCAAATGCAGATTGTGAGCACAAGCGGCTGTGGTCTCCCTGCATTCATCTGTGGACTCACGCAGTGCCTCCGAATCATGTGCACATACCCTAAAGGTACAAACCTGAATGCTGTTTATTTTGTATAACTAGATTCATATAAAATATTAAAAAACTATGTACTGTCTTTGCACGAAAAGAGACAAAGTAATAGAGGAAGACGATGTCATGTTGCATGGGATACAGTCTGGTAAATGAGAAGCTTTTTGTGTTCCAGTGTGATCGTTTATTGGATCAACTTGTTCCAGCAAGGAACCAGTGCGATTCTCAAGGTAAAAAATTGTGATGGAGAAAGAACCAGGGTGAGAGACTTGTGTCATCATTTTGTTTAATCCAATACAGTATTGGGATACCAAAAATATATGTAGAAACTTTAAATAAATATATTTATGGCATTGTTCCTTCATATGTGAAAGCATTTCTAAATATACTGGGCTAACTGGCTTGTATTTTTGTCTTGGTTCATTATTTCTTTCATTTATGTTATTTTCCTGTTCATGTAGCAAGGATGTTCTTACACTTACCAGCTTTGATATATGTTCATGAATATAGTCCTTTAGTACCACCTACTAAGATAATGAACATTCCAGCAGCTATAAGAGAAATACCTATTTAGAGCTGAAGCCGAGGTATAATTTTGTCTTCAAGCAGAAATAGATGACAGATAAATTGATATTTGGTAAGATACCCATCTACGTCTTACATATATGCATGTAAAAAAGTGCATATAATTCACACTTAGGAAACATATCATAGATGCCTGTAAGTATATCATTAAAAAAAATTGACATACCACCATGTGTAATATAGGTCTAGATATGTGAAATGCCTGTTATTAAATATCTATATATCAATTACACATGTATTACCTAGTTAAAACCCCATTCCATTTTTCTTGCAGTAATTTTAGAACAAATAGACTGTTACAGACTTGTTACAAACAGATATTCTCAGACCGCAAATCGTTCTACTTGAGCATTTTAGTCTTGGCTTCTCAATGTCTTAAAAATAAAACAGTGCTTGAAGTCATTGATACTTTCTGTGCCTCGAATCCTGATTTGATCTGTTCTTCAAGGGAAATTATCTACTTCTGGACCCAACCAGAGAGCGATTTAACTTTGGCTAGTTTGACTAACAACGTCCGACATCTCCAGTCTTGATTCTCAGCTTTTCCCCCGACAACTTATTTCACAATTTGCTGCTAAATTATATCTTTACATTATATTTATTCTATTACTTTTTGTTATTATTATTATTATTATCTATTTAGTTCTTGATCCTTTTTGAAAAATATTCAAACTTAGTGATCCTCTGCTAACCATTTGTCTTTTAAAACAACATGTCTTATTTGGCTGTCCTCTTGAATAGGACAAGCCTAGAAACAACCACTTTACTTCGATCTTACAAGACCAATAGAGTACTGTTAGCAAAATAGTTCTACTAAACTATGTTTTAATTGTTGCTTGAAGCTTCCAAAATAGAATTATAACTTCTGTATATCTAATTTAACCTACTAAGGATGCATCTTGTGATCTTGACAATGCAATATACTCTGCCTTTTTTTCTTGTGTTTCAATTGGCATTTTTTATCGTATTATATAACTCAGGATGTCCAATTCAGGTTTTAAATTAATCAAATTAGTTAAGATTTTCCTTAACTTCAGGGCTTAAAGAGCTTTTCCCAAAAAGCAAATTCATTTTAATCAATAGATCTTGTAAAAATAATAAGTTCCACAGTTGGATGTGTTTAAAGGGAATCTATCATGTCCTCCATGCCCTCTAACCCAGCAGCATTCATAAGTGCATTGCTAAAGTACTTTATAATGTTAGTTACTTAAAGTCATGTTTGAAAGTATTTATAAGCTTTGCTTCTTTATGCTATTTGGACCTTTGATTAGTCGGTGGGGCATTTGTTTTCCCAGACTAGTCGTCCCTCTCTGTATGTTATCACATCTGTGCAGGCGTGACAATGTGGTTTGCAAAAACTTGCATCATTGCTAGCTCCATGCAAATCTCATGCATGCGCACAGCTCTTTTCAACAGCATCAATGTGCCTTTGAAGTTAGGTAAATGCTTCACGACTTCAAAGGCGCACGGCACATGGCAAGAAGTGTAGAAGACAACTGTCCTTCGGCTCCTTTGTGCACCTGAGCAATCTACACTTCCGGTGTTCCTCCGTAGTCAGGAAGCATGCCTGGCTTCAGAGGTGCAATGATGCTGCTGAATGGAGCCGCACACATTATTGCAAATTTCACGCATGTGCATTAGTGTCATTGTGCCTCTGAAACTGGGTGTATGCTTCCTTGCTTCAGACGTGAGCTGTGCATAATCGGAAGTGCAGAAGATGGCTCTCATACACAAAGGTCCCGAAGAGCAGCCGTCTTCTGCATTTCTGGTCATGCACAGTGCCCCTTTGAAGCCGGAGAGTGTACACCCAACTTCAGAGGTGCACTGACGATGCCATATAGAGCCGAGCACAAAGCGAGATTTACAATGGTCTCAATAATAGATTTAAGTTTGTAGGTGTAACTGAATAAATGTGAAAAATTTCATGGAATATAAATACTTGCTCAAGACATTGTACCTATAGTATATATTGAATGCCATAATGTATACTTTGATAGTTGTGCTGTAGTCCGCGCTGCCAGGTTAACTCACATCAAAGAAAACGAGTAGACGATGTCCAGTTCAATCCTTCTTTATTTTCCTACGCGTTTCAGTGCCCTCCTGGCACCTTCATCCGGAATCAGGTTGATCCCTGATGAAGGTGCCAGGAGGGCACTGAAACGCGTAGGAAAATAAAGAAGGATTGAACTGGACATCGTCTACTCGTTTTCTTTGATGTGAGTTAACCTGGCAGCGCGGACTACAGCACAACTTTCTTCCCAAAGCGTCTGGCTTCGTCTCCACTTGTGTGAGACCGGTGAAGGTCCAGCAGCAGCCATCAGGATATTTATCCAAACAGGTCTACAAACCAGTTGTGGGTCTCACAACTGGAGTAGGTGAGTGGATTACCCTTTCTCACCATTGCATCAGCTAGTGTCTAGTGATAAGGGCACTATTGCGCCTCTTGTCCATCCCCTCTTTTTTGTCATAATGTATACTTTAATATATAATATAATGTAGACCTAAATTCAGTATAGTGCAGTGTATAAGGAAACAAAAAATCAGAACACACACAGTTTATACCTACTCATGGCTCCGACAATTCTTGACTCAGATGGTATAAGATTCAAATGGATATATGCCATGCTCAGTGGTAATTGGATCCTCTCGCTGAAAACCTTCTTCAGTAAGGTCCTGTTTGTACTGCGCGTGGTGTCCTCTTTAACATATGCACAGTACAAGCAACAGGATGGTGGTGACTTCTTAATGAGGGTGAGCTCTGTGGTATGGGGGGCTGTCTTTCCCCTGTCCACGCTTTCTCCCCGTGTGCTGTCTCTATTTCCCCTGTGCTCTCTCCTCTGATCTCTGTCTCCCCATATGCTATCTTCTCCTCTCATGTGTTCTCTCCTTTGGCTGTGTACTCTTTCTGTCCCCCGTGTGCTTGTTCCTCCCCCTGTGTGCTCACCCCTCCCCTTGTGTGCTCTCTCTGCTCCCATTTGTGTACTCTTTCTGCCCACTGTGTGCTGTCACTATCCCCATGTGTGCTCATTCCTCCCCTGTGCACTTTCTCTGCTCTCCTTTGCACTCTCTCTGCTCGAATGTGTGCTCTCTCTGGCATCCTTTTTGTGTTCTCTCTGCCCCCTGTGCACTCTCTCTCTGCTCCCCTGTGCTCTGACTCTTTGCACCATGCAGAGGTCAGGGGAGGTGAGGGCAGCATGTGGAGACTGAGTGAATTGAGGAGAGCATGCAGAAACTGAGGGAGAAGGGTGGAGCATGTGAAGACTGGGAGGGGGTGTGTGGAGGCTGAGGAAGGGAGATGTGCAGAGACTGAGGGAGGGGAGCATACGGAAACTGGGAAGGGGAGTGTGCGGAGACTGGGGGTGGGGTTCATGAAGAGACCAGGGGTGGGGATCATGAAGGGAGGGAAGCCTGCTGAGACCAGGGGTGGATACCGTGGGAGGGGAACATGCAGAGACCAGGGGAAGGGACTGGGGGAGGGCAGCGTGTGGAGACCAGGGGATGAGAGCATGGGGAAAATGGGGGAGGGGAGCATGAGGAGACTGGAGGAGGGAAGCCTGAGAAGACTGGGACTGGGAGAGGGGAGTGGAGCATGTGGAGACTTGGACTGGGGGAGCCATTGTTTGTACCTGCTCTCTGTGCTCACCCACTCCCTGTCAGCTAAAGGACATTTGTGATGCCATAGTCATGTGATCTGTGACTCTGCCTATGACCATGACATCACCACAGATACTGTAGACTCCAGCTCCATGTCAGCTAAAGGACCTTTGATAATTTCATGGTCATTGTTAGAAATAATCAACTCAGTTTCTTCGTTCGATAAACTCCATAGACTGCGTCTTCAGAACCAAAAGTGGGTTTTATTCGGGCAGGAACAAAATACACAGAGATGTACAGCCAAAGCAGTATAAATGGCAGGAATCTTAAATGACAGGCGCGGAACCCCAGGTGTCACACTCATGATGGATTCAGAATAATGGCTTCCCGTCTCATGGCACACCAGATGGAATAGTGTCGCGCCGCCTGTCTAAAGCAGGGCGTTTTTATACCAATTTTCTCCATAGAGGATCACTGTAACCAATGTCCCTCTATGGACACAAAGGATTACCTCACCTGTCATGAGTGATCCCTTCACATTATTATACAACATATATTGACATGAAAGAGCACATTAATTTCATTACTAACTATATACTTCACTTAAACTTATTCACATAAATTATCTCATAATAGCCTTTTTAGGACCAAGCACAAATCATAACTTATTGACATTAATCAGCTCTGTTCTTGATCATGAGAAACGTCATATTAGCCTAGAGGGATCGAATACACCGTAAAATATCAAGAAAAATACAGAACTGGCTTATGACCTGATTATAAATTTTGCTAAATGATCAGACCAAATCTAATTAACTCCATCTGTTTTCTTATACAGGTTTAGGTCATTGCTTATAGCTAGAAGACATGACATTTAGATTTCTACTAACAGAGAAAGTTTCAATAGATATATTTTCAAGAGACAAAATGGCTGACAGAGGCCTTGGTACCCATGGCCTCCGTCTAACAAATCCCTCTGTTGTACTTATGGTAATTTGATAATTTACCCTTAAGTACAAATTGGCATATGAGTCTAGTCCTAATTCTCATATATGGTATTGAGGGAAGGCATAATTTCGTACACTCCCTGGTCAGTAGGAGTGTTGGAAGGGACTGAAGGTACCCTTGTAAGAAGGGCCCTAACAATAGGTGTACAACCTATAAGTGAGCGTGGTCTGGCAGTAGGTACCCTACCCGCACCAAGTCTCCGGTATAGTCTAATAAGAGTGGTACTATGTGTTATTACACGGGCCTGAAAGTTATTTAGTTCCTCAACATGAGCCAGATTTTTTTTGAAAAACTTTTAAACTTTTAGGTTACTACTTATTAAACACATATAGGAAAAAAACAAACAAAGTTGCAAAAAATCTACAGTAAATATCACCAACGTAAGAATTCTTAAGTATTAATGAGTCCCGTTACAATCTTTCAAAAAAAAGAAAAAATTCAAAAATTTTCTTTGTTCCATGGCTTCTAAGGTCCTATTCACAGTTCAGGTGTGGGCAAATAGTCCTAAAAAGAAGCAAAGAACACAACAAAACAAAAAAATCATCACAGAAGTGAAAAAACATAAAGTGTCCGAGTCCCAAGTCCCATAACAGTCTCTGAGTCCTTTGATCCGTGGCTCTCGATCTTGTTCTGTTTCCTCGGAGCTTCCACTGTCTTCCCCCTCGATCACACTGTCCGGGTCCTACTGGATGGTGTGAGATGTCATCTCCAGGGAAACAGGCGGATTCATGGATCCCGATCCAATAGGGGACCTGAAAAATAAAATAAAAGCGCAGTATCAGTTCTCACCAGCATCACTAGGATTCTCAACTGGCAGTAACAATTTTAACACCTTTGTCTCTTGGCTTGCTAATCCTTAGCACTCCCAAAACAGTTGGGCCTATCACCTGTGTGATAACAAATGGGCCTTTGTAATTGGAATCCCACGGTCCTTTTTTTCCTAAGATTCTTAACCATGAGCTAAGCTCCCACAACAAATTTGGACTCACATAATTTCCTGTTGACTCTATGCAACTGTACTACAGCTTGCTGCTGTGTTCTCTCCATACACTGCTCCACTGCCCCTCCCTGTGTAACTACATTAACGTACTGTCTTTGAAGCTGTCTATCACTAGCCTGATCTGAGCTATAACTAACTTACACAAAGCCGCTATTCGGCTGCCCTTTCTGCTAATAATTTCTTCTAGCTATGGGGTTTCAGCGTGCCTGTCAGTCTGTTTCCTTAGCCACTCCATAGCGGTGGAAACACAAGGACAAATTTTTTTAAACTGCTTTTAGTATCAACTTAATGCATTTTACAGGCAAAAGTTAGATACTCACACCTCTGTAATGGAAGACACGTGCCGGCTTTGGTCAACCAAAAGAGGTCCAGCCGTATGATCAGCCTCACTCGTTACGTTGCCACACGTCTCCTTCTCCGTACCCTCGGCTTTAATCACGTCCTTGTATAACTCACGTAGAGGCTCAGTCTTGGTTACTCAGGGTAGATAGGAGCGCAAACGAGAGATTCTCAGCGGCTGATTTCCTTAATGCGATTTCACGTGGCGCCACGCTTTTCATCAATAAAGGCAAAAAAAGAGAAAGAAAAGTCCATTCCTCACCCTCTCACCACTTTGGTTCACAGCTTTACTTGCAGGAATCTTCTAGGTTCTTCAGAAAGGATGTGGGATCATCTCATCTCCCCCCTTTCCACCGGGCTGTAGCTCGCCATCTGTTAGAAATAATCAACTCAGTTTCTTCGTTCGATAAACTCCATAGACTGCGTCTTCAGAACCAAAAGTGGGTTTTATTCGGGCAGGAACAAAATACACAGAGATGTACAGCCAAAGCAGTATAAATGGCAGGAATCTTAAATGACAGGCGCGGAACCCCAGGTGTCACACTCATGATGGATTCAGAATAATGGCTTCCCGTCTCATGGCACACCAGATGGAATAGTGTCGCGCCGCCTGTCTAAAGCAGGGCGTTTTTATACCAATTTTCTCCATAGAGGATCACTGTAACCAATGTCCCTCTATGGACACAAAGGATTACCTCACCTGTCATGAGTGATCCCTTCACATTATTATACAACATATATTGACATGAAAGAGCACATTAATTTCATTACTAACTATATACTTCACTTAAACTTATTCACATAAATTATCTCATAATAGCCTTTTTAGGACCAAGCACAAATCATAACTTATTGACATTAATCAGCTCTGTTCTTGATCATGAGAAACGTCATATTAGCCTAGAGGGATCGAATACACCGTAAAATATCAAGAAAAATACAGAACTGGCTTATGACCTGATTATAAATTTTGCTAAATGATCAGACCAAATCTAATTAACTCCATCTGTTTTCTTATACAGGTTTAGGTCATTGCTTATAGCTAGAAGACATGACATTTAGATTTCTACTAACAGAGAAAGTTTCAATAGATATATTTTCAAGAGACAAAATGGCTGACAGAGGCCTTGGTACCCATGGCCTCCGTCTAACAGTCATGTGATTTGTGACTTCGCCCATGACCATTACATCACTACAGGTCCTGTAGGCTTTCATTCTGTTGTGTTTGCGGCAGGCGTGCTGCGGTGATGGCTTGTGGGAGTGTCGGTTGCAGGGTGTGGGTTGCAGGATGTGGAGCCCGGGCAGAGATGATCAGGCTGTGGGCGGCATATGCGTCAGATTTCTGTCATCTGTAGCACTGCTAGCGAGTGCCATATTTCCACACTAATCACTTGGGTGTGTAAATATTGCGTAGCGGCAGAAGTCGAATGCACGTGATAGGACGATATCCCAAAAGTTGATGACGGACGGGATAAGGCAATTTTGTAAGTAGAAAATTCATGGATGACGCGTTTCTCTGCAGATGATACGGATGAAAGAGAAAAACATTTAGTTTTTACAGAAAATGAATTCATTTAAGTTTTTTTTTTCAGATTTTTTCCTGTTTTTCTTTTTTTTTTTAAAGTATAGGGATTCATGGAGGAAGACAAGTAAAGAACAAAAATGCAAAAATGATAATTGTCTAATACAGAAAGGGATTAATACATTTGATTAATTTGAGCAAATTTCATAATATAGCCACAACCTTGATTTTTCAAGTCTGTGACTAGACAGTGGTCCATACAAGATGATAACATGTATACAGTTATTCTATTGTTTTTAATATTTTTATTATTCATTAGTTTTTTCTCCCATATATGTACAGTAAAAAGGAAGCTGTCAGTACAAAAAAAAACAAAACCACAGAAAAATACAATCAGCAACATATGTTACTGATAAAGTGTAATTCAGTTGTATTTTTTTCATTTGCTACCTGGTAGGGTTATATGACCATTACAGGTCGGTAATTTTACTATTAGCCTGTAAGAAATCATGATATCACTTTCTCGCACATTATTTTGTTGGGTTAAAACTATGTGACTTTTGATAACTGTTTAAATCTGTATATGTAGGATAACATTATCTTGCTGTAAAATTGTATTGCCAGCAGTATTTTTTAAATATGTTCTTCTTTGAATAGGATTACTGTGTTTCTTTAAAATAAGAAAAGGATCCAAAGTTTGGATTTCTTTTCTGTCACTACTAAAAATTAAACACAAAATATATGTATTATCTTTCACATATTGTATAAGATTTGGTATGGCTGCTATACCAGTCACCTATGAAATTACTATGTCGTCTATGTAGCGGATGTACCAAACCAAATCATGCACACATGAATTGCCTTCAGAAAAATAATTTTTCCTTCCCAAAAGGAATCACAAATTTGCAAACGATGTTGAGAACGTTGTACATATTGATTAAACTGTTTCAAAACATATTTCAAAATAAAAACAATAAGAATTTTCAGGTCCTGATTATATAACATGTATTTCAGTCCAACAAAAGAAACTGGGCACAAAAATTGACTAAAACCTTGTATGAACCAGCCAGGTTGACCTCATATTTGCGTCAATGGACGCCCGGATCGGCGTTGAATATCTTCAATTCAAGAACAGACATATATTAAAGATGAAGGTAGATGGCACTCACCAGATCTTCTTACATGCAGACTTTATTGCAGAACATGGGTAACATCAATGCAGGGGGGGAAGAATGGAGGCAGCGGTTATACAGGTCTTGTGCAATAAAGTCTGCACGTAAGAAAATTTGGTGAGTGCTGTCTACCTTCATCTTTAATACATCATATATTTGTCAAGGAACTCAGCAATCAACATGTGGAGTGCAAGTTTATGATGATAGTATATTACAGGTGATCCTAGAATCTCTGTAATCCCGCATAGTCTTGTCAATCAACTGAAGAACATGTTTATAATTAAGATAATTAGGGCACTTTATCAAAATGGGTTGTAGCACTGAATCTGACCAGTTACAGTGCCTACAAGTAGTATTCAACCCCCTGTAGATTTAGCTGGTTTGATAAGATGCAAATAAGTTAGAGCCTTCAAACTGCAAACGAGAGTAGGATTTATTAACAGAAGCATAAATCTTACAAACCAAAAAGTTATGTTGCTCAGTTGAATTTTAATAAATTTTAAACATAAAAGTGTGGGTCAATTTTTATTCAACCCCTATGTTTAATATTTTGTGGAATAACCCTTGTTGCAATTACAGCTAATAATCGTCTTTTATAAGACCTGATCAGGCCGGCACAGGTCTCTGGAGTTATCTTGGCCCACTCCTCCATGCAGATCTTCTCCAAGTTATCTAGGTTCTTTGGGTGTCTCATGTGGACTTTAATCTTGAGCTCCTTCCACAAGTTTTCAATTGGGTTAAGGTCAGGAGACTGACTAGGCCACTCCATCACCTTGATTTTTTCCCTCTTGAACCAGGCCTTGGTTTTCTTGGCTGTGTGCTTTGGGTCGTTGTCTTGTTGGAAGATGAAATTACGACCCATCTTAAGATCCTTGATGGAGGAGTGGAGGTTCTTGGCCAAAATCTCCAGGTAGGCCGTGCTATCCATCTTCCCATGGATGCGGACCAGATGGCCAAGCCCCTTGGCTGAGAAACAGCCCCACAGCATGATGCTGCCACCACCATGCTTGACTGTAGGGATGGTATTCTTGGGGTCGTATGCAGTGCCATCCAGTTTCCAAACATCACGTGTGTGGTTGGCACCAAAGATCTCGATCTTGGTCTCATCAGACCATAGAACCTTGAACCAGTCTGTCTCAGAGTCCTCCAAGTGATCATGAGCAAACTGTAGACGAGCCTTGACATGACGCTTTGAAAGTAAAGGAACCTTACGGGCTCGTCTGGAACGGAGACCATTGCGGTGGAGTACGTTACTTATGGTATTGACTGAAACCAATGTCCCCACTGCCATGAGATCTTCCCGGAGCTCCTTCCTTGTTGTCCTTGGGTTAGCCTTGACTCTTCGGACAAGCCTGGCCTCGGCACGGGAGGAAACTTTCAAAGGCTGTCCAGGCCGTGGAAGGCTAACAGTAGTTCCATAAGCCTTCCACTTCCGGATGATGCTCCCAACAGTGGAGACAGGTAGGCCCAACTCCTTGGAAAGGGTTTTGTACCCCTTGTCAGCCTTGTGACCCTCCACGATCTTGTCTCTGATGGCCTTGGAATGCTCCTTTGTCTTTCCCATGTTGACCATGTATGAGTGCTGTTCACAAGTTTGGGGAGGGTCTTAAATAGTCAGAAAAGGCTGGCAAAAGAGATAATTAATCCACACATGTGAAGCTCATTGTTCTTTGTGCCTGAACTACTTCTTAATACTTTAGGGGGACCAAACAGAATGCTGGTGGTTTGAGGGGTTGAATAATAATTGACCCACACTTTTATGTTTAAAATTTATTAAAATTCAACTGAGCAACATAACTTTTTGGTTTGTAAGATTTATGCTTCTGTTAATAAATCCTACTCTCGTTTGCAGTTTGAAGGCTCTAACTTATTTACATCTTATCAAACCACCTAAATCTGCAGGGGGTTGAATACTACTTGTAGGCACTGTATATAAATGCTCTATAAAGAACCATCCTTACCACTAAAGGTATTGTGAGTGATGGTAATCATTCCTTATGTAGTTAAGGCAAGGAATGAAAAATGGTATAACTGGATTTAGAGCATAAATAGATTCAAGGCAGAGACTTCATAGAGAAAAACCAGGAGTAAGGCCAAAGTATTTTGCAATCACAAACAAACTTTATTGACAACATATGTCAGCTTACAGCAAAGATGTTATACTAGCAAGCACACAAGCAGGAACCCCACCAAAATACATTTCATAGGTGCAAGGAATACCAATCCAATATGTCTCCTGGCCTAATAGCCCACCTAAGTATAAAATTGCCACATACCCCAAGAATATGTACCAAGTGGTTACAATCAACATACAGTCAAGGCAATGGATAGGGTCAAAATAGCTACCTGCTTGTGGCTGCCTCCCCCGACGCGCGTTTCACATTAGCTTTCTCACAAGGGGCCCCCTTGTGACACGAAACGCACGTCAGGGGAGGCAGCCACAAGCAGGTAGCTATTTTGACCCTATCTATTGCCTTGATTGTATTTTGATTGTAACCACTTGGTACATATTCTTGGGGTATGTGGCAATGTTATACTTAGGTGGGCTATTAGGCCAGGAGACATATTGGATTGGTATTCCTTGCACCTATGTGATGTATATTGGTGGGGTTCCTGCTTGTGCGCTTGCTAGTATAACATCTTTGCTGTAAGCTGACATATGTTGTCAATAAAGTTTGTTTGTGATTGCAAAATACTTTGGCCTTACTCCTGGTTTTTCTCTATGAAGTCTCTTATGGTTGGAGGACCTTATAATTAAGTTATCACGGTCAAGTATATGAATTTATAAATATATTCTATTGCTTTCATGATTAAACCCTCAGATTTCACTCCAATAATGATCTCGTGCGTCTTGGTATTCAGTGGAGTAACTTGAAGCTCATGGGCCCTGATGCGAAAGCTTCTATGGTCGCCCCCAATTCTTGCAAATATTTAATAGTAATAGTCTTTTTCTAAAGGCCACTGGGACTTTTGGGGCACCCACAGGCACCAGGGCCCGGGTGCAATCGCAACCTCTGCACCTGTTGTAGTTACACCTCTGTTGGTATTTTTTGTAGAGTAAGCATTACATTTTTGGTATTTAGCTATTTCATCTTTCCTTCAGCACACAATGACTGCAATGAGGCCTTCAGGTACTGATCAAGCTTCTGACATCATGGTGCATGGTGGTTATTCTCTTTCTGCTCTCCATGATTTGTATGGGACACACAGACACACAGTGTAAAGATTGAGTCAACTTCTCCCCTTTTTGTTTTTCATATTATCTTCACCTGTTACTTGAAAAAGAGGAGTTTGATCGAGCATCACATGCTTGTAACAAAGTTGTTTACTGAAAATTTTAGAAAGGTGCCAACAATTTTGTCCAGCCTATTTCTGGGGTTTTGTATAAAATAATGTCTAATTTGTCTTTTTTTCTGTTTTTATTTGTTGTTCAAGTACACACAGAGGAAATAAACATGTATAGTTTGGGATACTTGCATCTGGCCACCACAAAATGGTATTGCTATAACATTTATGTACTTGCATGTCTGATGAGCATCGGGGGGTCCCTCTGCACATGTCTGAAGAGAACACACACTGCTTAATCTCTAACTAGGGAGCTGAGCACTAAAGGCCTGGGTTGGACTGTTACTCAGCCTCTGGTTGGAGGGAGGGGTTACTTAAGGTGTAGTAGGAGAAAGAGTTGGCAAATGAGAGGTCAAGTGAGGAGGCAGCGGGAGCTGTTCTGAAGGGACCAGCTGCATGCAGGGTACCAGTCTCCAGGCTACCCAAGCTTACAGAACCTAGTAGCAGAAACTGGAGGTTGGTGGGTTTTATGCTCACTAGCCACTCAATTGGAACTTTCCAGGTTGAGAGTAATACAGAGCGTAAGTGAACTGCTCTGAGAGCATGAATACCCACAGAACCCGCACTACCATCCTGGCTGGAGGATGCAACAACAACAGCAACCAAGAGGAAGTACTGAAGGGCTATAGGCATCAGGAAACCTACAACCTAGAGAAGTCAGTCTGAAGGCCATATTAATCACCCAGCAGAGTGGACTACAGATCTCATCACATTGGTCAGGCCACCTGCTTGGTAGTGGATGTACTGCCCTGGACTTGTTTCAGAGACTTCAGTAAAAGGTAAAGCAAAGACTGACTCCTGATATTTACACCCCTTCCCCACAACCCCATCAACCTCATCATCTGCCTGGGAGCCAGCCCTGTTTGGGAAGGGTTAAACATTTGAGATGCTATTACCACCTGTCTCCCAGGGATCACCAGTAGTGCTGGCCACTTCAGGCTGATTATCCTAGCTGACGTCACAAAACTTTATCCCTACTACTACGCCGTTTACATGTGCAGTTAGGACCTCAGCTGCTGGGCACGGCTACTGTGAATCGAACTTTGGCCCAGCCGCTGAGCAACCTGGCCCTTGCGCCGAACACTTATAGCAAAACATGCCAAATTGTCACAATTTTCTAGTACATACATTGCGGAAGTAAAATTAACTAAAGGAAGTGTTAAAAATAAAGAAAAAATATCCTCACCTCTCCGGCGTGTGTCCCGCGATGCGCGCCATCTAGTTCCGAGCTTAAGGACCTGGCAGGGTGGGGCTATCCGATCAGCTGATTGGTCCCATGACCCCATCAGCTGAGCAGTTTAAATCGCGTGCTTGCCAAAACCGATCGGTGGGCGGGAGGTTTAAACCGCTCAGCTGATGTGGTTATGTGACCGATCAGCTGATCGGGTAGCCCATAGGTCCTTAAGCTCAGAACTACACACACAGGGTTAAGCCCTGGTTGCACAAGTTGAGGGGCTTTTTTACACTAGGATTGGTGGATTGTCCATGGGTATTGTATCCCTTTATTCATAATAACACGGTGTGTAAACAGTGTGCAAACCCTTTATTATTGTGATTCACCTAGGAGCAGTGTATTCTCTTACTGTTAATACATAGGTTGCAAAAAAAAGATATTTCCCAATATTGTTTTGCTATATGACGGGTATGTTTTTTTTGGGGCTGCGATACTCTTCCCTGTTAGGCCATTTTTGTGCAGTGCAATGATGGCTGCACGTGTTTCTTTAGAGATAACCATGGTTAACTGAAGAGAAACAATGATAACCAAGCACCAGCCTCCTTTTAAAGTGTCCAGTGGTGTCATTCTTACTTAATCATGACTGATTGATCGCCAGCCCTGTCCTCATCAACACCCACACCTGTGTTAATGGAACAATCACTAAAATGATGATAGCTGCTCCTTTTAAGACAGGACTGCAATGATGTTGAAATGTGTTTTGGGGTTAAAGTTCCTTTTCTAGGCAAATATTGACTTTGCAAGTAATTGCTGTTAAGCTGATCACTCTTTTTGACATTCTGGAGTATATGCAAATTGCCATTAGAAAAACTAAAGCAATAGACTTTGTTAAAATTAATATTTGTATCATTCTCAAAACTTTTGGCCATGACTGTATATTGATTTGGGTGATTTCTTGGTAACATAAGTTGACCTAATAAGTGTGTTGGTAATCCCCGGCTAGGAGTTAGGGTGGTGCCTTCAGCTTTAACTATTAACTTTAAGCTCAGAACTAGATGGCGTGCATCGCGGGACACACGCCGGAGAGGTGAGGATGTTTTTCTTATTACTTTTAACCCTTGCTTCACTCCCACAATGTATATATATACATTGCGGGATTGAAAGTGCCCCGCTTTCCTGCGCTTTGCAGGTTTGGGCTTTTCTGTGTCCGAATCCATGAAAATCACGGACCCGGACACAGAAATGGCATCTGGAGGCCACATCCTATCCGGTCCTTTCCTGTCTGTGGGGTCCTGCAAAAAACAGGATCCCCACAGACAGAAAAAAAATCGCAATGTGAAACCAGACTTAGCCAGTAGATAGAGAAATATTAGAATCTGAGAGTCCTCAGTGGTTGATACCTTTTAATAGCTAACTGAAAAGATGGTAATAAGTAGCAAACTTTCGTGACAACTTAGGTTTCTTCTTCAGGCTGGTATAAGACAAAACCTGATGTGCCACATGTTTATACACATTCTTGAATTTAGTATAGGAGTTTGCAGAGCTCCTAGATAAAGTCAACATTATTTCCTCGAAGTTTAACGTTACTCGTTCTCCCTGTATATTGTAAGACTCCCGTTGTGCTGACTACACTCTAACTAGGTGAAAATTAATATTGTACTTTGGGAAATGTTATTTATTCCATTGTGTAATGGTAGAATAATGAAGCTCATAGAGAGTTTCAATTATTTAATCTTTTTAGCTCAAAGCAAAAATCTTTGATTGCTCACTATCACGGCATGCAGATACTTTTATGTCATAAGGGGCATAGTGTTTGAAGTTTTTATTTTAGACCCACTGACAATGGATTCCTGTGATTTTAATACTTTGTTTTCTTAACCCTGGAGCAGTCCTTCTCGTTAAGAGGGAAGAATAAATGAGTATTGACTTGTTAAATCCCAGAAACCACCACAGATAGCTCATTAATAAAATGTAATCTATGTACAACACAGCAGTCATCACAAAAATATGCAATTGTTAACCTGCTAACCTGCTAACCTTGGTTTGTTTCTGTAGGTAAAATATTTTATTTCATTTTCAGAATAGGCTTAAAAAAACAAACAAAAAACCAGAAGAGATGTTACAGCTAAGGCTGATTGTGTACCATATATAGCAGTGGACAGATATAGCATAGTGTATACAGAATATCACAAAAGTGAGTACACCCCTGACATTTTTGTAAATATTTGTTTATATCTTTTCACAGGACAGCACTGAACATATGACACTGATACAGTATAAGGTAGTCAGTGCACAGTTTGTATAGCAGTGTAAATTTGATGTGTCCCATAAATAACACACAGCTATTATAGTCTATACCACTGGCACTGAAAGTAAGTACACCCCAAATTTTGCCCAAAGTGTTAAAATTTGTGCGGCCACCATTATTTTCAAGCACTGCCCTAACTCTCTTGGGTATGAAGTTCACTAGAGCTTCACAGGAGCCGCAGGAATCTTCTTCCACTCCTCCATGAGGACATCACTGAGCTGGTGGGTGTAAGAGACCTTAGGATCCTCCACCTTTCACTTGGGATTACCCCACAGATGCTTAATAGGGTTTAGGTCTAGAGACATGCTTGGCCAGTCCTGCCATTTACCCTCAGTTTCTTTAGCAAGGCAATGTTTGTGTTGAAGGTGTTTGATGTGGTTATCGTGTTGGAATACTGCCTTGAGGCCCAGGTTCTGAAGAAAGGGGATGATGCTCTTCTTCAGTATGTCACAGTACATGTTGTAAAAATATAAAAGGGTGGGGGACAAGAGGCGCAATAGTGCCCTATCACTAGTGACACTAATCGTAATGGGGTGGTGCTGAGAAGCCACTCACATGGTGCAGTTGTGATGCCCACAACTGGTTTGAAGGCGTTTTGGAAATATTATTCCAAGCTGCTGCAGGACCTCCACCGACCACTGAACAGTGGTTTAATCCAGAAAGATGATGGGAGTGTAGGTGTGCCACGGTTCGCGCTGCTCCAGGGCTTAAAAAACTCACCAAAGAGACAGTCAGATTTCCATCCTTTATTCTCCTCCTCCTACGCGTTTCGGCGCCTAGCCTGGTACCTTCATCAGGGATCTGATGAAGGTGCCAGGCTAGGCGCCGAAACGCGTAGGAGGAGGAGAATAAAGGATGGAAATCTGACTCTCTTTGAGTTTTTTAAGCCCTGGAGTAGCGCGGACCGTGGCACACCTACACTCCCATCATCTTTCTGGATTAAACCACAGTACATGTTAGCATTTTAAGGTTCCCTCAATGAACTGTAGCTTCTCACATCCAGCAGCACTCGTGCAGCCCCAAACCAAGACACTACCACCACCATGTTTAAGTGTAGGCAAGACTCACTTGTCTTTCTTATCTGGTTGCCACACATGCTTGACACTGTCTGAACTAATAGGTTTATCATTGTCTCATCAGACCACTAGACGTGGTTCCAGTAATCCATGTCCTTTGTCTGCTTGTTTTCAGCAAAATGTTTGTGAGTTTTCTTGTGCATCTTCTTTAGAATAAGGTACCTTCTGGGACAATGGCCATGCAAACCAATTTGATGTAGTTTGCGGCGTATGTTAGTATGTTAGTAGCACTCATACGTCTATGGTGAAAAGACAACCTCTGGATATGATGCTGAGCACATGCACTCAACTTTTTTGGTTAACTACGCCTGTTCTGAGTGGAACCTGTCTTGTTAAACTGCTGTATGCTCTTGGCGGCCACGATGTTTAAAGGGGACCATCAACTCTGACCAGCTCCCCTGTCTGCTGAAGAAAAGCAACCCACCCACAATATGATGCTGTCACCATCATGTTTGAGTATAAGTATGGTGTTTTTAGGATCATGTACAGTGTTAGTTTTCCACCATACATAGTAAAACATTGAAAATGGATCTGAAATCCATATTCTGAATCTCAAGCATGTTGCTTTTCTTTAATCACAGTCATCATCGTCAAGTTCACTGTTGTGTTTAAAGCACAGCTCCAGCATTTTTTTTAATTGCAGCACTGTAGTAGTGCTTCATATCTAAGTTCACTGAGTCTTGCATGTACCCATCACTGTCTTCACCTTCTATTGTCGCCATTCCAATTGGTTTCCATCCTGCCCACCGCCGCCTCCCTGATGCCAATCATTGTCTCCCTCGCCTGCAGCATAACACAGAGCTTATTGCAGTGATGGACGCTTTGCCCCGCCCCCTGCGGTGACATGGTTAACATGGAGCAGGGCGGGTATAAGCGGTGATGTCACTGCAGGAGGCGGGGCGGCCAGCCTCCTGATCTGACATCACCGCCTTTCCCTGCCCTGCTCCATGTTAACTATGGAGCAGGGTGAGTATAAGCAGTGACGTCACCGCAGGGGGCGGGGAAAAGCGGCCATCACTGCAATAAGCTCTGTGTACTATGCAGCAGGCGAGGGAGACAATGATTGACATCAGCAAGGCGGCGGTGGGCAGATTAAACATGCAGGGGGTGTGAAACTGCCCTTTGGCTCCAGCCACAAGCCACCTCCTATTTGGCTCCACAATGTAAGTTTTCAAAGTGTATTATCTTGGGGGTACAGGGGGGCTCAAGGGATGGGGGACCCCTTGCCTGGATGCAGCAGACATGCTGCATTCAGTGCTGTAATTAGATCACCATGTGTGGTTGGTGACAGGTCCTCTTTAAGCTCAGTTTCATGGTGCTGGCAATTTTCTTATAGCCTAGACCAACTCTATGTAGAGAAATAATTATTTTTTTCAGATACTCAGAGAATTCTTTGTCATGAGGTGTCATGTTTAATTTCCAGTGACCAGTTTGGGAAAGTGTTGGAGAGATCACATCAAATTTAACTCACTTGCTCCCAATTCACACCTGAGACCTTGTAACACTAGTTAAGTTTTCTTCTGATGATTCTTCTATGAAGGACATATTTGGGCAGTTGGCTCTGAACAATCAAACAATGTAGTGATGAGCAATCAGAAGTTTGGTGTCCGTACCGAACACTGACTTTACAAAGATTTTCAGTGTTCGGGTTCAAAGTTTGGATGCTTTACTTATGCAAAACCTGTGCTCAGGTATGAGCCGCTTGCAGAGAATGATTGACATAAAGTCACTTTCCCCAGAAGTGTTTTGTTTATGGCTGGCTTTTGTGGACGAACAACTGAACTGCCCAATAAGTAACTTACAATGAGGTTTGAGTCAAGTTTGGGTCCAAAACAGAAATTTATATAAATTCCGGCCAAACCTCCAGAGCCAGAACTTCCATGGGGTCGTTAATCTCTAACAACAATTCGAGAGTTTGTTAAATATTCCTGAAAGTATTTTGCAGTCAAGCGGGGATTCTGATTTGCAATCCTATGAGCTGTTCTCACTGAAATATTGCTTGGTCTTTCAGACCTTATTTTGACCTCCACTGTTCCTGTTAACTGCCATTTTTAATTACATTTAGACCTGAGTAAATGGCAACTTGAAAACGCTCTGCTATCTTCTTATAGCCTTCTTCTGCTTTGTTGGCCTCCTCCATTTTCATTTTGAAAGTTCTAGGCAGCTGCTTAGAATACCCCATGGCTGCTGATTTTGGCACAAGGTTAGAGGAGGCTGGGTTTTTAAAAAGCTGTAAATTCTGTATCACCTGGCCTTTCCTAATGATGATATTGAACAAGTTATAACCCTTTTGGGTGGTATGCATGAATATTTACTATCCAAGTTACTATGAAATAGAAAACCTAAGTAAAAACCACTTACAGCCCTATAGGGTGTTATTTACAAATACTCAATATCCATGTTAATATGAATTTGGAGCCTAAGTATATACTATTTATTTAATATAGTCTCAATAATTTTATGTACTTTATTCAAATATGTTTGTATATGTATCCTTGCTCTTCTTTCACCAAACTGCATTTGATTTTTAATATGTATGATTTACATTATCGGGCAGCACGGTGGCTCAAGTGGTTAGCACTACAGCCTTTGCCATGCTGGGGTCCTGAGGTCCTGGGTTCAGTTCCCACCAAGGACACTGAATACAACATCTGCAAGGAGTTTGAATGTTCAACCTGTGTTTGCATGGGTTTCCTCTGGGCACTCTAGTTTCCTCCCAAATTGTAAAGACATACTGATAGGATGTTTAGGTTGTGAGCTCCAAGAGAGACAGCATTACTGATGTATGTAAAGTGCTATGGAATTAATAGTGCTATATAAATTAATAAATATTATATATGTTTTAATTGTATTTAATACAATTAATTTTACTTGGCATAATTTACTCTGGTATGTGTTGTCTTTTGGCTTAGGGCCGCTTTACACACACCAACTTCTGTGACCAACTTCTGAACAGATCTCTGGTTGCAGTGAAATCATGGACACATTGTTACATTTGTACACAGCCACAAAATGGAACAATGTGTCCATGATTTCACTGCAACCTGAGATCTGTTCAGAAGTTGGTCACAGAAGTTGGTGTGTGTAAAGCGGCCCTTAGATCAAAGCATAATCATGTTTGTGAATGGACTTGTCAAAGTCCAGATCCAAATCCCATTGAGAATCTGTGAAAGAGAAAGACTTGAAAATTGCTGCTCACAATTGCTCTCCATCCAATCTCATGAAGCTAGAGCAATTTTGCACAGAAGAATGGGCAAATATTGTAGCCTCTAGATGTGCATAGCTACTGAAACTATGCTTAAGTTACAAATTGAAAAAAAGGCAGATTGAATAAAAAGCAATAAAATCATGCCACTGTATAACGGTGTCCTCGCCACCTCAATGCACATTTCAAATCTCTTCCTCAGTTGGATAGTTTGATCTAACCCATCCATTGTAGTTTTGGCGTGATGTTTAGAGTTTTTGTCCTTCTGAAAATTGAACCTATGCCCCAGTCTCAAATCTTTTGCAGCCTCTAACAGGTTTTCCTCCAGGATTGCAGGGCATTCATCTCCATCCATAATTCCATCAACTCTGACCAGCTCCCCTGTCTACTGAAGAAAAGCAACCCACTGACAATATGATGCTGTCACCATCATGTTTGACTGTAAGTATGGTGTTTTTAGGATCATGTACAGTGTTAGTTTTCCACCATACATAGTAAAACATCTAAAATGGATCAGAAATCCATATTCTGAATCTCAAGGATGTTGCTTTTCTTTAATCACAGTCATCATCCTCAAGTTCACTGTTGTGTTTAAAGCACAGCTCCAGCATTTTTTTTAATTGCAGCACTGTAGTAGTGCTTCATATCTAAGTTCACTGAGTCTTGTACGTACCCACCACTGTCTACACCTTCTATCGTCGCCATTCCAATTGGTTTGCATCCTGCTGAATTGCTCTAGTGTTTCATGGATTCATGGAGAAGGAAGTTAGTCTTCAATGCAAGTCTATCAAGACCTCGTTCCAGCTCTCATAGACGTTCATTGAGGACTTAAAACTGTTTTCTCTGACTCCCAGCAGTCAGACGTTGTGGGACTGATGCTTTGCTGGTAAAAATGAAGATGTTGAATGTTGATTATAATACTAGGCTCAGTGAACTTAGATTAGAAATAGTACTCTAGTGCTGAAAAAAAGAAAATGCTGGTGTTGTGCTTTAATCTCAATGCATCCTCACAAAGAAAGTCTTTTAAACCAATGGCTATTCTTCCAATGCTACTGTCAGGATTCCAGTTTTTTCATTGAACTTTCTGGTTCTCTTTGCCTATCCAAGTTGGTGTCTGCTGCTTTGTCATGACCTTGGGCTGCTTGTCTCTTCTACCTATTTAAGTTCTGGTCCTACAGCTATGCCTTTCCTGAGTATTTTCTGTGCTGTCTACCTGTTCTGTGTCTCTCCGGCCTTGTCTCCTCTGACCTTTGCTGCTGCAAACTCCTGTCTGCTGTTTAACCTTCTGGTTGCTTCCAGCTCCTTCTGGAGTTTGATTCATTCCTGCACCTGCTCCCAGTAACCTGCTGTGCTGAGACTCGTTTGTGTCCTCTTTTGTCTGCAACTATCTGCCTAATTTCATATTTGAACTGCTTAACTTGCCTGCTGGACTTCCAAGGTCTATTATATTCCTTGCAAATTTGTATTAAGTTGCCTGTGTACACTGTCAAGGATTGGTGGTTTCTGTGTGGGCTCCTCTGCAAGAGACTGTTCTGGACTATCTTCAGCCCAAGTGTACTCTGGTTGATTGTTTAGTTGAGTGCGGACTGCACTGCTCAAGACTGTTTTTGGGACTGTTGTATTCTCATTACATACTATGCTACTATTTTGAACTATTTCCTGTAGATACATTTACTGTGCTGCCTGTGCAGTGTATTAATTGTTTGGACTAAGAGAAAGTTATATAGACTTGTTTGCCTGCATCACCGTTTGCTTGCATCTTTACTTGGATTAGTTGTTTACCTTGCTGCACGTGTGTGAATACAGACTTGAACTGCAACCTTGTCTCCACTGTTCCTGTTAACTGCCTCCAGGTTCCTAAAAGTATCCATGAAATCTTTACAACTACATAAATGTTTGGTCAAACTAACTGTGTGTACTTACATAGTGAAGAGAATGACATAGGCTGGGGTCACAGTTGGCATGCGTTTTTGTAGTGCCTTTTAAAAACTCATGCATTTTACCATGCGTTTTTACATGTCCGTTTTTTAAGGTGTCTGATGGCTCCCTGTGTTTTTTGGCTGTGTTTTTAAATCTGCACCAAAAAATAGTGCATGTACTATTTTTTTGTGCGTTTTGAAAAACGCATGCGTTTTTATAGAAAACGTATGCGTTTTTTAACATGGGCCCCTATGGAAAACGCATGCAAAAACGCATGTACAATTAGTACCATTTAGTGCCATTTTCTAAAATGCTTGCGTTTTTTTTAACATGGGCTCCTATGGAAAACGCATGCATTTTTGAATGGCACTAATTGTACATGCGTTTTTGCATGCGTTTCCCACAGGGCCCCATATTAAAAAACGCATGCGTTTTTGGAAATGCACCAAAAAAGCATGGTACAGTCACACATGCGTTTTTGCTATTAGGGCATGCGTTTTTTTAACATGGGGGCCTATGGGTGTGTTTTTACATGCGTTTTTGAAAACGCAGGTCTCCAAAAACGCTTGTAAAAAATGCTACTGTGACCCTAGCCATACTCTGTAGTCAAGCACCCATGAAAGCAATCTATGGCTCCTGAAATTCAGTATGGGCATTAGTATTTTGGTTAGGGGACAAAAATCAAAATTTTTGGTAATTCACATGCATTTATGCAGATTTACAGCCAAACTGTCAAATTGGTTCTCTCAAGGGCCAAGCATTTTCAAAATTCTTAAGCAATTGTAAAAGAATTGCTTTAATTAAATTTCACATTGCCACTTTAAACATAGTCAACAAAATACAGTAATGGCTAACAGCACAAGGGATATAAGGAACTGCTGTAAAGCCTCCCCATACTGGAGTTCAAGATATTGCTTGTTACTTTATTGGTGTAAATATAATATTGCAGATATTATGGTTGCACATTGTTTTAAAGAATAGCTAACCCCAAAGAGTCACAGTTAATAAAAGCAAGCAGTGCTGCTTTGATGGGTGTATAGTCACCCTCTGCCCGGAGGGTCCTGACTACAAGTACTGCAAGTACCTATAGCAGGGCCGGCATCAGCACCCGCCATACCCGGGCATGTGACGGGGCCTTCGACATCTGCGAGGGCCTACTCGTCATCAGGGACAGGCAGCCCTGATAGCGAGGAGCCCAGCCGGCACTGGCAGCCCTGAAAAGAAGGATGGAGCCATCGGGGCAGGATGGAGCCGGCAGGGGCAGAATGGTGGTGAGCGGGGCAGGATGGAGCTGGCGGTGCAGGATGGAGCGAGCGGGGCAGCATGGAGCGAGTAGGGTAGGATGGAGCGAGTGGTACAGGATGGTGTGAGTGGGGCAGGATGAAGCGAGCGGGGCAGGATGGAGCGAGCAGGGCAGGATGGAGCGAGCGGGGCAGGATGGAGCGAGTGGGGCAGGATGGAGCCGGAGGAGTAGGATGGAGCCGGAGGAGCAGGATGGGGGGAGGCAGGATGGTGGCGAGCGGGGCAGGATGGAGCGAGCGAGGCAGGATAGAGAAAGCGGGGCAGGATGGAGCGAGCGGGGCAGGATGGAGCGAGCAGGGCAGGATGGAGCGAGCGGGGCTGGATGGAGCCGGCGGGGCAGGATGGAAACGGTGGGGCAAGATGGAGATGGCGGGGCAGGATGGAGCTGGTGGGGCAGGATGGAGCCGGCAGGGAAGGATGGAGCCGGCGGGGAGGCAGGATGGAGCGAGCAGGGCAGGATGGAGCGAGCGGGGCTGGATGGAGCCAGCGGGGCAGAATGGAGCCGGCGGGGCAGGATGGAGCCAGCGGGGCAGGATGGAGATGGCGGGGCAGGATGTAGCTGGTGGGGGGGAAGGATGGAGCCAGTGGGGGACAGGATGGAGCCAGCGGGGGGGACGGGATGGTGGCAGAGGGTGGCTGGATGGAGCCAGCGGGGGGGCAGGATGGAGCCAGCGGGGGGGAAGGATGGAGCCGGTGGGTGGGGCAGGATGGAGTTGTCGGGAAGGCAGGATGGAGCCGGCGGGGGGCAGGATGGTGGCAGCGGGGGGAAGTGGGATGTTGGCGGCAGGGGGGCAGGATGGTGGCGGGGGCAGGATGGTGGGGAGGGCAGGATGGAGCCGGCGGGGGGGCAGGATGGATCCAGCGGGGGGGCAAGATGGAGCCGGTGTGTGGGGCAGGATGGAGTAGGCGGGGGGCAGAATGGAGCCGGAGGGGAGGCAGGATGGTGGCGGCGGGGGGGGCAGGATGGAGCCGGCGGGGGGGGGGCGGGATGGTGGCGGAAGGGGGGCAGGATGGTGGCGGGGGGGCAAGGATGGAGCCAGCGGGGGGGCAGGATGGAGCCAGCGGGGGGGACAGGATGGTGGCAGAGGGGGGCAGGATGGAGCCAGCGGGGGGGCAGGATGGAGCCAGCGGGGGGGAAGGATGGAGCCGGTGGGTGAGGCAGGATGGAGTTGTCGGGAAGGCAGGATGGAGCCGGCGGGGGGCAGGATGGTGGCAGCGGGGGGAAGTGGGATGTTGGCGGCAGGGGGGCAGGATGGTGGCGGGGGGCAGGATGGTGGGGAGGGCAGGATGGAGCCAGCGGGGGGGCAGGATGGAGTAGGCGGGGGGCAGAATGGAGCCGGAGGGGAGGCAGGATGGTGGCGGCGGGGGGGGCAGGATGGAGACGGCGGGGGGCGGGATGGTGGCGGCAGGGGGGCAGGATGGTGGCAGGGGGGGCAGGATGGTGGGGAGGGAAGGATGGAGCCAGCGGGGGGGCAGGATGGAGCCAGCGGGGGGAAAGGATGGAGTCGGCGGGAGGGGGCAGGATGGAGCCGATAGGGGGGCTGGATGTAGCCGGTGGGGGGGCTGGATGGAGGTCAGCGGGGGCAGAATGGAGCCGGTGGGGGGGCAGGATAATGGCAGAGGGGGGCAGGATGGTGGGGGGGGCAGGATGGAGCCAGCAGGGGGGCAGGATGGAGCCAGCCAGGGGGGAAAGGATGGAGCCGGTGGGTGCGACAGGATGGAGTCGGCGGGGGGGGGGGCAGGATGGAGCTGGTGGGGTGGCAGGATGGTGGCGACAGGGGGGAACAGGATGGAGCCGGCGGGGGGGCTGGATGGTGCTGGTAGGGGGGCAGGATGGTGGCAGAGGGGAGCAGGATGGTGGGGGGGCAGGATGGAGCCGGTGGGGGGCAGGATGGAGCCAGCGGGGGGAAAAAGGATGGAGCCGGTGGGAGGGGACAGGATGGAGCTGGCGGGGGGGCAGGATGAAGCCGGTGGGGGGGCAGGATGGTGGCAGTGGCGGGGGGGTGGCAGGATGTGAGGATACTCACCTGTCCACCTCCATCTTGAAGCTCCCATGGCAGGACCTGTCATTGCCTGGGAAACCGATCAGCTGATCGGTTTCCCAGGCAACGACAGGTCCTCAAGCCCTCTAGAAGCTAGAAGACGGAGATGGAGCAGCGAGCCGGCGGAGGGTAAGTATCCTTATGGGATTTTTAAAATTTTTATCACCGTGGAGGAGCAGGGGGGGGGGCAGGGGGAGCGGGGAGGGGGCATGAGGAATGGGGGGGGGGCAGGAGGAGCGGAGGGGCCACGGGTGGCATGAGGAACGGGGGGGGGCAGGAGAAGTGGGGGGGCCGCGAGGAGCGAAGGGGGGCAGGAGAGGCAGGAGGAGCGGAAGGGGGCAGGAAGAGCGGGGGTGCCATGGGGAGTGAGGGCAGGAGGAGCTCCTTCTCTACTCCTCCCTTATCTCATCCTCTCACAACCGCATTCAGTACTTCTCCCATGCATTCTCCATACTCTGGAATGTCCTTCCCCAACACATCAGAGACGTGCCTACCCTCGGTAACTTCAAAACAAACCTGAAGACCCACTTTTTCCATCAAGCCTATGGCCTACAATGAGACCTGACCGCTGCACTGTCACACGATCGGCGCTTCCCCCTCCTACTGTTTCCTCGCCCGCCCTTGTAGACTGTGAGCCTTTGTGGACAGGGTCCCCTCCCCTCCTGTAAAATTAGATTGTCCATGTTCTGTATTTGTTTGCGTTTCTCCCCTCTTCATATGTTAAGCACCATGGAATCTAATGGTGCTATATAAATAAATAATAATAATAATAATAGCCCTGCACAGCAACTATATTGTATATACAGCCCACCCAGGAGCCTGCATATTATATATACACAGCCTTCAGTTTCTATATTGTATTTATGAATAGTGGTATGTGTTAAAGGGGCCAACTGACACTGTTTCGCCCGGGGCCCAAAAAACCTGGAGCCCTGACCTACTGAAATAGAATGAATAGATTCATTGACAATTGAATATGTGACAGATGTTTTGAGAATTTGCTTAATCAAGTGAATATAACAATTCTATTTATGTTAATCACCTACAATGGCCACCACCAATTTAAATGTTGTGGAAGATTGCATCTGCCAGTAAATGTGTGGTTGGTTGGGCTTCCCATAATTCCTTGTAGATAGCAAACCACATGGTATAGCACAGCCAATCAGGAGGGACTATCATAGTTTGTATAAAAGCAGAGGCAGGAAATTAAGATGTTACCATATTTTATGGATTATGAGACAGACTTTTTCTCCCCCCACATTTGGGAGAAGATGGGGGGGGGGTGTCTTACAATCTGGATATAGCTTATCAAAGCAATGCAGCGGCAATGAAGTAGGTTGACATGAGGTTCTGTCAGTGATGCTGCAGGCCTTGGGCTCGGAGGAGGGGATGTTGTGACAGTGGGATGTGGGCGCTATTAATCTTCTAGTGATGGACTCAGGAAAATGGCTGAGAAAGCGGCACCCGTGTAGATTGAGCTCTTGGCTTTCGAGCTCAAATGTGTACACCCTACCTCAACAACCACTTTATTGAAGCTTGCATCAAGTGCCCGCAAATCAATGATGCTCACTTCCCGTCAGCGTGCACCTCCTCCTGTGAGCCCTGGGCCTGTGGCATCACCCAGCCTCCTGTTACCATCCAGAACCATCCTTACTACTTTAATTTTCTGAGATAATGACCTTTGGATTTTTATTGGCTGTAAGCCATAATCATCAACATTGACAGAAATAAACACTTGACATAGATCACTCTGTAATGGCTCTGTATAATATATGGATTTAACATTATGTATTGAATTAATGAAAAAAATTAACTTTTTGATGATATTCTAATTCATTGAGATGCATCTGTAGGTGTTATCAGAGAATATAGGTGTCTTAATAAAGAATTACAAAACTTTAGTTAAACAACATAAAGAACAATGCCGCTTCCACTCTCACATTGCTTTCACTCCTCAGAATAAATGAATTTGTTGCAGTAGCTTTTATGTTCAGTAATAAGATAAGTCTAATCAAATCTCCTAGCGGTATATTTTATATATCGCGTATCGAAGCCTGATAGAATTACTGTTTGAATTACACCGAATACAATTATACACCAGGCACATAGGAAGAGACAGAAGAAAGAATAGATGAGAGACTTGAATATTAGTATCTGAACTGCAAATGATGAGAAAATTAATTTACTGGAAGTGAATATAGAATGAAAGAAATAGCCTGGCAGAGAGAGATAATTTAAACAAACTAAAATTCTATGAAATATAGAGCTGACTCATCGAAACAGAAATAGCTATGGACTCACTTTTTTAATTGTGTCAAGAAAATTGAATCCGCTGTCATTTTGCTGTATTAACAGGACAGGAACTTTTTACTGTATTTATAATACAGGTGAAAAATAACAATGACGTTAATACTTCATTCCAAATCGAAACATTTTGGAATGATCATTTAAAAGTTATCGCGAAGCTAAAATTAAATATGGGGTTTGATGCTGCTCTGAAATTGGTTATGACGTCCTATAGATTGGGAAGTGAGCACTGAAAGTGCCTTATAGTATTACCACAAACATAGAAAACTTGAAAAATGACATAAACTTAGATATGTGGCAGGATATTGAACCTTGGAAGAGTATACATTTCTCTTGGAGAACAGTGCTAAGTTGACTTCTAATTTATGCATTGGGTGGAGGTCTCAGCACCCAGAGCCCACCACTGAAAGTCTGAAATGCTAATATCACTTGTCACACGTTTTCTGAAAAAGCAGTTTTAACATAGGGAAATTCATGCATTTACATAAATTGAATAAGGGATTGAATCCAACTTGATTATCATATTAATTGGGTGGTAAAATACACTGTACTATAATACGGAAAGGTGAAGAAGAGTAAAAATATTTCATGCCGATTTCAGACTTCCTGCTAATTTAGAACAATGGACAGATTAACGTCAGACTCTCTAATGAATGAAGAGGTTAATAGGAATATCAATTGGTTGCCTAGGGTGGTAATAAATGGTAAATTGACAGCTGTCTAGTGTAGCAAAGAGTTTACTGCCAAATTCACTTGGGTTCTATGTTAGTAAAGTGACGAATTCTTGCGCAGCCAGTAATCCAAAGTAGTAAGAAGTTAACAGATGTCATCGTACAATAGGTATTGCTGTTAAGTCAACAAAACCTTCCAAAATAATCTATTTGTGCGTCTACATATCTTATACGTGGTTTAATGGTAGCGCTCCCTATAAGCAGTGTGATTGAAACTACATATATACAGTGCCTACAAGTAGTATTCAACCCCCTGCAGATTTAGGTGGTTTGATAAGATGCAAATAAGTTAGAGCCTTCAAACTGCAAACGAGAGTAGGATTTATTAACAGAAGCATAAATCTTACAAACCAAAAAGTTATGTTGCTCAGTTGAATTTTAATACATTTTAAACATAAAAGTGTGGGTCAATTATTATTCAACCCCTAGGTTTAATATTTTGTGGAATAACCCTTGTTTGCAATTACAGCTAATAATCGTCTTTTATAAGACCTGATCAGGCCGACACAGGTCTCTGGAGTTATCTTGGCCCACTCCTCCATGCAGATCTTCTCCAAGTTATCTAGGTTTTTTGGGTGTCTCATGTGGACTTTAATCTTGAGCTCCTTCCACAAGTTTTCAATTGGGTTAAGGTCAGGAGACTGACTAGGCCACTCCATCACCTTGATTTTTTCCCTCTTGAACCAGGCCTTGGTTTTCTTGGCTGTGTACTTTGGGTCGTTGTCTTGTTGGAAGATGAAATTACGACCCATCTTAAGATCCTTGATGGAGAAGTGGAGGTTCTTGGCCAAAATCTCCAGGTAGGCAGTGCTATCCATCTTCCCATGGATGCGGACCAGATGGCCAGGCCCCTTGGCTGAGAAACAGCCCCACAGCATGATGCTGCCACCACCATGCTTGACTGTAGGGATGGTATTCTTGGGGTCGTATGCAGTGCCATCCAGTCTCCAAACGTCACGTGTGTGGTTGGCACCAAAGATCTCGATCTTGGTCTCATCAGACCATAGAACCTTGAACCAGTCTGTCTCAGAGTCCTCCAAGTGATCATGAGCAAACTGTAGACGAGCCTTGACATGACGCTTTGAAAGTAAAGGTACCTTACGAGCTCGTCTGGAACAGAGACCATTGCGGTGGAGTACGTTACTTATGGTATTGACTGAAACCAATTTCCCCACTGCCATGAGATCTTCCCGGAGCTCCTTCCTTGTTGTCCTTGGGTTAGCTTTGACTCTTCGGACAAGCCTGGCCTCGGCACGGGAGGAAACTTTCAAAGGCTGTCCAGGCCGTGGAAGTCTAACAGTAGTTCCATAAGCCTTCCACTTCCGGATGATGCTCCCAACAGTGGAGACAGGTAGGCCCAACTCCTTGGAAAGGGTTTTGTACCCCTTGCCAGCCTTGTGACCCTCCATGATCTTGTCTCTGATGGCCTTGGAATGCTCCTTTGTCTTTCCCATGTTGCCCATGTATGAGTGCTGTTCACAAGTTTGGGGAGGGTCTTAAATAGTCAGAAAAGGCTGGCAAAAGAGATAATTAATCCACACATGTGAAGCTCATTGTTCTTTGTGCCTGAACTACTTCTTAATACTTTAGGGGGACCAAACAGAATGCTGGTGGTTTGAGGGGTTGAATAATAATTGACCCACACTTTTATGTTTAAAATTTATTAAAATTCAACTGAGCAACATAACTTTTTGGTTTGTAAGATTTATGCTTCTGTTAATAAATCCTACTCTCGTTTGCAGTTTGAAGGCTCTAACTTATTTGCATCTTATCAAACCACCTAAATCTGCAGGGGGTTGAATACTACTTGTAAGCACTGTATATATATACAGTCTCTACCATTTCCCTACCTTGATTATATTTTATAAAAACTAAATTTGATAGCTTAAAGGGAGTTTCTCAGAATAAGTTTAGTCAGTCTGTGCTAGGTTGTAATAATAAAATGTGCCTTTGCTCTCTACTGGCCAATAGTTTTCTCTCTGTCACTGTTTCATTGTTTGTTTACAGGCTACAGCACTGATGTCATGACCAAAGCATACGCGAGTAGTACAACCAATCATTAGGATTACCAGTTTGTGCAATCTACATCTGTAGATTTGAAAAGATTAGTGGTTGGCTGCAGTGCTCAAGTGCACTGAGATTGTAAATTCACAGTTGAAGCCAGTAATAAAAGACTGATGGGTAAGTGTTGCTCGAGCTGCAATAAATGACTAAGCGCAGGCTTTCTTTGGCTAATTATCATGGACAAGTGTCAACAACACTTCCCTCTTTCACCACTTTATTTTAAAAAATAAAATAAAATGCCAGGTCCAACGTAGTCCACCATATCCGATCTTTGTCCAGCGAATTTGACGAGCAAAACCTAAAGAGCAACAGCCACATCTGGGTCACCAAATGCTGTACAGCTCAGAGACTCTGAAGAGCAGTGACATTAGTAATGTTACTGCTCTTTAGATGTACTGGGTCACGCTGATCTGTGTGTGACTCAGAATCTCAGAAATGAAATTAGTAACGGCACACGGCTGTCACACAGATGTCATTCTTGTGCTGTATAGGTTTTTCACATTTGAAAATTGTCATGTCACCATGTGGTTCACAATGGCACAAGGTTCATGTGAAAACACAGTGTGTGTGTGTGTCTATGGTACATGTGAAAACGGCTGTCACACATACCAGAAACAATGACATGTAAAGGGGGCATAATAAATTATATTTAATTATCTTTATCTCATTGTGACCCTATTTGTGTATCTTGCGTGTATAGTTTTATATTTTTTGTTGATTGTCTTGTTTGCAGTTTTTGATTATATATTTTGATTTATTTGATATATTTGTTATATGTTTGTATATTTTTTCCTTATAATTAAGGAAATTTATTTCCCTTAGTCATTGTGTGTGAACCAAATATTCTATCTTTGAATCCACTATAAAACAGTTTCTGCAATATTCATTAATCTGTAAGCAATAGTGGGAAAGGTAAAGATTTAACATTTACATGGAGTGGTGCTGTTGCTCCGCTATTATTTTAGAATAGTCTTTTGGGCATTATTGCTGTTGAATTCACTAAAGGGGTTATCCAGAATTTATATAAAAAAAATAAAAAATAGTTCCTAAGCACCAACAGGCAGGTAGCTGCCACCTACCTGCTTAATGTGCCTGGCTTTGTTCACCGTTGACACAGAGGGTTTTGAGACCCCTCCTGTAAGCAATTTTGCCACTTCTGCTGACATCATGCCTACAGAGGGGCGGCTACTCCCGTCTGTAGACAGGCGCATAGCCGACATCACCTGATTGACAGCTGGCTTCCCTAATCAGGTAGCGAGGAGCCAACTATCAATCAGTGTGACATCGGCTGTGCCGCCCACTTCCACAGAGCAGAGCATAAAAGATGCCTTTTGATCTGTGTTTACACCACTATTTTGTCCCCGGCAAGAGTGGTCTGTGGCCGCTCTGTGTTGGAGGTAAACAGCAGAGACTGGCGCCTCGCACAACAGGCTGGTATAGTGCCTTGTGAAAGTATTTGGCCCCTTGAATTTTGCCACATTTCAGGCTTCAAACATAAAGATATAAAGTCTAATTTTTTTGTGAAGAATCAACAACAAGTGGGACACAATCGTGAAGGGGAACAAAATTTATTGGATATGTTAAACTGTTTTATCAAATAAAAAACTGAAAAGTGGGGCGTGCAATATTATTTGGCCCCCTTGAGTTAATACTTTGTAGCGCCACCTTTTGCTGCGATTACAGCTGCAAGTCGCTTGGGGTATGTCTCTATCAGTTTTGCACATCGAGAGACTGAAATTCTTGCCCATTCTTTCTTGCAAAACAGCTGGAGCTCAGTGAGGTTGGATGGAGAGCGTTTGTTTACAGCAGTTTTCAGCTCTATCCACAGATTTTCGATTGGATTCAGGTCTGGACTGTGACTTGGCCATTCTAAAACCTGGATACATTTATTTTTGAACCATCCCATTTTAGATTTTGCTTTATGTTTGGGATCATTGTCTTGTTGGAAGATAAATCGCCGTCCCAGTCTCAGGTCTTTTTCAGACTATAACAGGTTTTCTTCCAGAATGGTCCTGTATTTGGCTCCATCCATCTTCCCATCAATTTTAACCATCTTCCCTGTCCCTGCTGAAGAAAAGCAGCCCAAACCATGATGCTGCCACCACCATGTTTGACAGTGGGGAATGTGTTTTGAGGATGATGAGCTGTGTTGCTTTTACGCCAAACATATCATTTTGCATTAAGGCCAAAAAGTTTGATTTTGGTTTCATCTGACCGGAGCACCTTATTCCACGTTTGGTGTCTCACAGGAGGCTTGTGGCAAACTTCAAACAAGACTTTTTATGGATATCTTTGAGAAATGGCTTTCTTCTTGCCACTCTTCCATAAAGGCCAGATTTGTGCAGTGTACGACTAATTATTGTCCTATGGACAGACTCCCCCACCTCAGCTATAGATCTCTGCAGTTCATCCAAAGAGATCATGGGCCTTTTGGCTGCTTCTCCTTGTTCGAGATGAAAGTTTAGAGTGACGGCCGGGTCTTGGTAGATTTTCAGTGGTCTGATACTCCTTCCATTTCAATATGATTGCTTGCACAGTACTCCTTGAGATGTTTAAAACTTGGGAAATCTTTTTGTATCCAAATCCGGCTTTAAACTTTGCCACAACAGTATGTCGGACCTGCCTGGTGTGTTCCTTGGTCTTCATGATGCTCTCTGCCCTTGAAACAGAACCCTGAGACTATCTCAGAGCAGGTACATTTATACAGAGACTTGAAGACACACAAGTAGATTCTATATATCATTACCAGTCATTTAGGACAACATTGGATCATTCAGACATTGTCACTGAACTTTTGGAGTGAGTTTGCTGCACTGAAAGTAAAGGGGACAAATATTGCACGCCCCATTTTTTAGTTTTTTATTTGTTAAAAAAGTTTTAAATATGCATTAAACTTCGTTCCACTTCACGATTGTGCCCCACTTGTTGTTGATTCTTCACAAAAAATGTTGAATTTATATCTTTATATTTGAAGCCTAAAATGTGGCAAAAGGTTCAAAAGTTCAAGGGGGCCGAATACTTTCACAAGGCACTGTAGGTTGCAACTATCTGTCTATTAGTGCTTAGGCACATTTTTTTGTTTAAATAAAAAGCCTAGATAACCTCTTTAATTATATTAATAAATTTTCCTTTCATTGAGATAATTTAATGCATGCTTTCAGGAAATTGTGTTGAATTGGTGGGGTGGTTCAGTTATTTACTTACCTCCCCAGATGTTAGCAATGTCCTGTTCGTCTGAAAACATTCACATAAATCAGAAACTGATGGGAATGAATGGCTGCCTATTTCCCTCTATAACCAAGTAATTGATTGCCATCAAGTATTGCTAACTTCAGACTAATGGTGGGTTTACACGCCGCAATATCGTTTTGATATCGCAACTCAATGGCGCGGGAGCGCGCAATTAGTGCACGTTCCTCCCGCATCGCATTGAATGTTTACACGCTGCGATATCGTATTACAACGTCCGTGCGATGTCACCACCTCCCAACCCAGGATCGCATAGTTAACATGGGAGTGAATGGGTGACGTATGAAATCGCATCGTAATTGGGCGTTTACACAGCACGATCCGGCTTCAATCGCTATGCAATATCGGGGCATTGAATAGCACGCTCATTCGATCCCCGAATCGCATTGACATCGTTCCTGCATCGTATTGGACGTTCACACCATACAACGCAGGAACGATATCGGGTCCAACGATCAAACCACGTGACTTTTCATTGAAATTGTACTGCGATATCGCAACGTGTAAACCCGCCATAAAAGATTCACTTTAATACAATCATTGTCTTTAAATGAATTGTCCTATCGTCCCAAAAATATGATCAATGAACATAAATATGATGAAAATGTATTGTGTTATAATTATGTTTTGTGAATCCATTTTAAGTTCGGTTTACTTTATTCTTTGACCTTTAGAAAAATCAGTTTTATTTTAAAGAGTAAACATCCCATCTGGCCTAGTCATGGTAATATGTTTAGGTGAACATTGCACTCTACACATGAAAATCACCGATCCTAACCCAATTATATGGCCAGAATAGAAACTTCACACAAGGAACCACCTGCCACTTAGAATGAAATTAATTCATTTTTAAAGCTGATCTGCCCTTCTGTTCCATATTTAAGTAGAACACAGGGATACACTGAAAATAAAGATTCTGTTAACACTATTAGTGTCAAATTGTTAAGGAGCAGCTGCATTGGATTTACAGCCTAAACTACTGCACGTAACATACTTAAAAACAATATATTAGGATCTAACACAAATTTTGCTCTTATATTTGTGTGCACGGCAAATTGCTTATGGTAGGGAAATGTTCCAATGACTTATGTATGACCACTAGACATCAGCAGTGTAACGCGTGAAATTCATGTCCAATTAAAATGACATGCTTTATAATAATACAAGGACAGCGCATTTGCAGCCATTCATTAACATTTTGCAAATGAGCAATTGTGAATAAATGCAAAACATTTGTGATTTTTTTTTCCAAGTAGGTGAGTTACTGTGGAATACGATTTTATTTCCAATTATGTGATATTCTACATTTTAAAGTATAGAGTTAAGAATTCTATAATGTGGACATTAATTTCTCAAAATTAATTTCAATATTTATTACCTGTTAGTTGTGTCATTTTGCAAATAGTTAAAGTTAGATATATTTTTTATTCTCTTGCTTTTTAAAGGCAAAACTTATCAAATTGGAAAGATCAGGAACAAATTCTGTTTGCAACTCACATTCAGACTTGATTTCCTATTTGGCATGGTAGGAACATGTCTGAAGGGCACCGGTAGACACAGTTGAGTACCGTTCCTGCTGGGCAGGAGAGCACATTCCAGCTGTCAGATAATGACAGCCGCTGAGCACTTGTCCTGCATCCATCACTGTTATGCCGGTTTCACACTGTGTTTTTGCTCTCCATTTAGAGTGTATGTTGGGAAACCTTTCATTGTATATACTAAACGTGTCCATAGGGTTACATTAGCCATATGGAAGCCAAAAGAGTGTCCTGGAAGTTATGCAACTATATACCATACGTAATGGTTGGGAATAGTGTAGTAAAGTATGCTATTCTATACAATGGTATCCAGTTACAAAATGCATTGATTTCATAGAGGCCATTAAAATATACAAGTGATGCGTGCCACTGTATAGCGTCTGTCTCTGGCATTTTTCAAACACAGTTTTACGGAAACCCTGGTGACTTCCATATAGAAACAGCTATCACTGGAGACCCACAGCTCTTTTGGTGGGTCCTTACTGCCTCCATTATGCTTGTGTCATTTGGAGATCAGAGAGAAAAGGCAGGAAAAATGTACTTTTTCAGTCTCAAAGACAAGGCAAAAAAAAGAATCTAATTTGTTTGGAGTTTAGTGGTTGAAGGGGTTTCATAGGGTGTTAGATGGTGCAGTTGGAAATAACAGATAACTTTAGAAGCATTTAGCCCTATTGCATCATCCTCAGAGGCGCAATGAGTTTCAGACCAGCTGAATCAGTTAGTGGATGGATTTATCTACTCAACCTTGCATGGACAAGCACTAAAGCTGGCTTACTGCAGCCTTACATTGGTATCCTACAATGTGGCATAGACAATCCTTACTGAAACCAAAGGAGAATGGTTGAAACTCTACTATGACTGGTGGTAGATTGGAGAAGTACAAGATAAGTCAATGGCAAATGAGAGAGACTGCTATGACTGGCAATATGGGCTACTGTTACTATATCCAGGCACTGGTGAGAGTGTGAGAAGCGGTGCCATCACAAATATTACTTCAATTCAGACTTGAGGGGTCACACAGGGGCTATCCCATAAGTTTAAACTGCGCTGAACTCCCTGAATCATTGCTCACACACGCTGTCTCACAATACCGGAAGATATACCCACTACATCTCGCGTGATAGTATGCTGCCGTGTGGTAATGGGGGAGTTGCAGGGGCTACTTCTCTAGGGGCATTTTCCCCCACCACTTGCTCCCCTGTACGTACGTGTCATTATGGACATTGCTGGAAAAAAGGATGGGGGACGGCCACCCCCTCTATGAGAGGCTTGGGTAATCCCGACAGCCTCTTTAGGGTCTCTGGCCCTGTGGATTTCTTTGCAGCTGGCTGGCTAACAAGATTAGCCCTAGCCTCCAGTCAAACCAGCATCCTCTCCATGTCTGCCTCCTGCTGCCAATCTTGGAATTAGTCTGCAGTGGTGACCCGATTTATGTCTGCAGCAAACTACCCCTTTCTGACCTTTACCTCGTGAAGGAGACAACATACAGGGTGCAGAGTTGTGAAGGCAGATGGGTATGCAGCAGTTCATGTAACACCTGTGATCGGTGTCGGGTTCAGCTTGGAACACAAACACTCTCTTTTGAAAGAATGTTGCCCCCCCTGGCCCTGAATGCTTTGCTCATATATCAATAGAACAAATCATCAGACTATTCCAGGTTCAAGACCCCTAAGGGGACTACTAAATACAATAAAATAAATATTTATAATAATACGAAAGAAAAATATAAACGTTAAAATCACCCCCTTTTTCCAAAATAAAAATTAAGAAAAAAATTAAAATATGCATATGTTGACATTCATCAGCTATTTAATTGTTATAGTATATGATTGCAACTGGCATACTGGGACCTACTTTGTTTTAAGTGGTTTTAATTTTTGTGGTTTTTGTGTTGTTCGCCTTTGTTATTACTTATAATAAAAATTGTGTTTTGACTTCAGGTGTGCAAGTTTTTTCTGCATATTCTTTCCTCTTTTTTGACATATACTTCTTCTATGCAGTCTTGCACCCCTTATTTACTCGAGAGCAGTGCTTCACCTCCTTTTTGGTCCCAAAATATGCATATGTGACAGTATTTGACCACTTTTGTCTGGATAAATATTGTACTACATAAAATACTTAACTCATATGATAAGGTAAAAAATGTTTGTACCGTGTTAGCCAGTAGATAGAAAAATATTCTGAGAGTCCTCAGTGGATGATACCTTTTAGTGGCTAACTGAAAAGATAGTAAGTAAAAGTAAAGCAAGCTTTCAAGACACTAAGGTCTCTTCATCAGGCTAGTAATGACAAAAATTCTGAATGTACACACATATAAACTGGCTGGATATGCAGTACATAGATTAGGTGTGGTGAAGCATGACATAGTGGAAGACAGCATATGTGGCAGTATCCTCCATAAATAAAAAAAACAGACAGTTTCCAGTCCCTTGATTAATTGTTGGTTCAAGATTTGAAGAGTGGTCTGTGATGGGAAGGGGTAGAGTAAAAGCATCTGGGCAATAAATACCAGAGTTCAGCCTCTGACTTGTTTTCCAAGATTTGAAATGTAAAAAGACAAATGCAATACATGACACAGGTGACGGGAAACATATATTTGTACGCTGGGAGAGGGAAGGAGCTGCAGCTGGCAGTAAAATCAGGATTCCCAGATAGGAGGTACAGACAGATATATTGTCTTTTGATAAATGGTTGGTCCAATACCAGGAATGGGACAGGGGTGAATGGTTTGTAATAACAGTTCACATAAGAAGTGTCAAAGGGTCTGTTAAAAGATTCAATGCACCAAAATGCCATTTCAATTTATGTAAAAAGACATGAAACCATGGGAAACGTTCAATCCTTCTTTGAGTGTGTCAAAGGTTGTTATCCATTTGTATTCCCAAATTCTTCTCTCTCTCTCTCTCTCTGGGATTTGAAGTCACTTTTTAAAACAAGCAGCCTTATGTCTGTTATACTGTGGTCAGAGCTACAAAATGCTTGGCAACTGGTAGATCCATGCGTTTTTCTTTTATTGTGTGGTGATGAGAATTCATTCTTGTTCTCAATTTTTGTCCTGTCTCACCTACTTATGTCACACCCCAGGGCCAGGGTACTCGGATCTGTTAGTACTCGGTTAGTTATGGATGCTGTCAGCGGTGGCTGACGGCCTGTGCCCGGACCCGTGGCCCTGGTGGACGCTCAAAAGAGGGGTTTATTAAAAGAATTAAAATAAAAACAAAACTAAATGTTTGTGATGCCACTTACGGTTTCTGGTGATTACACCAGCGCTGCTGCAGACCTCTGGGGATGATGGATGGGCAGCCAGATGATGTCGCTCCCCGCAGGTGGAGCAAAGTCCCCAGGGCAGACCTCAGTAGTACTGGTTGTCGTAGTAGAAATAAAATACAGGAGACCTTCTTGCTCTGCACGGGTATTTACTGGTGACTTTCAAGCTGTTCACAAGGTACACAGTCACTGGTAGCTGGCCAGGTAGTCACCAAAGGATACAAAGTCTCTCTGAGGCTCCCAATAATGTTCTTCCAGGTTTCTCCTCAGTCCTTCTCTCTCACTGCACTCTCCTAACTTACGTGCGTGGCCCTACACGGAGCCCTCATACTACCAGGCCCACGGGTCTGCTAGAGTATACCCTTCTCTCTAAGGGGCTCAAACCCTAGACAGAGAATCTGATGGGGACGTGTGTTGGACCGGGTTGCGGCTATATGAAAGGCCCACGATCCTCCGGATTGGCAACTCGGGGATAGACGCATTCACCGCTCTCGGTTCTCCGTTGTGGACTGGGTTCCCTTCCGGACCGGCTATTGGTGCGGCACAGCTCCGGGCTTGCATGAGCCAGGGATTCTGTCTGGGTTGCCTTCCTTTACAGAATCCCTCCACTACAATCCTCGCAGGGACTTCCTTCCATGTCTTCCCTCACGGTACTCTCTGTCTGTTCTTCCTGCTCCTTCTCCACCTAAGCTTCTCCCACTGGAACCGGTTAACCTGGTAATGGGTTTAGCCAATTGGTCCCCTAGTTCTAAGTGTATAAATGCGGGGATGAGAGCCTCAGATTAACATCACCATCCTCTGGTCACCGGGATACCACACACGCTAGTTTGGATATAGTACTTCTTTAGTGGCGCACTGACCAGTGGGGCGCCATACTTACATACCAACGTTTGGACATTTGGTACATATAATTAAATACACCACATTGCTTGGGGTGCAACTGAAGTTACCTGGGATCCTGTAATCCTGATCTGTGCTGGGAATCTTTATCTTGTCTGTTGTCATTTATAAATGGACAGGTTTTGCACCTGTTCTGGTTGCAGGTAAAGGTTACTGTTTGCTGTCGGAGAGGATAGGGAGCTTCTGACAATGATGCATTTTAGATTCGGAGGTTGTCTAAAACACAGGAGTGGGTCCAGAAATATTGATTTTACCCTAAGTGAACGATCTCACTCCTTCAGGGTATTCTGCATACTCAATCAAAATCTTTATATATTGGAGGACAACGAGTAAATTTTGCAATTTAAAATTGAATTTATTACATTAAGTCAAAAACATGTGAAGAAATATACAAACAGGGGTAGAAAAGGGAAATTTCTCCCCCATAAATTACAAATCACAGAAACAATGCTGTCCATCTATAAAACATACACAACAGATCTATATCCACATTTTCGGTGAGGGGATAAAGTGCAAAGTCATTTTATATCGGTATACTGACAATATCCACTTTAGAGGTACATACCAACAATACCACAAAATCAGTGTAAGTACATATGGGAGATTTGCATATACATATTACATCTAACCCACATTACCTATGGCACCTTGGTCGCACCTGAACCGAATGACAGTTAGCCTATATAACCACAATACATTACAGTTTTGAAATCCCCACCTTCCCATTACATAGCAGCATTGATTATTACAAAGTCAATTGTGCCTAAGCACATAAAAGGAGAAAGTTATTTTGTAGTAGTGGTTGCAGTTTCTGTGCAGCTCCTCTTAACACCTACCGATTTGGACAGTAGGTGACTACGAGAGGGACCCGGTCGTTTTCTTCTTTAGTTTTGTAATGTAGGAGATGATTCCTTGATATTGTGGTGGCTCTTGTAATCTGGTTTTCAACTGCTCTTGGATGGTAGCCCTGATTCAAAAAGACCTTTCTGAGGCCGTCAAAGTGATTGTCTCTATCTGTAGGGTTGGAACATATCCGATTGTATCTGATGGCCTGACTGTACACAATAGAGTTTTTATGTGTTTTGGATGAAAACTGTCCCATTGAAGATATGTTGGACGGTCAATTGGCTTCCAGGACAGGGATGTCTCTACTTCATTGTTCCGTAGCTTTATGATGGTGTCCAGAAAGCTGATTTCAGTGCAGGAGTAGTTGAGTGTTAAATTGATGGTGGGATGAAACTGATTAAAGTGTTCATGGAACGTCTCCAGCTGTTGCTCAGACTCCGTCCAGATGATTAAAATGTCATTGATATAATGGTAGTAGGTCAGAGTCCTGATAGGATAAGAGGATAAAAAATCACCTTCAAGCTTGGCCATGAAAAGATTTGCATATTGTGGTGCCATTTTACTTCCCATTGCTGTGCCAGTCTCCTGTAAATATATGTTGTCGTCAAATGTAAAGTAGTTGTGTGTGAGGATGAAATTTGTAAGCTTCACCACAGAATCCATGAAGGTTTTGCAGGCATTTAATTCATCCTGGTGTGGGATGTTGCTGTACAGACATCCCACATCCACGGTGGCGAGGATGGTTCCTTCTGGTAGAGGACCTATTGCTAATATTTTATTCAAAAAGTCAGTTGTGTCCTGAATGTAGCTAGGTGTCTCTTACCAGGGGTTTGAGAACATCCTCTACCCATCCAGAAATGTGTCCGGTGAGGGTGCCTCCGTTTTTTTGGTCCAATACATACATAGGAAATAAACATGTGCATAACAAAACATGATATTGTCACAGGGGCCTTCCACTTTGTATTTATCTTTGTGGTGCTGTAAGTAATAGTGTGTGATCTTAAATGTTCGGATTTTAGATGAATCAGAAAAAGAATCAGCATATTCAGTATTACGGCATTCTATGCAGGAGCAACAAAGGCGGCAGCCTGACCCAAGTGGGGGCTTTAGAACCAAAAATTCTGTTGGTATTGTATAGTCACTTGTGGCTCCTGATTAGCTTGTCCTTCAGATTCCATGACTGTTGATATGTAATGGCGAGGTTACGGGAGATGTTTTGATCAAGGGTAATGTCAAGGTGTAAGAGATTCCAGTATTTCTTAAGAGCCATCAACATTTTATGACTCCCTAAAGTAGTTGTCCTATGAAAAAATTTAATTTTGATCAATGGATCTTGGAATAAAAATAATTTCCACAATTGGCTGGAATAAAAAAAAAATGTTAGTCTTATATATGTGTCGCTGCTATGCTATGGCCACGTCTGACCGTACAGGTACATGGTCTGATCATACGACATCCTGGACAAGGGAGAACACAGAAGAGTATATAGAAATTAAATAATTTTTTCTTTGTGGTAAAATATTTTTTACAAACAGGCAGAGAATTGCATTACCACACAAAAAGAATCAGCTATGATCCCATGCTGTGGTATATATTTATACTCATTTGTGTCCTACCCTGCTCAAGAGATGTGGTATGATCAGACCAATTCTCTCTATGCTCAGACATGGCCATTACACAGTAAATAGCAGAGACACATACTGTATATATGCATCCGACATACTCTGGAACTCTCTTCCACACCACATCAGACACTCCCCTACCCTAGGAACCTTCAAGAAAAACCTGAAAGCCCACCTCTTCCTTCAAGCCTATAACCCACACTGAGACCTAATACGCTGCACCATCTCACCTCTCCCCCTCTTACTGTCTCCCACCCATCCCCTATAGACTGTGAGCCCTTGTCGACAGGATCTCTGCCCTAATGTATCTGTATGATTTATTCGTCGTTATTTATGTTCTCATCCTAGTTCTGCCCTTACACATGTAAAGCGCCATGGAAACAATGGTGCTATATAAACATATAATAATAATAATTATCTCAGCACAGGAACATTTGTTTGAAACCCATCTAATTGTAGAACTTATTATTATTCCACGTTCTATTGAGTAACATCAACTTTAAAATGAACTTTCTGGGAAAATCCCTTTAACTTAATTTTATATATGAACAGTTTTATTATGTACGTAAATGAAGTGGCTTTGGTAGAGTGCACAGTTCACATGGCCAATTGCTTGGTTTACCATTCTGATGTTTCTTGTGGTGGCCGATACTGGCAATAGAGAGAGATGAGAATGTGCACTTACTGACAATGTGCGTGTTCTCATCTCCCTATCTTGTCAACATCTTTGTGATCCTATATGCAGCGAGCAGCTACTTCACGCAGGAGAAGCATGATAATGCTCCTGCACACACCAACAATGTGTGTCCTCTTGGCCGCAGAAGTGGCAGTGCATGTAAAGCTGGAGATGTACATCAACCATCATAAGGGAAAGGGTAGAGGATACAACTATGGGGGCAGAATGTTGCACTGAGTCCTTTGGCACGCCAAAGATGCACCAAAGTCCTCTCATATGTAATATAAATGTTTTTACATGCAACAAAATAAGTACATTTGCAAGTATTAGTATCTATTATATACTTACCTAGTGGTGTGTGTCACCGACTTCTGTTGAAGTTCTGTTCTGTCACCCAATTCAGCCCCTTCAGCTCGCACTCATCCCCCATTCACCCCCTCAGCTCACACTCAGCCCACACTCACCCCACTCAGCCCACACTCACCCCACTCATCCCGCATTCACCCCATTCAGCCCACACTCACCCTCATTTAGGCTCCTCTCAACCCACTCAGCCCCCTCTCACCCCCCTCAGCCCACATTCAGTCCACAATCATCCCGGTCAGCCCACTCTCACCCCCACTCAGTCTACAACCCCCTCAGCCTGCATTCATCCCCCTCAGCAGCCACTCACACTTCTAAGCCTGCACTCACCCCTGCTCAGCCCCTACTCCCCCATCAGCCTCCACTGAACCCCTCAGCCCCCTCTCACCCCCACAGCCTTCTCTCACTCCATTCATCCCCCTCAGCCCGCACTTAGCCTGCACTCACCACACTCAGCCCGCAGTAACTAATCCCAGTCAGCCTACACTTACCCCAATTCAGGCCCCTCTCACCCCACTTAGCCCCCTTTCATGCCACTCAAGCCCCTCTAACCCCCTTAAACCTACACTCAGTCCACACTCACCCAACTCAGCGCACACTCACCCCTACTCCGACCATACTCACCCAACTCAGCCCACATTCACCCCATTCAGCCTGCATTCACACCACTCAGCCCACACTCACCCCACTCAGCCCACCCTCACCTCACTCAGCCCACCCTCACACCACTCAGCCCATACTCAGCCTGCACTCAACCCGCACTAAGCCCACCTTCACCCCACTCAGCCTACACTTACCCACACTCACCTCATTTAGCTCGCACTCAGCCCCCTTATCCCACACTCAGTCCTGCTCAGATCACTCACTGCTTGACCCATATGCCACGCTCACCACTCAACCTGCTCGCCCTGCTCACCACTTGGCCTGCGCACTACACTCACTACTCGGCCCACAGCCCGCTCACCTTACAGCCCGCCGAATGAGGAACTGCGCCAGTTCCTCATGCAGCCATCATCTTCCTCATGCCGTCACTGGATGAAACTGAGCACAGGGGGGCAGAGAGCGACCATGAGGGGGCAAAGAGAAACCACAGGGGGGCACAGAGCAGCCACAGGGGGGTGAGGGGGATGACAGGAGGGAAACAGGGAGGGACCACATAGGGGCCAGAGAGGAACCACAGGGAGGGCAGAGAGCAATTACAGGGGGAGCAGAGAGGAAACACAGAGGGGGTAGAGAAGGACCACTGGGGGGGAAGAGAGGCACCACTGGGATGGTGGAGAGTGAGGGGGACAAAAAACAGACAGGGGAGAGACAGCATAGGTGGAAGAGATTGTCACCGCCCCCAGCACCACAGATCCCACCCCCATTATGTTGTCACCACCCACCCAATGCAACAGCAACGATCCTATTACTGATTTGTATAATGGGCTAAGTCTACTATATTAGTCAAGATGCAAGATGAGTTTAGGGGGTGAGAGATTCCCTTTATAAAGAGTTTGAAATTCAGCTCATACAAAATAATATTGAGGGTCATATTTAATCTAGCAACACAAATTGGATTATTGAAATTGAATTTGATCGACCTGAGCCTTTATTCAATTTACTGTATGGAACGATGCTGTTCCCACCAGAGCCCTGGTTTCAGTGAATCTCAATATAGATTTCGGCTGTTGCTAGTTCAAGGTTGGGTTTTCTTGAACTCCTGTCACCTTCCTATATCCTTCGGGCATTCTCTTTCAACAAATGTTACAAAAAATCAAACATGAGTTTCTAGTTGATAAAAGGTTATACTAAGGATATACAATAAAGAATATAGAATGAGATATTTGTCAAGGCTATTTCTTCATGCACTTTGTTGCAGAATTATATTAATGTTTTAATGGTCTTCTTTTTCCCTGACTTCAATACATTCTATCTCATTAAAAGTAAAAAAAATAAAAATGCAGATTTAATGGAAAACTCCAAGTCTATACCTACAAATTTCATTATTTCACATTTTATGTAATAGAATGTTTAATGTAATTAGAATCTACAAAAGTTACTATGTAACATTAGCTACAATATACAGTACATGATAGATAATGCATGAACCATTGTTCCCACAGCTGTCTAAGGACAAACTCTGATGTATTATTAAAACCGTTTTTTGTGTGTCTTTCTTATATTTAAAAAAAAATGAAATCTGTCAAGATTGAAAAGTGTGATCTTGCTTGGTGAACAATGAAGGCTTTTCGAGGCTCTGTTGAAAGTTATTATTCCATTGCCTTCATCTTTTCTAATATGCACAGAACATGAATGTATTGAACCATGAGCATAGCGTTGGTAAGGGCCTTCCATATGTCCGTACAATTCGTCAGTCCGCAATGCACGGTTTGGCCGTGGCTTTCCTGACCCAAGTGTAAAAACATCATAATTTATATATATTTATTCAGTCGATAACTGCTGCTAGTTTGTATGTGATCTACATGCCTAATTCTCGCAGATACGCGTGCAGCTGACAGGCCCACCGCTCGGGCCTCACTCCTGCGGGCCGGACTGCAAGTGTGTCGGAGAGGTCAGCGCGAAACCCTACCACTGGACTGCAGCACCTGTCCCCAACTTCTATGGGACTGAGCACCCCCCCCCGTCCCTCCAGGAATGCAGCACCCCCCGCCCTCCCGACGCAATCCTCAACCCCCCGCTCCTCAACAGACGCAGCAACACCCCCTTCCCCGTCCTCAATGGATGGAAACACTCAACGGCCACACCTCCAGGTCGCATGCTCAGACCTGTCTTAACTATGAATTTGGTCATCAAAAATCTGAGATTAAAGATAATTGTTTGTGTTCCATGGTCACTCGTTTAATATCTGCTTGTCACTAGGCATAAGGCTAGTGGGTAATTTATAATATACTAAGATCTGTAGAAAAAGGAAGTCTCTTCTCTGCATGTGTCATCTTTAGAACTACAATTCTATATCACTGCAAAAAGTTGGGAGTTGATGAGGGGGATGACTCATGTATGGAAAATAGACTTCCTGTTTCTGCACAGAGTTTAGAATTTATTCAGCTAATCTGTTTTTAATCTAAGGATATCATAGACCTTATAGAAAGGAGAACAATTAAATGGATAGAAGGTCAAAATGAGCTATTGTAAGTACACAGGGCTATATAATATGATGATTGCAATATATTAAAAGGATAAAATATTTCATTGAGTGCTTCTTTAAAGAAGGTTTTCAATATAAGACAATTTTCAAGGTACTTTGTTAAAAATACTCTTTTCATAATTATCTTGCAGTGTAAACAAGCTGCTGATCTTCCAATGAACATGCAAAATACTGTGTACACAGAACTCGCAATATATAAAAATAGCATAGATAAAAAAGAGAGAAGTTAAAATATAACTTTTAATAAACTCAAATGTTAAAAAGACCTAGTTGTCTAGACTAACAAAAACAGAAAGTCGTGCAAAACTGACAGTGCAAAAAACTGTGTATTGCTGTGAGTAATCCCCTTTACTCTTTACCAAGGGGTTAATAGAGTCAAATCCAGATTCCGTCCATATACCTAGGAATACTGGCTTATGTCTCTAGTCGCGTCTGCCTACCTACAGGAAGTGCAATATCAAGGTTCATACACTCCCCTCATGGTACACAGACCACATGTATAGGTGGAAAAAAACAAAGTATGCACTCCAAATCGGAGCGATCTCACCCAGTTACTCCACCTCTTCACATGAAGTGAGTCCACATAGACTTGGATCAACCTTTCATTGATGTTGTCCAGGCTGCTCAGGGCTCAGTAATTTATAGTCACCACCATGTCATCTGATGCGTTCCTCCCGACGCGTTTCAGATCCCTCTTCATCAGGGGAGTCATTGTACACACATCAGGGTTGGTAATCATAGGATACTCCCACCCTTATGTAGATGATGGCTATGTTGTCTGAAAGGAGACAGAGAATATCTATTGCAATACCTCCATTCCTGCCCCATACAAATCCACACAGCCTTACTATCATGTAGTCTAGTCCCATGCAGGGTCTCAGGGAACGTACACTTACCCAGTCTGGCCCCACAAGGTTCATCAGCCTGGATTAAGCCGCCGCTGACCAGAAGTGCCTTTTATAGCACTTCCTGATCAAGCACATGGCTTGTTTTCAAAAAAAAAAAAAAAAAAAAAAAAAAAAAAAAACACTTCCTGATCAAGCACATGGCTTGTCACATGACAAGAAGTGACATCAGCGGCATTGCAACAAGTCACTTTCTGCCTGTGGAACACATATGAGTTCCACCTGACACTTCCTGCTTCCTATTTGAGCCAAAGGCACACCTCCTCAGCTCTGTCAGAGCCGGAGGCGGATCACAGTGGCTTAGAACATCCCAGCAGAATGTGTGAGCCCCTCCCACATCTGCTGAATCGCTGCCAACAGTTCTAGGGGCAGAAATCCACTCATCCATATATACAGAGAGTGCACTTAGACCAAAGGGTGGAAAATGGGGACTTTTGGTCACATCAGACCTTCAACATGGTTTTAGGTTTTCATATGGGCATTGTTCCCATTGGAATTCGTTAGTGCAGAGTGGTCGCCCGAATGCGTCCCACACCAGCCAGGGCACAGGATTCCCCATCATTCATAGAGTCGGGCAATATGGGGAAAGAAGGGATAAGAACAATATTTGGGATCTAGTGGCAACATTTCAGTTCCAGAGAACCTTCCTTCCGGGCTGGAGGAAGGTTCTCTGGAACTGAAATGTTGTCACATGATCCTGAGGGCCTAATAAAGGCATTATATACCTCTGACAAGGAGTGCTGCAGTTTATTTTTTGGTTTGTATCACTTGGCAAATAGAAGTATTGCCCTGATTTTGCACCTGAGTGTACTAGCCATGCTGCTCAAATTTGTTTTGCTAAATATAGATAGAAAGGTAGATAGATACATAGATACTTAGATACATAGATGAAAGATGCATAGATACATAGATAGATAGATAGATAGATAGATAGATAGATAGACACTTAGACAGATGATAGATATATGGTAGATACATAAATAGAGAGAAAGATAGATAGATAGATAGATAGATAGATAGAGACACTTAGATAGACAGATGATAGATATATGGTAGTGTGGCGCCCCTGCGACCAGGGTGGCCACATGGGAAACTGCAGCCAGGCAGAAGGTAGACAGTTTGTGCACCAAACACCCTCACAGTACACACACCTACAGGAGCACAGCACCCAACCCGGAGCCCGGGACTCTAGGCGGGCAAGGGGTGGTGGGTTTAGAGAGCAAGTGGGTGGGGAATGGAGGTCAGGTGACAGAGAGCACAAATAGAGGAAAAGAGGAGGAAGGAGTTAGTAGGCCAGAGTGAGCAGAGCAGACAAGAATAGAAAGGCAGTGACACATCCCGGTGGGATTGGGCTCCCTGGAGACGCAGAATCCACAGAGTCACAGAACCATGGAGAGAAAGCTTGTCAATAGCCGGCATCCCAGGGGAGTGTGAGGACAGAGACCGGACCTGTAGTACTGGGTCCGAGGAACATGGCAGCACCGACCAACTACTGGCGGAGTAGTTTTCCCTGATTGTAGTAGAATCACATGGGTTAGATGGAGCCTGGTAATTCCTTGGAAGACAGGGTAACTGCAGGCTAGGCACACACCAGAGTGTCGGCTCTGAGGGGGACTAACGTTTCACACCGGCTTCCCAGACAAACCGACGGGAGCTATAATTCCAAGTTGGAGTTCCCACAACAGGGTTGAAGGCACAGCAGCAACCGCGAGAACCCGGCTTACCGCCCGCATACACTTAGGGGGAAGCTGCATACAAGGGGCCGAGCTGCCGCCATACAACCCGCGGAGAGTACAGAGAGGGAGAGAACAGCCTGAAAGGACACTTAGAAGGAGTGAGGGGTCTCAGAGCGACAGCCTGGCTGCAAAGGGTTAAGTGTTCTCGTAGTTAACTGAACTATGAACTGTGTAAAGCTGAATTGTACTGTGAACTGAGTGACTTTGAAGAACTTGAAAGTAAACCCGGTGAACCCTGCTTCAGTTTCCGTGTCTGATTCCAGGTATACTGAACTGTTATTATACTTCTTACCCTGCCAGGAGCAGCCCGACCCGCGGCGAGCTCATCCATCCAGCTGCAGCCCATCTATCCCTCCATCCTCCTGGCAGAGCTGCACTGCAGCGGTGGTCCCATTACTGACCACAACCCGTGGGTGGCATCACGACAAACTATCCCTGCTTATATTCTCTTTACTTGTGAGAACCCGGGACACGGTCCGGACCACGACCGCCGTGATATGCCCAGCAGAACCCCGGTCCGGTACCGAGTACCCTGTCTCAGTGGGCTCCCCAGTAGATAGATAGATAGATAGATAAAAAGGAAAAAAAGGGACTGCAGCACTCATTATGGGATGTCTCTTTGTGCCTTTATTGGCCTTTAGGTAAAGATGGCGACGTTTCGATCAACCAAGTGAGGTAGGTCACTTGGTTGACCGAAACGTCACCATCTTTGCCTGAAGGCCAATAAAGGCCCAAAGAGACATCCCACAACGAGTGCTGCAGTCCCTTTTTTTGATTTTTATGGTTTGTATATGTCAATTGATTCCTGCCAAGGACTGGTGATAAGCACCTAGCTATGCTATATTGAAGCGCTGCTCTAAAATTTTTTTCTAATAGATAGATAGATAGATATAACCATCACAATCTGCTAAGAATCAAAGAAGTAGAGGTGAATGTAACTTGCGTCTCGGCGTTCATCCTAAACCTTGCAGAAGAGGACGAGACTTCCATTTATTAACAGGAGCAGTGAGGGATTTGAGCTTAAGGCATCAAAGTAAACAAACAAAGAACATTCCATTAAAAAGGAACAAGCTTTATAGACTCAACTAGTACAGGGAAATTGCATTGCATTTTCTCCTGCAGGTTCAGTTGGGGGTTTATTAAAACAACATATACAAGAGACCAAGCGCTTATAACTGCTGCCAATTTGTTTAGTTTTATGTTACATCTCGCTGTCGATTTTGTTTGCTCCTTGACATTTCCAAAAAAATAAGAATAATCCTGTGTTGTAGTTTAAGAAATATTTCCTGAAAAAAGAAAGTAGCTCTGTAATTTATACCCTGAAATGTAATCCTTTCCATATAAAGGGAACACATATGAGAACATATGTATTACCGTAGTGTTCATTTATGGGAGTACAGTTCACTGTTCATTATAGGGAATTTGTCAGCAGGTTTTTGCTGTTTTCAGAGAGTAGTTTTTTAAGGGCTGAGACCCTGATTCCAATGATGTGTCATTTGCTGGTCTGCTTGCTGTCATTTTGATACAATCCCTTTTTTCTGCTGCTTATCTGGCATTATGCATAATGCTGAGCCCTGTACAATTCGTCCTAAACCACTGATTGGCAAAATTTTGTGGGCATTGGCAAAAAGCTACTAATCAGTGGTGAGGGCAGAGCAATTGACTAGAAGGAATTAGACACTTAGTCCTGTAGTGATAATCTTCTGCTCATAAAACACTGATTTTATTGAAAGAATACACAGACTAGCTAGTGATACATCATTGAAGTCAGAGTTTTAGCACTTACATCATGCTGCTTTCAAATTACATAGCAAAAACCTGCTTAAAGAGGACCTGTCACCAAACCAGGCATGGTGATCTAATTACAGCACTAGATGCAGCATTTCTGCAGCATGCATACAAGGGGTCACCCAGCACTTGAGCAGCCCTGTACCCCGAGATAATACAGTTAGAAAACTTACATCCTGCAGCCTAAAAGGAGGTGGCTAGGGCTGCAGCCAAGGGCAGATTCACACCCCCTGCATGTGTAATCTGCCCACCGCTGCCAATCATTCTCTCCCTGTCTGCAGCATTTAAACAGAGTTTTGTTTTTCCTCTCCCGTGTAGCCCTGCCCCCTGGAGGCGGGGCTACACGGGAGAGAAAAAAAAACTCAGGGGTTGAGACCCGGTTCCTTGACCTAGGGTTCAGCTCCAAATTGTTTTTGGAAATAGGGTGGTTTAAAAGGGAAAATGAGCTGTGACGCCACCCGTGGTTTGTGGCTATGGGGTAGCCACCGCAGCTGCAGAACCTCTGGGGATGATAGATGGGCAGCTTAGAGCTCCCCCTTCAGGTCTGAAGGCAGAAAGGTGCTATGTGCTTTGGTTTGCCTGGTGTGGATACCCTCTGTTGTCTCAGGTATGACACTACCCCCCGAGGGAGATAATGGCATTGTGGTACCCGAACTCTGGGGTGCCACAGTTGCATCCCCATTTTCCATTCTTTTCAATTTTACTTCTCTACTTAAAAAATGAAAAAGTGTTTTGGATCTATTGTGAGTAGAATTAGACTACCATGGTTATTAAAATTTCCATAAAAATCTATGTCAGCTGGACAGGATCAATATTTAACTCATGTTTAATGTAACACATCCTACACCAGCAGCCTTCTCTTCAATACTGGCATAAAAATTACAAGTCTTAGCAAATTTTTGGCAAGTGCAGAGACTGAGGGGTGTTGAATGATGTACACTACCATTCAAAAGAATGCTCCCTTTGCATCAATTACAGCATTGCAGACCTTTGGCGGATACTATTTAATGAAGCTGCTAGATGAGGAGCTGTGAGGTGTAAATTTCTCAAACTAGAGACTCTAATGTACTTGTCTTGTTGCTCAGTTGTGCAGCGGGGGTCTCTCACTTCTCTTTCTACTCTGGTTAGAGCCTGTTTGTGCTCTCCTCTGAATGGAGCAGTACACACCGTTGTAGGAAACCTTCAGTTTCTTGGCAATTTCTCGCATGAAATAGCCTACATTTTTAAGAACAAGAATAGTATGTCGAGTTTCACATGAAAGTTCACTTTTTCTGGCCATTTTGAGATTTTCATAGAGCAAACAAATGTAATGCTCAAGATTCTCAACTAGCTCAAAGGAAGGTCAATTTTAAAGCTTCTCTAATCAGCCAAACCATTTTCAGCTGTGCTAACATACTTGTGCAAGGGTTTTCTAGGGTTTTCTAAACATCCATTAGCCTCCTTACACAGTTAGCAACACACAATGTACCACCAAATTTCGAAATTACATTTACAGAGCCTGTTTCAACAGTTGACTCACACAGTCTTTATTGTCAAAGTTCCCTTAGAGAGCACAAATTTTCAAAAAGGACCTTAAAGAGTCTGTTTTCAGAGTTGACCTAGACAACGTGTATTAGCAGAGTTCAATCATAGAGCAGTGTAGGTGGTAAGAGGTAGTCAACAAATTTTTTGGACTAACATTAAGGTAGAATTTTAAAAAGTCTTTAACTAGTAGATGGAGGTCAAAGTGGAGGAGAGGAGGAGTTTGAGATGGACATGGTGACGTAGGTAGAAGGGGTGGAGGAGGATCCAACCCCTTTATTTATTCATTTTTTTATTTTTCTGATTTTTTCAAATTTATTTTGGGAGGCCCCAAGACATTGGGACATTGCTGGGTGAGGCTTTTATAGTTGGTATGGACAATGATAGAAGTAAGGCTGAGCTAAACCAGTAATGGTGGTGCTCAAGGCTGAAAAAGTCACTAGTAAAATTAAAGAGCCCTGGCTTCAAGTCAATGAAATAGATGTTTGATACAAAAAAGATCCAATTTACTAAACCTGACAATCATCTAAGTCTGATCAGGACTTTCATCAAGGGATTGGATCTACAATTATCATAATGCACAAAGTTACATAATGACACATTCTGATACAATAACAGAAATATAAAATCTAACCAAGATATATGCAAAAAAAATAAGAAAATTGTATATTTCATACAGACAATTCAGAAAAAAAACATTACTGCCAATATTTTGTCTAACATATAAAACAAGTGACCCACCGCAGGGCCGTGGGGTACCCGGTTCTGGGCGTTGATTAACTGGGGATGTCACGGGCGACCTGTGCCCGATCCCGTGACCCTGGTGGTGGCTGAAAAAGGGGTTAAAAATAAAAAGGAAAGGATTTGTGATGCCACCTACAGTATCTGGTAATAACATCAACGCTGCTTTCAGACCTCCGGGGATGGTGATGCTGCAGTCAGATGGTAATGCTCCACATAGGTGGAGGGGGGTCCCTGGGGCAGTGATCTAGAATAGGGATTTACACAGGGAGGCAGCTCTCCACACAGCTTTGTCCTTGGTTCTGCAGAAAAAGACGGCTTCTCAGGTGGAGATGCTAGCAGGCAGTCTTTGTTAAGGGCAGGATCAGGGGCCGCAATAACAGACACACACATGCTAGAAGTTGTTTTCGTACCATTTACAGATGATGATGATTCAGGTAACATCTAGGGTACTGTCCAGGTGTGGCGCCCCTGCAGGGATTGCCACTGGATCCACCGGTACAGGGAAGGATGTACACCTTGGCAAACACAGCATACAACACCTTCCACCCCAGGCCTGAAGGGAGAACTCTACTTGCTGCCTTAACCAAGATCCCCTATAAAGATCCAGGTCTGAGGGAAGAGCTAGTCAGTAGGGATGAGCGAGTATACTCGCTACTATTCGGAACTCGCTGAATAGTAGCGGTATTCGGGTACTCGCTACTCTCTGAGTATCTTATGATTACTCGGGAGCAGCGAGTAGTCCGATTACTTTCGCAGTGTATCTATAGATACACTGCAAAATTACCCTAAAAGTGAATAAAAGTTGTTAAAAATAATAAAATTACATACTCACCTATCCGACGCCTGCACCGGGACCGTCCCAGAAGACCTGCGATCACCGAACAAGGACCTGTAACTTCCAGCCAATCAGATGGCCGGTAGCAATCTGGCCATTCAGATGGCGACATGTCACAACCACATGATCGCTAGCGGCCACCTGATTGGCCTGATTGCAAGGTCCTAGCAGTACTGCCAGGAAAAGGTCCTCAATTGCAGCTTTTGGAGCAGACTCCTGAGGAGAAAAAGCTGCAGATAAAGCTTCAGGCTGATCTCACCCCAACCATCGCACATACTGGAGGAGGCCTCACAACTCTCTAAGGCTGGCTTCACATTTGCGTATGTGTCTGCATGCTGAGCAGGGCCATTTGATGTGTCCGCAGCGGAGAATGTCCGCCTGCTGACACATCACTGTGCAGCCCGGCCAGCCAATCGGCGTTGTCAGGCGGCAGAGATCAGCGCCTGAGATCTCCGCCTCCTGGCCGCCGGTAACCTCCGGGACATGTCGGCGGGAGAACAGCTGATCTGACAGCTGTTTGAATCTTCCCGCGCCGACACCTAGAGGAGATGTCGGCGCGGGAAGATTCAAACAGCTGTCAGATCAGCTGTTTCTCCCCGCCGATACCACTAGGAGATTACCAGCGGCGGGGAGGAAGAGGACAGCAGAGGCTCCAGCTGATCTCCCGGTGGCCGTCGGTGAGCTCCTGTGACATCACCGGCGGCCACCGGGAGATTTTTCAATGGGTCTGCAGCGTTCTCCTGCGCTGTCAAGCGCTGAACACTGCGGACCCATTGAAGCCAATGCATTTTTTGTGCGCTTGGGGACGCTTGCTGATTTTCCAAGGTCCCCAAACGCACAAAAAAAACCAACATGCTGCGTCCCGGGTGCGGACGCAGGACCCTGGAGGGAGCAGATATCGTCCGCATCCGCACCCGAATGCAGCAAACGCAGGCACCATGCGTTCCTATGTTAAACATAGGAACGCAGTGCGCATGTGTTTGACTGCGTATGGGAACGCAGCAATACGCTGCCTTCCCATACGCAAATGTGAAGCCAGCCTAAGGTGGACGTCCCAAACTGCACCGGCCACCTGTTTACCCTCCTGGACCGTACCTGCTACCCGGCATCAGTAAAAAGGTACTGAAACAGAGACTATTGTGTGTGTGTGCCTGATTCACCGCCGCTGCCTGCAGCGCCTACACAGAGCTGAAAACTACTACCCCTCTCTTCCACCCCACTGTGCTGAGGAAAAGCTCCACCTGTGGGGATCTGTAATACCTTTGCTGCATCACACCATCACCTCAGCGCCCGGCTGCAGTGCTGGTAACTGCTTACCAGACACCACAGGTGGCGTCATGTGTAATCCCCCCATCATCATCACCCCCATCAGCCATTGAGTGCCCAGGGCATGAAACTAGGAACCGACCAGCCATGATTCCCTTCCCCGCCATCCCAGTTCCAAGTAACCCCCTTCCCTGCCGGCTCAATTTTGGCATCACAAACAGAATGTAGTGCCCAGAAAAAGAGGTACTGTGTGCCGTGAAAAGACTAATTTTGTGAACTTTCACCATTTTTCTTTTTGATTTTTCTTTTTGCCACCTCGCGGAGAGCGCGGGATGATGGTGGGCGGAGACTTGCAAAGGGTGCGAAGAGAGGCCACCGCCTCACACTCTGATGTCATCCACCGCCACAGAGCATCTGACCGGAAGTCCCGAAGCACTGAACTTCTCCCTTCGCCTGCGAGCAGCCGACTACCTCAAAGTTTACCTCAGAGGTTGGCAGCAGTTAACTAGGGGGCATCGCCATGAGTGAAGCCGACAATGCACGAGTCCCCGCAAGAGGAAATGTCTGGAACACAGCACCGGCTGGTCCCGCAGCCTGTGTGGGAGCTGCACCACCTGCAGTGGTGGCTCCGATAATGCCGATAGCCTTGCCGTACGTACTGGGAGCAAAATGGTTGCCGACCTACGAAGGTAAACCCGGTACCTTAGCAGCCTTCAAACGTAAAATGTGTACAGTGCTGGATATGTATGCAATGACAGGAAAGCAGCGAGCCACCATTGTGCTGGGACAATTAACAGGCGCAGCGGAACTAGAAGTTGTGTCTTGGAGTGATGCTGACAGAAACTCTGTAGAAAATGTGTTTTGCAAACTCAAAGCTGCTTTTGAAAAATGCACAAAGGCTGAACTGAGGATGATATTCTACCAATGTAAACAGAGACCGCAGGATACCATCAGAGACTTTACCCTGCGTTTACAAGGGGCACTTCGGTCCTTAAAACAAGTAGACCTGGCAAGTGCGCAAGATGAAGATAAAATGCTTGCAGAACAGTTTTTGTCTGGATTGAGGTCAACCTTTCACCGCCAGCAGGTACATATGTGGGTCTTAGATCATGCTGATGTGAACATTAATGCTCTAAAAGACCGCGCTATAACTGTAGTACAAGACCCAGTACCTGCAGAGCCTGCAACTCCATCCTGGCAGGTTAATACCTCTCCCATAGACTTTGAACCTACTTCCAAAGACCCTGCAAAGGTTGTAGGGCAAGCTGTAGCACCCAACTCTGCTGATGATCTGCGTAACCACGTGCTGCAGCTAACCAAAAACATGGACTATGTGTTAAAACTCCTGCAAGACAGGCCGGGGTCACAACCACCAGGTAAGATCCAGCTAGCTGATTGCCTTGAGGATGTCCCGTGGATGAGGAGGAAGCCCATGTCACCCGTGGAGGGGACCAACAAGTCACCCGTTCAGGGGACCAACGCACCATTCCGACGCAGAGCCATCGACCACACGGATTCTTCAGGACAACCCAGACGGTTTGCTGCAACAAACCAGGCCACTTCGCAAGAGGATGTTCTTTAAACCCGAGATTCCTGAGTCCAAGGGCCAATCACCAGAAGTAAGATGTTTGGGCCCATCTTACTGGCGTAGTCAGTATGTGGGAGGTCGTTCGTACCTCAACATTACGCTATAAGGAATCCCCACTTCAACCCTACTGGACACTGGGTCGCAGCTTACCACCATCCCATATATCCTGTACAAACTATTTTGGTCTGATACTCATCTTAAACATCCAGACTCTAACTTTGTTATTCTTGCAGCTAACAGACTACTACTGAATCAAGTGGGGTTTAGAGAAGTAACAATAAAGCTGGGGAGAGTAGAGTTAAAAGGCCAAGGGTTATGTGTGGTAGAAGATGACCCTAATGATAAATGCCCCTACATGGTAATTGGTACTAATGTGATTGAAAACTGCCTTGGGGAAGGGTTCTTTTTACTCTGACAGGCTTGTGACTGCTGGTAATAGGCAGAAGAGAGTCCTCCAGAGAGAAATCCGAGCCCTCATGTACAAGCAACAGGTAAATCTGCCTGGTGGAGAGATTGGCAGAATACGGGTAACAGTTCCCTATTGTGTTACCACCAAAGAGTGAAATGATGATGTGGTGTTGAGCAGCTATAGGTCTCAGAGGAAAGGAATACCAGGCAGTTGTAGAGCCAGTAAATTCAGAATACAGACCTACACTATTGATAGCCAGAGGGGTGGTGGATGTACTCAAACTACTAGAAAAAAGCAGCATCAAAAAACTTACCATCTATGCCAAAAACAGAATCAAAATGCACTCTCAGGATGCAGTCAGAGCCCAATTGTAAAGCAAGCCCAGCTGCAGGCTAATAAACCACCTCGACCAGCTATGTGTGGGAGATGATTTGCCATGCATACACTGGGCCTGCTTAGAGCACCATTCACACTGATACAAATGATGCAGAGTGTCTGAAAGCGACCCAACCGCTCTGCTGCCTGAGCATTGGGCCGCACAGTACAATACCTCTGCACCACTAGATGAATGGTGCCCCTAGGGGCCCAACTGCACCCTGGATAGATAAAAAGTGCAAAAAGTCTCTTATATGATGAATAAAAAACTTTTACAAATGGGATTTTGGTTCATGCATTGGCCAAGACATTTAAGCTGATGATCCACGACAAGGAATCCCATGCTCATCAGTCTTATCAGACTACTACTGAATCAAGTGGGGTTTAGAGAAGTAACAATAAAGCTGGGGAGGGTAGAGTTAAAAGGCCAAGGGTTATGTGTGGTAGAAGATGACCCTAATGATAAATGCCCCTACATGGTAATTGGTACGAATGTGATTGAAAACTGCCTTGGGGAAGGGTTGTTTTTACTCTGACAGGCCTGTGACTGCTGGTAATGGGCAGAAGAGAGTCCTCCAGAGTGAAATCCGAGCCCTCATGTACAAGCAACAGGTAAATCTGTCTGGTGGAGAGATTGGCAGAGTACGGGTAACAGTTCCCTATTGTGTTACCACCAAAGAGTGAAATGATGATATGGTGTCGAGCAGCTATAGGTCTCAGAGGAAAGGAATACCAGGCAGTTGTAGAGCCAGTATATTCAGAACACAGACCTACACTACTGATAGCCAGAGGGGTGGTGGATGTACTCAAAGTAAGTGTACCAATCCGTGTATTAAATTGTGGGGAGGAAGAAGCAAAACTACCCAGGTATGCTACTGTAGCAAAGCTGTACACTGTCTGTGATAACAACATACAGACAGTAGAGCCCCTGCCCACGTTAAGCCAGGCGGAGGACAGAAACTCCAAGGGACAGCTGCAGGAGTGGTGTCAGCAGTTACACGTAGGAACTGATACCACCCCTTCCCACCAGAATCACGGAGTCTACCGGGTAGCACAAGAGTTTGAACATGTATTCAGTAAGCATCCATTAGATTTTGGAAGGATTAAAGGGGTACACCATCACATACCCACAGGAGATCATCCCCCAATTAAAGTGAGATACAGACCCGTTCCACCAAACCATTACCAGTGTGCTAAAGAGAAGCTGCGGGACATGAAGGAAGCAGGGGTTATAAGGGATATCTGTAGTCCCTGGGCAGCCGCCTTAGTCCTAGTCAGAAAGAAGTATGGCACTATGAGGATGTGTGTGGACTACAGGGAAATCAATAAGATCACTCACAAGGATGCTTACCTGTTACCCCGCATAGAGGAGTCTCTTACTGCATTAAAGACTGCTAATTATTTCTCTACATTAGATCTCACTAGTGGGTATTGGCAGGTCTCCGTTGCAGAAGAAGACCGAGAGAAGACAGCATTCGCAACACCATTGGGCCTATGCAAATTCAACAGCATGCTATTCAGATTATGCAATGCACCAGCAACCTTTCAAAGACTCATGGAATGTTGCCTGGGACACCGAAGCTTCGATACAGTGCTCTTATACCTGGTCGACGTCATCGTGTATTCCAAAACCTATGAGGAACACATGGCGGAGGTATTTGCAGCTCTAACAAAGTACGGAATGAAGCTCAAACCATCTAAGTGTCACTTGCTGAAACCAAAAGATTCATTAAGGGCTACACAAAGATGGCAGCACCTCTACAAGATCTTCTGGTAGACCAAACTAGGAAAATGAGGTCATCTGAGCCACCATTGGAATGGGGAAAGGAGCAAGAAGACTCTTTCCAGTAGATGAAGTGGGCTCTGAAAATCCTGGCTTATCCTGACTGTAACTTAACATTCGACCTTTACACCGACGCAAGTAATGTAGGCTTGGGAGCAGTACTCTCCCAGATGCAAGGTGGCAAGGAGAGAGTAATTGCCTATGCCAGCAGAAAACTTCGACCCACAGAGAGGAAACGGGAAAACTACAGTTCCTTTAAGTTGGAGTTCCTGGCCTTGGTCTGGGCTATAATAGAGCAGTTCAAGCATTACCTGGCAGCTTCAAAATGTACCGTCTTCACGGACAATAATTCATTGACACACCTGGATACCGTGAAGCTTGGTGCATTGGAGCAACGCTGGATGGCTCGGCTATCAAATTATGACTTCACCATCAAGTACAGGGCAGGCTGTAAAAATGCCAATGTTGATGCCCTCTCCAGAAACCCTCAAATACATTTAAAAGGACCTGAAGAAGAGGTGGATGATTTGGAGGAAGTAGAACTCCCAGCTTTTCATAGAAAAAGAGAAATAACATAAGCCAACATCTACCAGAATCATCAGAATGTTGCCTTAACCCGTTGCCTCACTATGGATGGAAAGAGACACAAGACAGTGATCCGGCATTGAGCCTAGTGAAGAGGCTGGTAACCCAACCGGATTCCTAACTTAAAAAGAATGCTCCACCAGAGGCCCAACACCTGTGGAAAGAAAGAAGCAGGTTATTCATCTATCAAGATCAATTGTGCAGACGGTATATCAACCCCAGAACACATGAAATGGTATGGCAAGTTGTGGTTCCAAAGAGAGATGTCCAAATAGTGCTAGAAGCGTACCATAATGAAGCAGGACACTTTGGATGGAGGAAACTGGAGATATTGTTACGTGAAAGATTCTATTGGGTTGGCATGAGATCTACCATAGAGAAATGGTGTAAAAATCGTGGACCATGCTCATTGAGAAGAAAAGATCGTAACAGCCAGGAAGCACCACTACAGCCTATCATCACTAAATAATCATTAGAACTGGTAGCCTTAGATCACGTCAAACTCACACCCAGCAGATCAGGCTATACCTATGCTCTTACCATGGTGGACCACTATTCCAGATTCCTAGTGGTATCTCCTGTGAAAGACTTAACAGCTCAGACAGCAGCAAGAACCTTTCAAGCCTATTTCTGCAGACCACTCGGGTATCCAGAACAGGTAATGACAGATCAAGGTCCGGCCTTTGAAGCTGAAGTGTTTCAAGAGTTCTGCAACAGTACGGAGGCAAGAAAATTCGTACCACACCTTACCATCCCCAAACCAACGAAATGTGGGAGAAAGGCTGGTTTCACACTGCAGTTTTTTCACTGATCAGTGTCCATCAGATTTGTGTGCCAAAACCAGGAGTGTCTCCAAAACTCAGAACAGGTGTCAATCTTTCAATTATAGTTTTTCTCTGCAAGTTCCTCTCTTGGTTTCTCTCCGGGTTTTGGCACACAAATCTGATGAACACTGATCAGTGAAAAAACTGCAGTATGAAACCAGCCAAAATGAATCACGTGGTAATAGAATTGCTAAAAACTCTGCCACTGGAAGAACGAAACAGATGGCCAGAGAAGTTAACAGACCTTGTTGACATCTACAACAACATCCCAGTGAGCTCAACAAATTGTACCCCTGCATACCTCATGAGAGCAAGACCAGGAAAATTGCCAGTAGACTTTGAAATTGGCATTGTAGTTCCTGAGGAAAACACCTCAGATGCAGATTGGGATACCAGAAAAAAATAGCAAGAAAATAAGTCAGGTGAGCGGACCTTTTTTTCTTAATGTAATGTAAAGTAGAAAAGAGCAGTACAAGAAAATACAGGAATGTGTTGTGAGAACTTTGGCAAAATCAAGAGAAAAGCAAGAAACAAACTTTAACAAAAGTGCACAAGGAACACCCTTAACACCAGGTGAATTGGTTTTGAAAAGCAAAAGGAGACTCCACAAGTTAGATGATCAATGGAAGCAGAACCATACACTGTATTATCATCAAACTTTGACAACCAAAAGACCTGTCTGATCAGTAAAGACAATGGAGAAACAACAGCAACAGTACCCAGAGATCATTTAAAGAAGTACCCTCAACCACCATAACCAAAGGAAGATGTCCCTTCTCCAGTACCAGAAGAAAAGGAACCAAAAACAGAAAGACAATCTTAGGAGATATAGCAGCAGATTGGCTCCAAATAGAAGGTGCATACCTAATACCAATGTTGACCTTCCCACAATCAGTAGAAGAACCCGTTCAAGTACAAGAAGTACAGCCTGTTGTACCGGAACCAGAGATTCCTGCAATCGGTGAACCTGCCAGTCCGCTAGAGAGACTACGTCAATACTACGGTATTTCAGAATCACGTAGATCTAACAGGCTAAGGAATAGTGCATACACAGCACCAGGTGCAGACACTAGTGACACACCAGTACTACGCAGATCAACCCATAGTAACTTTGGTCAGCCACCACTCAGATACAGAGAGTGAAGTGTTAAGTGTCAAAATGAAGAAATGTAAATAATGACTTGTATATAAAAATGTAAATATATAATTAATATTAGTGTACGGAAGGGTGAAGAGTAGGCTAAAACAGGTCACACCAGGTACACAACATCAGAAAAAGGGGTGACTGGAGTTGGCGTAAGAGCTGTCTAGGGAGAGCAAAATCTTGGCCAATAGGTGACCCCAGGGCCAGGAGACCCACAGAGCTTATGACCGGTAGAGGCCCCTGCAGTACTTGGGACTCCTACACTGAGGCACCCGTAGTAAGTGTTGTTGTGTATTTTGAACTTTTAAGCCTACAGAGACTTAGCTGTTTGGACTTTTTGAACTTTTTACAATTTTTTAAAAGAACAAAATGAACCATAGCCACAGGACTGGTGGTGGCAAAAATACTTTAAGCAGCCTGCAGCAGATGGATTAGCGCTGTATGGACTCGTTATCTGTTTTTTCCCATTTTTCCCTGGTTTTTGTATATTTTATTTTGAGACTCTGTTCAAATTAATGTAAATAGTAATATCATGTTATGTTTGTTAAAAAAAATGTTTCAGTCCCAGAGGACTGAAGTTAACTAGGGAGAATGTGGCACCCCTGCAGGGATTGCCACAGGATCCACCGGTGCAGGGAAGGATGTACACCTTGGCACACACAACATACAACACCTTCCACCCCAGGGCTGAAGGGGGAGCTCTACTTGCTGCCTTAAGCAAGATTCCCTATAAAGATCCAGGTCTGAGGGAGGAGCTAGTCAGTCAAGGCAGTCAGTCAGTTCAGTAAAGGTCAGTTAAGACAGGAGTTTAGTCAAGGAAGTTCAGTTAGGACAGAAGGAAGTAGAAGGAGCTGGTTGCTGGTGTGGCGCCCCTGCGGGTATTAGCCACAGTATAAGATCATAATAGTTGCACTCACATAGAAAGCCATGCCACTGCACTACCACCTTTGGCCAGTAGGGGGAGCTCCAGAGACACCAGAGATTTCCCTAGGGATAAAACACCGGTCTGAGGTAGATTTTTAGACAGTTGGAGCCAGGAGCTCAGAGTGACAGGAGCTGCATTGAGTTCCTGAGGACTGACTGACAATTTTCTAGGGCCAAGCCATCGGTCTGAGGAGGAGAAAACTGATAAGAGGAACACTTTCAGAATTGGGTAGCATCATTATCTACCCTAGATAAAAAGCGCAGATACGAATACCGGATCCGTGGCTGCATTAGTTATATACAATACAGCAACCGGACAACGTGAGGTAACAACAAGCTTACAGGGTCAGACACAGCAACATACTAAGAGTTCAGCAGTACTCCCGGAGGGGGTAAGCAGAGAGAGACAAAGGACTTAAGTTGCCTGTTGAGTGGGACCCAGAGAGGACAGATTTGGGCCGGCAGCCAGTTCACACACGGCAGCAGGGCCATACAGACAGCGCAAGCAGGAGGTAAAGGACCCGGTGGGGCCTGAGCAACTGAACCCCTATTGCAGACTCCGGAGACGGGACTTGTTGTATTGTAGTTTGGTTGAAAGTAAACCAGTTAAACTTCATCTGTGCCTCAGCCTCTGATTTAACAGCTACCATCTATCCAGGATTGGGACCATCACCGCTGAGAGAATTTGCTGTGAATCAAGTAAGTGTCTGTGCCCTTAACATCTCCTTACCAGACTTCCATCTTCATCCATCATTAACTTTAACATCACCTGTTCAGGGGACCCTACAGCACTACCCGGAAAAGGGCTATACCATCTCAGCTGTCTCTCACCATCATCCCCTGGCCAGTACAAGGCAGCGGTGGCCATATATAGCCACATTATTCCGGGTGGCGTCACGACAATAACATCTACAAACTTTATAAACTATATAAACTTCTAAATTTCCTGTAAATACCCCCCTTTAGGAGTGTGTCAGCCTGGGGCCACGGCCTGGGTCCAGCCACCAGTGATTCCCCCAAGGAAAGGGACCCTGCGCCGGGTATCCCGGTCCCCTAAGCTGGGCGGCACACTGGGACCAAGCCAGGCCCAGAAAAAGAAAATGCAATATCAACTAGAAAACAAAAAAAGTATGTGTAAGATGTCTCCAAATACCTTGCAGTAAAAAAAGTAAAATCTAATGCAACTAAAACAAAATTACTTGGTACATACCTGTTTTGCAAGAAAAAAAAAAGACTGATCTGAGCTTTGCAACGCCCTAGGAAGAGGGACGGAGGCCAGTGGGAGAGTTAGGAAGAAGAAGAAGGTAATATAGCTAGTTATCCTTAAAGTCAACCTGGAGTCCGTACCTGCTATATTTCCATTTGTAGCAGAGAAATCCCAGACAGACCAGGAGGATTTAGTTCCCCTGAGCTCAGGAGAAAGTAAAGGCTCGAGCTACACCAAAAAGAAGGATTAGGGCCCTATAGAAAACAGGGATCCCAAGAAAAGGTCCTTAATTGTAGCTTTTGGTGCAGACTCCTGAGGAGAAAGAGCGGCAGATCAAGCTTCAGGCAGGTCTCACCCCAACCATCGCACACACTGGCAGAGGAGGCCTCACAACTCTCTAAGGTGAAGGTACCAAACTGCACTGGCCACCTGGTTATCCTCCTGGACCGTACCTGCTACCCCGAAATCAGTAAAAAGGTACTGAAACAGAGACTATTGTGTGTGTGTGCCTGATTCAACGCCGCCGCATGCAGCGCCTACACAGAGCTGAAAACTACTACCCCTCTCATCCACCTTGCCACGCTGAGGACAAGCTCTGCCTGTGGGGAGCTGTACTACCTGTGCTGCACCACACCATCACTCCTTCACTGCCGGCCCGACTCACAGGTGGTTGGGTGGCAGTTCAGGATTTCCATACCCGATGAGTTGTGAAGCCTCCTTGTTCTGTGTGTACGTACTCAAGTCCTGGCCTGTCTGAAACCTGACCCTGACCTCTCCTGTGTCCCTCACTTGTACAACAGGCTGTAAGAACCGTCTGACGGTCACCGCTGTTCCTCCTCGGTCCCTGGCTCTGTAAGTAGCTGTGCTCCAAGTGTCACCAGGAGATGAAAGTCTGTCTGGTCCTCCGGTATCCTCTGCTGGGCTAAGTAGCCCCTGGCAGATTCGGACTCCGGTGTCCAGGTTGCTTCCTGGGGTTAACCTGTACGGCTCCTCTGCCCCCACTCTGTTCCTCGCCTTGCCTCCAACTCTCACTCCTGGGCCCCTGCACTAGCTAGGCTCTCTCACTGGCACAGGCCTAGCTGCTTCATTCACCAGGATTTCTTCACAGTACTGCTCCATACTGCACTGCCTAACTCCTCCCCCGGGCCTGAATTTATAGGGGACCTTGCCTGAAGGCAGCAAGTAGAGCTCCCTCTTCAGGTCTAGGGTGGAAAGTGTTACATGTGTAAGCTTACCTGATGTGGAAATCGCTCCGTGCACCAGATGTTCCTGTGGCAACTTACCCGCAGGGGTGCCACACAAGCATATATATCATAGATTTTCTGGTGGTCTATGGTTGCCTCTTATCAAGAATAGGTAGAGAGCTTTGGTGCTGAGGGTGCCCAGAAGGGATGGAACGGGCAACAATTTTTGATCTACATGGTGGGCCATTTGTATGGATGCACCTAAATAAAATGGGAATTGTTGGTGATATCAACTTCCTGTTTGTAGCACATTAGTGTATGAGAGGGGGGAAACTTTTCCTGATGAGTGGTGACCATGGCAGCCATTTTGAAGTCAGCCATTTTGGATCCAACTTTATTTTTCCAATGGGAAGAGGGTCATGTGACACATCAAACATATTGAGAATTTCATAAGAAAAACAATGGTGTGCTTGGTTTTAATGTAACTTTATTCTTTCATGAGTTATTTCAAGTTGATATCACCATTCATTCCCATTTTATTTAGGTGTATCAATATAAGTGGGCCAATTGCCTGGGTGGGCCATTTATATGGATACACCTAAATAAAATGGGAATGAATGGTGATATCAACTTGAAATAACTCATGAAAGTTACATTAAAACCAAGCACACCATTGTTTTTCTTATGAAATTCTAAATAAGTTTGATGTGTCACATGACCCTCTTCCCATTAAAAAAGAAGGTTGGATACAAAATGGCTGACTTCAAAATAGCCACCATGGTCACCACCCATCTAGAAAAGTTTTCCCCCTCCCACATATTAATGTGTCACAAATAGGAAGTTGATATCACCAACCATTCCCAGTTAATTTAGGTGTATCCATATAGATGGCCCACCCTGTAGAAAGGGGGCATATGAAATTAGAAGTGTCATCTAAAGTGTTTGAAAATTACAATAGTCTAGATGTAGAAGAGCAGTACAATGTTCAGAAGGCAAAGTGAGTGACCAAGGAATTGAGTAAAGTCTCCTATACTTGATACCTGGTGTAGAACTTGGTAATATGTAGAGTTGTGCCTTTTAGCAAAGTATGTCTATGGATTGGTGTCTGATAAATTACAATCATAGCAAAAAGGTTAGTTGATCCATATGAGAATATAAAAAATAAGTAGAATTAATATTCACCTCAGCCACAAAGGACTAAGTGCATGCATCCACTTCCCTGTGGGGTGGAGTCTTATGTTATATAGCCAAGTTGATAGGTCGTGGATGAGAGCTTCTAAGGAAAAAAAGGGAAAGGCAATGAGCTAAGTATGCAGTCATATGAGACTTGAAAAAAGCAGGTGGAGTGGAGCAGGAGCGTATACGCACTAAATGATACCTGTATGTCGTATATACGATCTCACAGTAGTTAGTAAAATATACTCATCAAAACCTGGTGTCTGAATGTGGTGAACAAATGGGTGGGTTGCATAACTATTCATTATACAGTCCCACCTCCCTCTACATAATTGCATCATGATAAACAAAAGGTAATATCACACACCTGGAAATGGTATTAAGCGTTATTTTCAGCTGTCGATGTGTTTTGTCTGCTCTGAATGCCTTCTTTGCAGACCTCAACACGATGTCTCCTGACCTCACCTTTACTATGCACCATAGCACAAAGGAGGTCAGTTTTCTGGGCAAACATGTACGCCTTGATGAACATAGCCATCTTTCCACTGACCTCTTTAGGAAAGCTACTGATAAGAACAGCATGTTACTATACGCCAGTGTTCACCCCAGGCATATTAAACTATTCCTGCCACAGCAGACTAGGGTGGCAAGGATCGTATCTAAGGATGAGCGAGTAGTCAAATATTCAGAATCGCTATACTCGTACCGAGTAGATTATAATACTTGGGTATTCGGTACGAGTAGTGAGTCCAATGTTAGTCAATGGGAAATGCGAGTAATTGTCTGCTGGACCCAAAAAAGCGGTCTGGGGCTGAAAAAAAGGCTGAAATGGGAACATGATTTCCATAAGAGCAAGTGATGATGGAAGCGATCTTCTGACAGTAAGTGGTGTAAAGAGAGCGATCTGCCCTAGGGGCTGTGTGATGGTTAATGCAAGAAGAAGCCACACATCATCATCATCAAAAGAGCTTCACAATTATAAGGGTATGTGACCACAGGACGTTTTTGCTGCAGTCCTGAACGCAGGAAAACCTGAGGATCCTAGAGTCCTTGACAGGAGAAATGCTATGATTTTTTGCGCGTTTTTTGCGTGTTTTTACTGCGTTTTTGGTGCGTTTTTACTGCGTTTTTGATGCTGCGTTTTTCCAGCGTTTTTCCCATTGACTGCACCAAAAACGCAAAAAGAATTGACATGTCCATTCTTTGCTATCCGCACCAAAAACGCAAGTATTTGACAGTTCTTGACACTTGCAAAACTAATGTGTGTGCACAGCGTTTTTGTAAAACACATTGGTTTTGCTGGGAAGCCCAACCGCAGGAACAGATTAGCATATATTACCATAAAACCAATAGTTTTCTGCATGCGGAAAACGCAGGAAAAACGCAGCAAAAACGCCCTGTGGGCACATACCCTAAAGCTTGGACTACTGTCATTGTTGTTCCACTGCCACTGCACAATGTGCAGGCATAGTGTCTCCAAAAAGTAGCCCAAGGGGCTGTATTATGGTTGATGAAGGAAGCAGGCCTCAAGGGCCAAACAATTATGATGCCAGGACTACTAGCACAGTAGTTGGAGTGGCCGATGTCCAGGCATAGCCATAGTGTCTCCAAAAAGTAGCCCAAGGGGCAGTATTATGGTTGATGAAGAAAGGAGGGTATCATCACAAGTGCCTCCAATGGGAAATATTAATTAACTGAACATTGTTTTGACCATGAGGTACATGTGGCAGGATCAGGAGTTGAAAACATGTATAAGAAGAAGAAAAGGGGTTTGTATGGGAAGGGATGGACGTGATCAACAATTGCATAAAATAACATTTTGGGTGACTTCAGGTTGAGGTGCTGTCATGAAGAGGGCTTAAATACTCTTGATAAAACCAGTCCTTGTCAAATTTTATCAAAGTCAGCCTGTCTGCATTCTCTGTAGTCAGCCGTGTGCGTGTATCTGTGATGATTGCTCCAGCGGCACTGAATACATGCTCTGACATCACACTAGCAGCAGGGCAGGCCAACACCTCAAAAGGCATATAAGGCGAGGTCTGACTAACTATGCAGCTTGGATACCCAGTAATTAAATGGAACAGAAGCATCAGGAAGGACGCAGGTATGGTCGCTTAGATAGTCGTTGACCATCCTGTTCAACTTCTCCCTCCTCGACATTGTTACAGCTCCAGATAGCCCTTGCTGATGAGCCAGTTTATTGAAGATGACCCAGTTTGTGGACATTTTACCACCACCTCTTTTGGACCTGCTGGGCATTTCTCTCCCCATTAATGCATGCTGTTGAACAGAGCTGGTACCTCTGGTAGCAGCGGTGTCTGATAGTGATGTTGTCATCAAATGATCGACAACATCCTTCTTGAAGGATTCAATTGTGAAAACTCTTGGTGACTGCAACAGTAGCAAAGGAAATTTCTCCTTGTACCGTGGGTCAAGAAAGGTGGCCAACCAATATAGGTTGCTGTTGAAAATGTGGATCACGCGAGGGTGTTGGCACAAACAGTTAGATATGTTGTGTGCCATGTGTGCCAAGCGCCAAAGAGGTAAATGTTCTGTGATCTCAGAAGGAACAATACCCATGCTCTCCTCACACTGACTCTCCTCCACCTCCTCCTCTCCAGCCCACCCATGCTGGACAGACAGGAAGCTGGGGTTGGGAGTCCCCTCTGTAGCATGAGGGGTCCCCTCGGTACAACTGAAAAAGTCCTCTCCCTCCTCATCTTCCTCATCATCTTCATTCCCCAATCTTGCCTGATGAGATTGGCTGGGCTGGGTAGGATCAGCCTTTGAAATCTTGCTTCATACCCACCTGCTGGGCACTCAAAGATTCCATTTTTAGATTATGCAGCGATTCTTTCAGCAGACATAGCATAGGGATGTTTACGCTGATAATAGCCTGATCACCGCTCACAAGCTTAGTGCCATACTCACAGTTATCAAGCACCTCACAAATGTCATCGATCCACACCCACTCGACAGTTGTTATGTGTCTTGGCTGAGTCTTAGTCTGACGGGCATGTTTAAGCTGGTATTCAGCAAGTGCCCTCTGCTGCTCACTAATCCTTGCCAACATATGATATGTTCCACCGTGTTGGTAGGTCACAAATGAGTCAGTGGTTTGGCAAATTAAATTGCTTTTGAATTACTGCAAGACCAGCAACATCGGTTGAGGAATGGTGGAAATGGGTGCAAATATGGCGCACCTTCTCAAGTAGGTACGGCAAGTCAGTGTATGCTTTTATAAATTTCTGCATCACTCGGTTCAGCATGTGAGCCATGCATGGCACGTGTAACAGCTTCCCAAGCTTTAAAGCCACCACCGGTTACGCCCATTATCGTAGATAACCAGACCGGATTGGAGTTGCAGTGATGAGAGCCACTGATCGGTCTGTTGTTTTATTCCTTGCCACAGGTCTGCTGCAGTGTGTGGTGTTCACCTAAGCAGATGAGCTTCAGCAGAGCATGTTGTCACTTTGCCGATGCGCTGCTGCACAGCTCCCAACTTGGGAGTGATGTGGAGGTTAATTTAGCATAGGATAATGAGGCAGAGGAGGAGGAAGAGGGGAGACAGGACGTATATGATGAAACTCTGATTGAGGTTGGGCCCATAATTCGTGGTGTGGGTAGGATATGTGATGGCCCAGATTGAGACTTTGTCCCACCCTCCACCAGGTTGAGCCAGTGTGCCGTGACAGAGATGTATCGTCCCTGTCCACAAGTTCTTGTCCACGTGTCTATTGTAATGTTGAACTTCCTGGTTACGGCGTTGGTGAGAGCACGCTTTAGATTGTTTAAGATGTGCTAGTGTAACGTGGGGATGGCACACAGGTAAAAATAGTGCCAGCTGGGAACCAAGAATCGTGGGGCATTCACAGCCACAACAGACCACGGAAAGACTGTGTCCCCACAAGTCTAAACGGCAACATCTCCACAGTTAGCAACTTGGCAATGTGCACATTTAGTATTTGTGCTTGTGGGTGTGTGGCTTGGTATTTATGCCTCCTTTCATAGATCTGGGGCACAGACAACTGGACGCTTGGCTTGGACAAACAAGTGGATGAGCTTGTTGTGTCCTGCGTCTGTGCAACTGCAGCTTGTGAGCAAGAGGTAAGAGCAAATAAATAAATGCGACCACAAGTCCAATACACACATGTATTTCTGACTATATAAACAAACCCTATGTGTATTGTAACTATGACTTTGATGTATATTTATACTCCTGTTGTATAAATGAAATGCTATTTTAGAATTTGATAGTCTGCCCTATTGTTTTGAGTATAGCCCTATACCTATTCTTAATATATATTAAAGGTTTTTGTTCACTTTTACACATATATTGGAATTGTGATCGCATTTTTTTCTTTGCTCGTACCTGTATTATAGTGACTTGTCCTTTTTTAATACATCTTTCTAAAATTAGCCACAAGCATAGATTATCTATGCATGGTGGCTCAAGTGGTTAGCACTGTAGCCCTTGCAGCGCTGGGGCCCTGAGGTCCTGGGTTCAATTCTCACCAAGGACACTAAGGACAACATCTGCAAGGAGTTTGTATGTTCTCCCCGTGTTTGCGTGGGTTTCCTCCAGGCACTCTGGTTTCCTCCCACATTGTAAAGACATACTGATAGGATGTTTAGATTGTGAGCTCTAAGAGAGACAGCATTACTGATGTATGTAAAATGCTATGGAATTAATAGCACTATATAAAAGAATAAATATTATTAGATGTAAACCTTTATATTTTAGTGGTGAAATCCTATACATCTATGATGTGGCAGTTAGGTGCGTGGTATTTACTAATAAGTATTGCGAGCAAGAGGTATGATCACCTGCTTCCTGCCCAGCAGATTGGGAAGGACGGATCACAGGCAATATGGCAGTGGTTTGACCCGCAGACACTAATTTGATACCCTGTTGCCCCGCCCACCAACTAGGGTGCTTGGCTTCCATGTGTTTCCGCATACCGGTGGTACTTTGCTTGCCTTTGCCCTGGCCTCTGCTCAGCTTTATATGGCAGATTCTACAGATGCCATATAAAGATGCTACCCTTGCCTTCACTTGGGGCACAGAGAGATTGCTCTGGGCAACAGTTGACACACTTTTCACTCTGCTCAAACCAGTAGCCCTTGGTGCCTTTGTTGGTGCTATGTATCCACCATATTCCTCTGTGCTGCTTTGCTGGCTATGCGTGCCAACGGTCCAGGTAGGATCGGTGGTCTCATTATCGATCACTTTGTCGTCCATGTCATCCTCCTTCCGTGTTGATATTGTCGGCTGGCCAGATGGCAACTCTGTGTCATCACCATCAGCCTCCACCTCTTCACCCGCTATATCACGTGGATGAAAGTGGTTTTCTTCTGGCCATGGGTTTTCAAATATTTGGCCATGAACAGACGATACCTCCTCATGTTCCTCTTCAATGTCGTGCGGTGAGAGGTCAGAGGCAATGAAAAGATATAGTCAAAGAGATCCTCGGAGTGGCCAAGGTATGGGTCAAATGTTTCCTATGACTCCTGATGGGGTGATGAACTAGGAACAGGTTGAGAATAGGATGACCCAGTGTTCTCTGTATGGACAGGAGACTGTGTGGTCGTGGACGATTGGGTGCTGCTAGAAAATTTTGTGGAGGCCTTATCAGCCATCCAAGACAGTATCTGCTCTTGCTCTTCTGGCTTCCAGACCTGTTTACATTCCAGACCGGGAAATTTTGCCAGGAACATAGATGCATCAACCTTCTTATGTCTACCAGACTGTGTGCCTTGTCGGGCACCACTGACAACCTCACGCCCACACCCACGTCCATGTCCCTGTCCCTTCACAACAGCCTTTTTAGGAATTTTGGTTTTTCTGACATAGCTGCAGATGTTCAGATGCAGATATTGAGGAACAAGGAGCAGTTAGTGCTTTGTGGAAGGTACTATTGTATTTTAAACACTGCACTGCAACGGCACCAAAAAAATTACCCTGAGGTTTAAAGTGATATATTATGCTCGCCAGTCGACACACAAGACAGCTGGCTGCTTGTCAGTTGTACAGTACCGTGCGTGCTATTCGGTGTGAACACAGCAACACAACGGCAAAAAAATTGGCCTGCAGGGTAAATGTGACCCCAAAAATAGCTGGGAAAACTGTCACTACTCCCTGACCTTATACTTTCAGCTCTGAGATAAGCTGAAATATTGCTGACTATACTATGTGGTACTGTAACGCTCTTGCCTGTCTCCCTGCACTACAATCACCTAGTACTACAATATTGGTAGCTCCCACAAGAGCTTTTAGGTTTTACAGAGGATTTCTGTAGGTTTTGCACAAGCACAACTCTCCCTATCAGCTGCTCACACTCTCCCTACACTAGATGTGTTCTGCATGCAATGTGCAGAAAATGACGGCGGCATGACTTATATAGAGCCTATGAGTCATAGGCTATGACTCATGTATGATGCTGGGCGGCCAGCCAATCATAGTAATGCCACAACCAAGAAGGCTATGGCATTACTGTGATTGGCTAATGCTGGGCGGGAGATCCAAATATGGAGAGGTGAGTAGTGAAACACTCGCTATGTTCCGAGTACTGTGAGTGCCGCATTACTCGCCAAGTACAAAATATTTGTGATTATACTCACTCATCCCTAATGAAATGACTGACATATTCCTTGAACAAGGGTATCTTGAATGAATCCTAGCATCATCATCCCCCTCAAAGGCCCAACGTCATAGAAAGGAACCTCAAATCGTCTATGTAAACACTTACGACCCCTATAAGGCCCTGTTTTGTAACGTCATATGCAAACACTGTCCGCTACTGGGACAGACCTACCTGACTGTCCCTGAATTTGGTTTGCCACATTTAGTTTGTCACAAAAGAGCTCAGAACCTTAAGGACAGCTTGGTCCGAACAAATATCAGTCCACTCAAAACAGTACCACAACAGTCCACTCTGACATCTATACGTAAAGGCACCTTTCCCTGTTTCCATTGACCTCAATGCTCTAACGTAATTAAGGACACATGTTTCTCACATCATCGGTGTGGAAAATGACACCCCATTCCTGAATATTTCATCTGTGACACATCATACGTGATTTATTTCATTAAGTGCCCATGTGATCTCAGATCTCTTGGGGAAACCACATAGCATCTCTTTGATTGCATCTCCAAACACAAATCAACAATTAGATGCAACCAGATGATGCTGCCCATTCCGCATCATTTTATTTAATCTAAATGCAACATCTCCCAATTACAATACCAGATTATTGAGCACCTACCTGCAGGCAGAAGAGGATGCAACAGAGTATTAAGACTATGGCAAATTGAGGCTTATTGGATTCACGAATTACAAACTTTGGAGCAATAAAAATATTTTTCTTGAGGAAGAAGCCCATGGTGGCTTTGAAACACGTTGCCAAATAAATTGCTTATGATTCTTACAGACCTTTGTGATTGATCCTTCTTTGACTTCAACGTGGGATTATACCCTTTCATCCCTTGATCTACTTTCAAAAAACATTACGGAGGACTCATGTCTGCAGGTAGTCCGTAAAAAGGAAAAAGCTAATATCCGGGGAGAAACAAGTTGATGGAAAAAAAACTAAAGGAACATACATACAAAGAAAGCACGCTATTTGAAGATTTGAACATAGAATGTGCTAAAACCAAGCACGGCCCAATAGAGACAGAAATTATTAAAATGTTAATTGCCAGAAGGAGAACACTTATATAAGAAGAAAGGGTGCAATTTTGATTATTTAGACCATTTTGAAATAGTGCATTTAGCTACATGGTTTCTCTTTGTGTTGGGAGATATTTCCAATGACCTCTTCTAGGTCTGATAAGGATTTTTCTATTCCTCTAAACAAAAAAGTAGAACTGTCCCAATTGTGCATAAGTTTAAAATGGTGCGGGATTGATTAAGTTTGATCAGGTCATCCTCCGGCTTCACACCCTCAATGTCCAACACGTGCTCACAGATTCTGTATCACATCTCTCTAGAGGTCAGGCCAATATATATCAGGCCACAGGGACAACTGGCATAATAGATGAATGGTCGAGTTGCGCAGTTATTATTTCTGTGTGATGGCGTAGGTCCAGTTGCTAGAGGAGTCAACAAAATACCCACAGGTTTGAATGTTGGCACAAGCTACACATTTGTTACATAGGGAGCAATCCCATTTGGGTTCTTGACTGGCAAAGAGATATCCTGGGCTGTTACCCCCATGGTAACTATGTACCGGTTTTGTATCAAGATCAAAATAGTGTTGAGTATTTAAAAAATCAATGAACCTGGTTATTCCATTCTCATGCATAGCTTGTTATGACCACCTCCATTTTACACATTGAAGAAGAATGCTCCAGACAGAAATGGTTCACATTATTTTGGATACAGCCAAGTTTGTTTCCCCATATATCTTTACAGCTATAATATAGTAAACCATAGTTTATCGGGAGGCACTATCTTAGCCTGCATAAAAGCTAAAACCATAAAGAGCACTTCAAATTCCAGAAGAAAAGAAGTTAATTTATATATCTCTAATTGGTATATCTCTCATTTCTAGTCTCTATGTGGCCATAATTAAGATTCTTATAGAAGAGAAATATTAAAAATAGCTGAGACAAGGAATAAAGCAGCTACCATATTTTTCAATTTATAAAATGCAGTGGATTATAAAATGCACCCCCAAATTGGTGAAAGAAAATAGAAAAATAAATTTTCAATGTTACATGGGGTCCATCTTCTAATGCCAATATGCGTCTTACAATTAGTTTATATGTCCCTCATCCAGGTACATGACCCTCCATCCTGGTATATATGTCTTCTATCTTAGTTTAGATGTCCCCCATTGTAGTATATGTCCCCATCCTGGTACATTGGTCCTCCATTCTGGTATCGCCCCTCCAATCCTAGTACATGGTTCCCCATCCTGGGATATATGTATAGCCCCCTTGTGCTGGCACATATAGATCCCCTGTGCTAGCACATATAGCCCCCCTGTGATGGCACCCAGTCCCACCTGTGCTGGCACATATAGATCCCCTGTACTGGCACACGGTCCCCCTGCGATGGCACACAGCCCCCCCATGATGGCACTTGTAGCCCACTTGTAATGACACATATAGCTACTCTATGATGTTACACAGCCCACCCTGTGCTGGCACATAGTCTCCCTGTATTGGCACATAGCCCCTCTGTGCTGGCACAAAGCTCCCCTGGGATGGTACATAGCCCTCTTGTGCTGGCACACAGCTCCCCTGTGAGGGCATACAGCCGCCCTGTGCTGGCACACAGCCCCCCTGTGCTGGCACATAAAGCCTCCTGTGCTGGCAAATATAGCTTCCTGTGATGGCACACAGCTCCTCCTTGTGATGGGAAACACCCCTTCGTGCTGGCACATATAGCCCCCCTGTAATGGCACACAGCCCCCTGTGATGAAACACAGCCCACCTTTGCTGGCACATATAGCCCCCCTGTGCTGGCACATATAGATCCCCTGTACTGGCACACGGTCCCCCTGCGATGGCACACAGCCCCCCCATGATGGCACTTGTAGCTCACTTGTAATGACACATATAGCTACTCTATGATGTTACACAGCCCACCCTGTGCTGGCACATAGTCTCCCTGTATTGGCACATAGCCCCTCTGTGCTGGCACAAAGCTCCCCTGGGATGGTACATAGCCCTCTTGTGCTGGCACACAGCTCCCCTGTGAGGGCATACAGCCGCCCTGTGCTGGCACACAGCCCCCCTGTGCTGGCACATAAAGCCTCCTGTGCTGGCAAATATAGCCTCCTGTGATGGCACACAGCTCCTCCTTGTGATGGGAAACACCCCTTCGTGCTGGCACATATAGCCCCCCTGTAATGGCACACAGCCCCCCTGTGATGAAACACAGCCCACCTTTGCTGGCACATATAGCCCCCCTGTGCTGGCACATATAGATCCCCTGTACTGGCACACGGTCCCCCTGCGATGGCACACAGCCCCCCCATGATGGCACTTGTAGCCCACTTGTAATGACACATATAGCTACTCTATGATGTTACACAGCCCACCCTATGCTGGCACATAGTCTCCCTGTATTGGCACATAGCCCCTCTGTGCTGGCACAAAGCTCCCCTGGGATGGTACATAGCCCTCTTGTGCTGGCACACAGCTCCCCTGTGAGGGCATACAGCCGCCCTGTGCTGGCACACAGCCCCCCTGTGCTGGCACATAAAGCCTCCTGTGCTGGCAAATATAGCCTCCTGTGATGGCACACAGCTCCTCCTTGTGATGGGAAACACCCCTTCGTGCTGGCACATATAGCCCCCCTGTAATGGCACACAGCCCCCCTGTGATGAAACACAGCCCACCTTTGCTGGCACATATAGCCCCCCTGTGCTGGCACATATAGATCCCCTGTACTGGCACACGGTCCCCCTGCGATGGCACACAGCCCCCCCATGATGGCACTTGTAGCCCACTTGTAATGACACATATAGCTACTCTATGATGTTACACAGCCCACCCTGTGCTGGCACATAGTCTCCCTGTATTGGCACATAGCCCCTCTGTGCTGGCACAAAGCTCCCCTGGGATGGTACATAGCCCTCTTGTGCTGGCACACAGCTCCCCTGTGAGGGCATACAGCCGCCCTGTGCTGGCACACAGCCCTGCTGTGCTGGCACATAAAGCCTCCTGTGCTGGCAAATATAGCCTCCTGTGATGGCACACAGCTCCTCCTTGTGATGGGAAACACCCCTTCGTGCTGGCACATATAGCCCCCCTGTAATGGCACACAGCCCCCCTGTGATGAAACACAGCCCACCTTTGCTGGCACATATAGCCCCCCTGTGCTGGCACATATAGCTCCCCTGTGATGGCACACAGCCCCCTGTAATAACACATAGCCCCTGTTGCTGCATATGCCCTCCATTACTCTATATGCTCCCCCTGCAGACGTGTACATAGTAAAATAACAAACGCTGTTACTCACCTTCCAATACTCGCGCCATGCTCACAGCTCCTGCATCGGTCCTGGACATTGGACCATGTGACCGGGGCTCACAGTGATGACATCACTGTGCGCCCCAGATCACATGTTTGGATGCCAGACACAGAGACAGGAAGACACTGAACTGGGGGCACAGAGTAAGCAAAAGAATTACAGCGTTTGTTATTTTACTATGTGCACACCAGCAGGGGGGCATATCCAGGCCAGGGGGTGAGTGCAGGCACATGTAATATGCCCGCTCCCCTGTCCACATCTCAGCGCGGCTTCAGTACTGAGGTGATGAACAGCGGGTTCAGTGCATATTACATGATCATAATGAGCGGGCCCATGTGATCACGAGCTACCTCTGCAGCCCGCTCTAACCCCTAGACACTGCTCAAAAGCGTCCCCCATCCCCTACAGTACAAAAACTACAGATTTGTGGTAACAAAATTGCATTTGATAATCTGAAAATATGGTATTTTGTGGTGATAAAGAATATTGAGAAGACATGATAGCTCATGTCTATAGCTAGCGAGAGAAAGTAATAAAACATTGCAGAAAATGTACAGGTAGGGAATGTGAATGCACAATATTGATGAACAGTTACCATGTGGTCATCTATATATGTAGAGGTCAGCTGGACATTGCTAAGGATGTGTTTGTATTATTGAGCTTAAGATGAGTTGGTTACAAGACAATTTTTGCCAAATAATTTGTGCTTGAATATAAGTCAGAAGTGTCCATCTTGGTTTCTATGCTCATTTACCCATAGCTTTAAATATTGAAATAACAGACATCAATACTGCACCATTTATAGCACTTCCCAAGTGAGTTTTCTAGAGAGGATATAAAGTATTCCCTCTTAGATATGAGCTGATTATAAAAGTGCAGGATTACGACCAAGCACATCTTGTACCCACTAATTAAAAAGCTCTTCAGCTGTAGGATGCAAAGAAGAAGATGCTTGAGAGTATCACTGCTTGTTTCCTTGTTAAAGGTGAAGCCTAATTTAGCATCCCGTGTTAGAGTGCCACTCAAGTAAAATTATTTATACATTCACTGTCCTAAATTTTGAACACGTAAGAAATATCTGAAAATCTCCTGCTCAAACCCTATGTGACTTTTTTTTATCATATTGCTGACATAATTGTTTAAAGAGGACCTGCCACCCCCCTGCTACATGGCAATCTAAATGCAGCATGTCTGCTGCATTCAGGGAAGGGGTCCCGCATGTGTCTGTGTGCTGTGTACCCCGAGATATAGCTTTAGGAAAACTCACTGTTAGAAGTCATGAGAGCAGTCCTTGTGGCTGGAGTTAGCTCTATTCACGGGGGCCATTCCCTCCCCCGGTCTCTCTGTGCCGCCTCCTGCTGTGCTTGCTCTGCCCTCCTCGTCTCCTGCTCTCTGTCACTCATCCTGCCTCACACAGCTTGTTCACAGCTCATGCAAATCATTTGTCCTGATGTCAGTTCCAGATTCCTGTCCTGTTTATGCTTTGTTCAGACAGCAGAGCAGGAATCTGGCCCCCATGAATAGGGCTTACTCTAGCCACAGGGACAACCCTCATGGCTTCTAAAAGTGAGTTTTCCTAAGGCTATATCTTGGGGTACACAGCGCACGGACACATGGGGGACCCCTTCCCTGAATGCAGCAGACATGCTGCATTCAGTGCTACATTTAGATTGCCATGCAGGAGGGGAGTGACAGGTCCCCTTTAATATAGACTGCATACATATGAAACAACATTGCGAATGCTTTATTGGGTTTTTGTATCTTCTTTCAAATGAGTGATGGATATATCCATTCAAGGTTGTTAATAATTGTATACAGAAATAGTAATATCCAGTATTGTGATTTTTTTTGGTTACTGCATTGTAATGATTGGGCATCTTGCTATAACACTTCTCCAATCACACTGCCTAATAAATGCTAAGAGTGCAAAATTCTACAAGAATTTTCTCATAAGTCTGCTGAGCAATCTGAGCCTAGCAAGTGGTCCTGGTAAATCATAAAATATGTATATTTGTTATTGTTTCTATATAAAATCTGTTGGAAACATACCGTTGATCCAAGTGACATAACCGAAAAAGTTAGGGGGTTCATTGTCATCTCTAAAGCCATTTCAGATAGCATGTAAAGCATAAGTTAAAGTCTTCACAGGTCAAAATTACTAGTGGATTGTAAAAAATAAATAATTATAGAGATGATTTAATATGAGCTGTGGTCCATAAGTGCAGTCCTTACAATGGACCCTCTACTGCCGGTGACTGTCCTTCTATAAAATGGTTACTATCACCATAAAATCCAAATAAAAAGTAATTTACTTAAAGTTCCACTACAGCTGTATTGGTACATTAAATGTTAGCCTACCGCCCTCTGTCCTATACTCACCTTTCAGTGTTTTCATACTTTACTGTCACCGCTCTTGTCCTGAGGCGTTATCTTGGACGCATAACTTCTGACTGTCCAGATGTCATCATCGTACTTGATAACCAACAAAGGATCAATTTTGTGTGGATCCTCCTGGGGTTATTTAACACAAGTCTTTAGAATGCCTACCCTTGCCTTGGGGTACTCTGCCACAGAATATTGTGCTCCAGTATGGTTGAATAGTTGTCACGTGACTGCAATCGACACTCAGCTAAAAAACTCTATGCACATAATGTCTGGTGCTATCAGACCTACGCCAGTCCACTGGTTACCTGTCTTGAGCCATATCACACCTGCAAACCTAAGAAGACAAAAGCTTGTACTTAAAAAATACACCAAAGTAGTGAATAGTGAAGACCTCCCCCTACATCATAATATCCAAGATGTTCAGTGACTGAAATCAAGACATCCACCCATCCGAACTGCAATTACCCTATATGAACACAATCTCAATTCAGAAGAGAAAAGGCGAGAACTTTGGGTCAGTGTAGTAGACGGTGAGCTTCAAACATTTCCTCACTCACAAAATCCACCACCAGGATTCAATCTACCAAGCAAAACCTGGGTCAATCTTAAGGCCCCGTTACACGGCACGACGTTGGAATGATGTCGGCAACAATCTCGTGGGCGCGCGGTCGTTGCAGACATCGTTTTGGCATCGTTGGTGAGATATCACACGTCTAGATATCGTGGACGACTTACCAACGATGTTGTGAGCAGGTATCGTTTGCACAACCCAGCGAACAATACCTGCTCATTGCTGTGAATGGGCAAAGTCGTGAACGACATCGTTATCGCGGTGTCAAACACAACTATATACCAGGTTGGCTGATCGTTGATCGTGTGGTTTGAGAACATGTTCTCAAACCTGCAATCAGCGATCCAACGATTTATCGTTACAACTTTGCAGAGTCACATGCAATGAGGTCGTAACGATGTCGCTTGAACGACTTCAAATCCGTGACATTTAAGCGATATTGTCAACAATGTTGTGCCGTGTAACGGGGCCTTCATCGTATCAGAACAAAGCATTAGTGGGGAAAATGTGACTCTCCTGCCTGTGACTGTGGAGCTGACTCTCAAACAATTCAGCATATTGTTGAGGAGCATCCCCACAGATCTTACACTGATGACAAGAATGATTTCTATACTGGAAATGACAATGTTATTGCATGCATAGAAAAAACCTCAATATCCAATTCTGATTTCTGTTCCTTTGTTCCTTTCAGTCATTGTTTAATGTTTGTTATTTTTTCTTATATGATATTAAAATATATGTTCATATGATTAAATAAATGTGACAATGGATGGAGCCATGCACCATAAAATCCTGAGTAACAACCTCCTTCCCTCCGCTAGGACATTAAAAATGGGTCATGGCTGGGTCTTCCAGCACAGCAATGGCCCAAAACATACAGACAAGGCAACAAAGGAGTGGCTCAAAAAGATGCACATTAAGGTCATGGAGTGGCATAGCCATTCTCCAGACCTTAATCCTATGGAAAATGTATGGTTATGGATGGAGCTGAAGCACTGAGTTGCCAAGCGACAGCCTCAAAATCTTAATGATTTACACATGATCTGCAATGACCAAATTCCTCCTGGCATGTGCACAAACCTCATCATCAACTAAAAGAAGCATCTCACTGTTGTGCTTGCCAACAGGGATTTTGCCACCAGGTATTAAGTCTTGTTTGCCAGAGGGATCAAATACTTATTCTGTGGCACCCTGCGGTATAGGAAGCCACAGAACCACCTGGTGCACAGAGGGATTTCCACATCAGGTAACCCTACACATGCAACGCCTGCCTTCCACCCCAGACCTGAAGGGGGAGCTCTACTTGCCGCATTCAGGCAAGGTCCTTTATAAATTCAGGCCCAGTGGAGGAGTTAGGCAGTTCAGTGCAGAGTAGCACTGAGGAAAACAACCTGGTGAACAGAGCCACGCTAGGCCCGTAGCAGAGGAAGCTTAGCCAGTGCAGGGCCTGAGAATGAGGGCAGGAGGCAAGGCGAGGAGCAGATTGGGGGCAGAGGAGCCATACCGGTTCACCCCAGGAAGCAACCCGGACACTGGAGTCTGAGTCTGCAAGGGTCAGACAGCCCAGTAGAGAAACCACTGGAGAACCAGGAGACTTTAGCCTTCTGGGGACACTTGTGGCAGAGCACTGAAGAGAGCCAGGGACTGCAGAAGAGAAGTGGTGCCCAACAAAAGGTTTTCAACGCTTGCCAGACAAGTGAAGAGCACAGGAGAGGTCAGGCCAGGGTTTCAGACAGGTCAGGACCTAGAAACACTAACAGGGACAAGGAGGCCTCAAAACTCACCAGATGCGAAGATCCTGAAGTGCTTCCCGACTACTCGGAGTGCACCTTGGACAGTGCCTGCTTCATCACCAGTAAAGGGTACGGAAACCAATCCAGCATGTTTGTGTGTTAGTTCTTCCAGCCCCTGACCCTGTCCAACCCAGAGACTATACCTGCAGAGCCACCTCCATGTGTAAAATCCCAATCCTACCACGCTGCCCGGGAATCCTGCTCCACTTATGGGGAGCGTTATCACCGGACACCGTAAGTGGCGTCACAAGACTTTATTTTATTTTTCCAATTTTTATTTTTACACATTTTTAGCGACCACCAGGGCCCGGGCAAGCCACCTGTGACATCCCCACTGCAATCGCCTGGGTTCCGAGTACCCCATAGCCTTGAGGTGGGTCAATTCCTCTGTGCAAAATCATAGCCTTGAGGTGGGTCAATTCCTCTGTGCAAAATGCAAATGCATTTATATAATTTAGCCAATGTGATTTTCTGAATTATATTTTTGATGTTTTATCTCTCACTGTTAAAATTAACCTACCCTTAAAAATATAGACTGTTTATGTCTTTGTCAGTCGGCAAACTTATAAAATCAGCAAGGGATCAAATACTTATTTTCCCCACCATTCTCTTTAATGGTTTTTTGCATTATCAAAACATTGGTGAACCTGATCATGTTGCTTTATTCACCACATACATTTTCATCCACATGTTAGTGTTGCCATTATTGATCACTGCTGTAATTTACCATATTGTTTTCTCCTTTATATTTTGCATTTCCCTTTTTTTCTATATCATTATTCTTACTCCCTTCATTCCCCCTCTTTATCCCACCCATTTTTATTCAAGTATGTCTTTCCTGCATTTTAAATATTTTCAACAATAAAAGAACTGTTGGAATTAAAACTAATTTTGTGCTGGAATTTAGTTTGCCATTTTAAAGTCTAATACTTGATATTTCATACCGCTATCAGTCGTAAATCTTATTATTTATAGGTAAATTTAAATATGATTCTCAGTTTCAGTACAAAGCACAGTTTTGTAATATAATATATGGTATGTTTTGCTTTATGAGATGCACCAGATTATAAAACACACCCCAAATTTGGTTAAGGAAAAGAGAAGAAAATGTAATGTAAATAAAGCCCATCTTATAATTCCAGTGTCTGTCTTACAATCAGTATATATGTCCCCCATCCTGGTATATATGTCCCTTATCCTTGTACATGGCCCCCCATCCTGGTATATATGTCCCTCATACTTGTACATGGCCCCCCATCCTGGTATATATGTCCCTCATACTTGTACATGGCTCTCATCCTGGTATATATGTCCCTCATACTTGTACATGGCCCCCATCCTGGTATATATGTCCTTCATACTTGTACATGGCCCCTATCCTGGTATACATGTCCCTCACCTTGTGCGTGCCCCCCCTCTTCCTGGCATATATGTGCCTCATCCTTGTACATGGCCCCCATCCTGGTATATATGTCCTTCATACTTGTACATGGCCCCTATCCTGGTATAGATGTCCCTCACCTTGTGCGTGCCCCCCGTCTTCCTGGTATATATGTGCCTCATCATTGTACATGGCCCCCATCCTGGTATATATGTCCTTCATACTTGTACATGGCCCCTATCCTGGTATACATGTCCCTCACCTTGTGCGTGCCCCCCCTCTTCCTGGTATATATGTGCCTCATCCTTGTACATGGCCCCCATCCTGGTATATATGTCCTTCATACTTGTACATAGCCCCCCCTCCTGAACCAACTATGGCTTACCAAGGTGGGTTACGATGGTGGAGTGGAGGTACAGTAGGCAGGGTCCACGGATGATGTGGGCAAAGCTGCAGGACTGGAGCAGTGTGTCATGACGGTGTCCAGTGGTGGCTGCCATTTTCCGAGTTTCTGCAGACATTGTCCAGCTGTGCCTCAGCCTCTACTGCCCAAGACTTCCAGAAAACGGCAGCAGAGGCAGCACATGTGCAGATCGAGATCCGCAGCTATTTTCTGGAAGTGGCTGCAGGAACCTTAAGAATAGTGGCTGCTACCACACACCACCAGGACACACCTCCAACTTCAATGCCACAGCCTTGCCCACATCCTCCATGGACCCTGCCTCCTGCACCTCCGCTCCATCACCGTAACCCATCTCTGTAAGTTTAAGAAAAAACATGATTCAGATTATAAAAGGCATCCACATTCGCCCCCCATCCCCAATTTTGGAATTAAAAAGTGTGTTTTATATTCCGAAAAATACAGTAAATTATGTGCAGGATTATAAAGCAATTTAAATTTTTCATGATTAGTTATATTATTGAACAGCTGCTCAATTGTTGAAGCCTTTTTTAAAATATCTATAGATAGCCAAAAGGATTGATAAGCTATGTGACACATTCAAAACAGGATTAAATGTTTCACATGGATTCATGCTTTTTTACATAAAATGAAAGGGCATGTGGGGATATCACAGATTCATTAATCTTTATATAAAATGAAAGGGCATTTGGGCATATCACATCTTCTAACAGACTCCATTTAGAGGACAATGAACTTTTGACACTTGTTATGTGAACTATCTTGCACCAATTTATGGCTTTCTACTCTCGCTGAGGTCTCCACAGGCCAATAATCATAGAACAATAATACAAACGGTTCCTCTTATCTTGGAATTTTGACTTTACCTTACCCTCCCAGTTCTTTCCCCCTCCCTAGACTTACTCTGCTTTACGTCACCTGTCGTATTTACTACCCTGCTTTTTTTTTTGGCTTATGTATATATGTATGTGTCTTCAGAATTTGTGTCATCATCAGCCTGATGAAAGGGCCATAGTGTCCCAAAAGCTTACCATCTTTTCAGTTGGCCAATAAAAGTTATCAACCACTAATATTCTAATATTCTAATATTTTTCTAAACTAGCTGTAGTCACTTTGGTAAAGGATTCAGTTTTAACCAAACTAACATTAATAAAACAACGTGAATCTACCTTTGAGTGTGGAACTATCATATACAGCAGCTCGGTCATCTCCAAACAACCATACTTCATGCTATATCCATTCTATACTGAAGATGCAGAACCTTTACCTGCTGATGTGACTGCAGTGGCTGATTTTAACACAAGCTTTTATTAGAGTTGTGACAATCATAACTCCAGCAGGTGAGCAAGATCTCACCCCAACCCCTAACTTATTTTCCAATATCATCCTATGGGCGCTTGTCTAATTTCTTTCAATTTCCTGTCTCCTTCTCATCATCCTGTTTAATATAAGTCTAAAAGGGCAGGGTCCTCTTCCCTCTCTACCAGTCGGCCATTGTTAATTGTTTTACTGTAACATGTATCTTTATTTTGTATATACAATATACAATGTTGTACAATGTTGCAATACAATGTTGTATGCTATACAAATTGATACAAATAGGGCTATACAAATCTATATATATAAACCTGAGTATATGTATGTATGTGTGTGTGTATGTGGCATTAGCCCTGCCCACTCCATATAGCCCTACCCACTCCAGTTAGCCATGTCCTCTTCATTGCTCCCCTGCTCACAGAACCAGACAACATTCCATGGAGGGGGAGGAGCTAGAGGCATAACCAGACAACATTCTATGGAGGGGAGGAGCTAGAGACAGAACCAGACCACATTCTATGGAGAGGGAAGAGTTAGAGGCATAACTAGACAACATTTCATGGAGGGCGAGGAGCTAGAGGCAGAACCAGACAACGTTCTATGGAGGGGAGGAGCTAGAGGCAGAACCATACAATATTCTATGGAGGGGTGGAACAAGAGGAAGAATCAGACAACATTCTATGGAGGGGGAGGAGCTAGAGGCAGAATCAGACAACATTCTATGAAGGGGAGGTTCTAGAGGCAAAACCAGACAACATTCTATGGAGGGGGAGGAGCTAGAGGCAGAACCAGACAATGTTCTATGGAGGGGAGGAGCTAGAGGCAGAATCAGACAACATTCTAAGAAGGGGAGGTTCTAGAGGCAAAACCAGACAACATTCTATGGAGGGGGAGGAGCTAGAGGCAGAACCAGACAACATTCTATGGTGGGGGAGGATCTAGAGGCAGAACCAGACAACATTCTATGGAGAGGGAAGAGCTAGAGGCAGAACCAGACAACGTTCTATGGAGGGGAGGAGCTAGAGGCAGAGCCATACAATATTCTATGGAGGGGTGGAGCTAGAGGCAGAAGCTAGAGGCAGAACCAGACTACATTCTATACAGAGGGAGAAGCTAGAGGAAGAATCAGACAACATTCTATGGAGGGGAGGAGCTAGAGGCAGAATCAGACAACATTCTATGAAGAGGAGGCGCTAGAGGCAGAACCTGACAACATTTTATGGTGGGGAGGAGCTAGAGGCAGATCCAGACAACATTCTATGGAGGGGGAGGTTCTAGAGGCAAAACCAGACAACATTCTATGGAGGGGGAGGAGCTAGAGGCAGAACCAGACAACATTCTATGGAGGGGGAGGAGCTAGAGGCAGAACCATACAATATTCTATGGAGGGGTGGAGCTAGAGGCAGAATCAGACAACATTCTATGAAGGGGAGGAGCTAGAGGCTGAACCAGACAACATTCTATGGAGGGGGAGAGCTAGAGGAAGAACCAGACAACATTCTATGGAGGGGAGGAGCAAGAGGAAAAACCAGACAACATTTTATGGAGGGGAGGAGCTATAGGCAGATCCAGACAACATTCTATGGAGGGGGAGGTTCTAGAGGCAAAATCAGACAACATTCTATTGAGGGGGAGGAGCCAGAGGCAGATCCAGACAATATTCTATGGACTGGTGGAGCCAGAGGCAGAACCAGACAATATTGTATGGGGGGAGGAGCCAGAGGCAGAACCAGACAACATTCTATGGAGGGGAGGAGCTAGTAGCAGAAATGTACAACATTCAATGGAGAGGGAGTAGCCAAGGGCAGAACCAGACATCATTCTATGGAGGGGGGAGATAGAGGCAGAACCAGACAGCATTCTATGGAGGGTGAGGAGCTAGAGGCAGAATAAGACAACATTCTATGGAGGGTGAGGATCTAGAGGACGAACCAGACAACATTCTATGGAGAGGGGATCTAGAGGCAGAACCAGACAACATTCTATGGAGGAGGGATCTAGAGGCAGAACCAGACAACATTTTATGGAGGGGGGGATCTAGAGGCAGAACCAGACAACATTCTATGGAGGGGGGATCTAGAGGCAGAACCAGACAACATTCTACGGAGGGGGATCTAGAGGCAGAACCAGACAACATTTTATGGAGGGGGGGATCTAGAGGCAGAACCAGACAGCATTCTATGGAGGGAGGGATCTAGAGGCAGAACCAGACAACATTCTACGGAGGGGGGATCTAGAGGCAGAACCAGACAACATTCTATGGAGGAGGGATCTAGAGGCAGAACCAGACAACATTTTATGGAGGGGGGATCTAGAGGCAGAACCAGACAACATTCTGTGGAGGGGGAATCTAGAGGAAGAACCAGACAACATTCTATGGAGGGGGGGATCTAGAGGCAGAACCAGACAACATTCTACGGAGGGGGGATCTAGAGGCAGAACCAGATAACATTCTATGGAGGAGGGATCTAGAGGCAGAACCAGACAACATTCTATGGAGGGGGGATCTAGAGGCAGAACCAGACAACATTCTATGGAGGAGGGATCTAGAGGCAGAACCAGACAACATTCTATGGAGGGGGTTCTAGAGGCAGAACCAGACAACATTCTATGGAGGGGGTTCTAGAGGCAGAACCAGACAACATTCTATGGAGGAGGGATCTAGAGGCAGAACCAGACAACATTCTATGGAGGGGGGATCTAGAGGCAGAACCAGATAACATTCTATGGAGGAGGGATCTAGAGGCAGAACCAGACAACATTCTATGGAGGGGGGATCTAGAGGCAGAACCAGACAACATTCTACGGAGGAGGGATCTAGAGGCAGAACCAGACAACATTCTATGGAGGGGGGATCTAGAGGCAGAACCAGATAACATTCTACGGAGGAGGGATCTAGAGGCAGAACCAGACAACATTCTATGAAGGGGGGGTCTAGAGGCAGAACCAGACAACATTCTACGGAGGAGGAATCTAGAGGCAGAACCAGACAACATTCTATGAAGGGGGGATCTAGAGGCAGAACTAGACAACATTCTACGGAGGAGGGATCTAGAGGCAGAACCAGACAACATTCTATGGAGGGGGGATCTAGAGGCAGAACCAGATAACATTCTACGGAGGAGGGATCTAGAGGCAGAACCAGACAACATTCTATGAAGGGGGGATCTAGAGGCAGAACCAGACAACATTCTATGGAGGAGGAATGTAGAGGCAGAACCAGACAACATTCTATGGAGGGGGGATCTAGAGGCAGAACCAGACAACATTCTATGGAGGGGGGAGCTAGAGGCAGAACCAGACAACATTCTATGGAGGGGGGAGCTAGAGGCAGAACCAGACAACATTCTATGGAGGGGGGAGCTAGAGGCAGAACCAAACAACATTCTATGGAGGAGGGATCTGGAGGCAGACGTTTATGTGCAAAATAATCATTCTTTTCTATTTCTAAGAACAGTCAGTTACTATGCCTGGGCAACGCTGGGCTCTACAGCTAGTAAATAATAAAAATGAAAAAATAACAATGACAAGGTAAAAATACTCACTTGCCTAATACTGTGCACACAGTGTAGAAGGCAATAGTGTGTATGCCTTATCTCTTGCAATTTTTATGTTATGGGTAAAGATTCTTTAGTTTGTACTAAAAGTTACTTCACAGCTTTAAAATAATAATATAAATAGTATTAAAAATAATAAAAATAAAAGTTGTATTTTAATTACAAAGGTTATAATATTTTCTGGATTCAATGAAAGATGTAAGCTCTGCTCTAGGACATTACCTTTGCAGCTTTTGGTTTATTGATATTCCACAGGAATAATTAAGCATAAATGTCGCTCAAAGGTTAACTTAATAATAAAGGGTAAAACGGCATAGCATTTATTAAGGAATAAAATTATTACAGCATTATGTTGAACAGAAAATGGGCTACATTTTTAGCATTTTAATGTCATATCAAATACTTTCAACTTATAAATGTTTTGTAATTACTATTATTGTGAAAAACTAATTTGTGGAAAATTAGTGTTAATAATAAGCTCTCTCACACTGCTTGAATTTTGTATGACAGAGCTAAATTATATTTATAACTGTGCATGTAAGTCTAGCTTATGGGGGAAAAAGAACCACTGTATAGACGGGGGTGCACACTTTAGTGAGGTATTTTTATTTTCTTTTTTCAAAATTTGGAAGAGGCAGTACAACACAGAGTATAAAAAAAACAATTAAAACAGTTACTGGGTGACTTGTTTCCCGCCCAAACATACACATGCCTATGGTAGCCGGCAGGAGGGATCAATTATAAACAATAGGCAAATCGTCAATGTAATCTCCTTATACAGACAGTAATTGAAAACCAGCAAGGGTGCAGAAAATGACTATATAATTAAGCTTAGAGGTGAGTTAGGCCGGCTTCATATAGCGGGTTTGATCCGATCCGTGGCTGTCCATGAAAACCGGACAGCTCCGGACTAGATCAGCACACAGAACCGGATGGCCAATATGCCCTCCGGGTCCGGTGTGCTGCCGCACGCAGCTGCAGCTCCTGCTGAATCAGGACCATGGCTCGCAGGGAGCTAGCCGCAGTCCTGAAACAACAGCGGCGTGCAGCCGCAGGTGTCCTATTCCCGGATCCTCCCGGACCGGGGCAATCCGGCCCCATAGGCTCCCATGTTAGGGAGCACCGGATTGCCCCAGATCCGGGAGGATCCTGGCGAATCCAGGAGGGTCTGGGAGAAGGCAATTAGAGGAGATATTCTCCTCTCGGACACAAAAACGTAGCAAGCAATTCTGAATTCTCCCGGATTGTCCTGGACAGATAGAAACCGGATGGCAGAGAGCTTCTATCCGGCCCCAAAATCTGGTCCGGGGCTGTCCGGTTTACACGAACAGCCACGGATTGGATCAAACCCGCTATGTGAAGCCGGCCTTAGGGAAAATACCTGGGGCATTCATAATACATCAAACAACTAGTGTGGTGCTACTTATTAGTCTGATGAGTCTAGTTCCTTCAATCTGCCCCACATGCAGTTGATCAAAGCCTTTACATATACCTCTATGCAGATCACAATAAATGTGCACCATTTGCTGCTTCCAGCAGCCACCCTGTACATTGTTACCTATTGTGGACCCCACCAGGACTGATATAATCCCATGGTGTATGGGGTGCGGTAAGCGGCCCGACACGTATCGCCCAAACAGGTTTTGTCATGTAAGGCTAGCTTCACACCACAGTTTTTGTCTGTCAGGGTGGATCCTGTTTTTGCAGGATCACTGTGACATGACCAGACAGAACCTGATGGGCTGAACCGGATGGCAAATAAGCACCCTGATCCTGCTTTTTGCAGGAATCATTTCATTCATTTCTCCATTGAAAAGCATTGTGAATTACTTCTCCATAGGCTATAATGGGTGGAGCCCCTGTCCATGTTCCTGAAGGAGCATTCTGAGAATGCTCAGTGCTAAAAACCGTATCAGGAAAACAAATCAGGTTTTTTCCGGATCCGGCACCATAGACTCCCATTATATAGAAACCGGATTGAGCCAGATTCTGTCCGGTTTTGTCCGATTTTTGCACCAGAGACAAAAAACGCTGCAGGCTCCTATTTTGGGGACGTTGGAAAACCTGACAAAACCGGATCAGGCACAGAATACACAAAACCTGATGGTCAAATAGGACCACTCCAGCACCATAGGGATACATTGGAGGTAAAACCGGATCAAATTCAAGTCCGGTTCAAACCAGACAGAACCTGATGCACAAAACCATGGTATGAAGCCAGTCTTAAATGTATTTGGCCCGATTTAAGGAAAGCATCCCAGTCTTATTTGGTGATTAACCATGAATGAAAATATATTGGTTAATTGTTGACATCTTTCCCAACTCTACTAGTCAAAATTATATATAACTTGCTGTAGAGCCTGGCGTTGCCCAGGTGTAATGCTTATATATGGTCGTAATGCTCATGTATTGTAATATCACACATATATGGTAAATTAATCTACTAAAATTCTTGTACATACCCTCATCGTCTTCTGCTATGACTACTGCAACCTCCTCCTCCGTGGCCTCCCTGCTAACACTCTTGCACCTTTCCAGTCTGTCCTCAACTCTGCTGCCCGACTAATCCATCTCTCTCCACGCTACTCCCCTGTTTCTCCTCTCTGCAAATCTCTTCACTGTCTCCCAATTCCCCAACGAATCCAGTTCAAGGTATTAACAATGACCTACGAAGCCATCCATAACCTGTCTCTTTCCTATATATCTGAACTAATCTCCCACTATCTTACCTCATGTAATCTTCGATCCTCCCAAGACCTTCTCCTCTCCTCCACAATTATCCGTTCCTCACACAACCGCCTCCAAGATTTCTCCCGAATATTCCCCATCCTCTGCAATTCGGTGCCCCTAAACATCCGATTATCCACCACACTTGGATCCTTCAGACAGAACCTGAAAATTCATCTCTTCAAGAAAGCTTACAGCCTGCAATGACTGAGCCATCGTCCCACCGCCACCAAAGCTACTGCACCCCTAACCTCCTGTCTTCTCCCCAATATCCTGTAAAATGTAAGCCCGCTAGGGCAGGGTCCTCTCCCCTCTGTACCAGTCTGTCATTGCTAATTTGTTTACTGTAAACTATACATACAATTTTGTATGTAACCCCTCTCATGTACAGCACCATGGAATTAATGGTGCTATATAAATAATTATTAATAATAATAATAATAATAATAATAAAGTGGTAATGTATGTATATGTGTGTATGTATCATAGCCTTCTCCTTCCTGTTAGCCACACCCCTTCATAGTTCCATCCCTAACATAGCCCCATCCCTCCTAGTTGCCCCTTCATAGCTCCAATCTTACACCTAGCCCCTCCCAGTAGCCTAAATGAGATGCAGACTGTGAAGTGGGCATGGCTATGTAGAGTGGGCGTGGCTCTGTGGAGTGGGCCTATACCACATACACATATACATACATACATACACTCAGCTTTATATATTAGATTATTTTGAAAACGTTGCTTCATGGAATACTAGTTTATAACTAGACTCAGATGGGCCACTGACAAAAAATTGGACCTGTGACCCAACCTGCATGTTAATCAAAAGTATGGGCCCTTGTAGCATTCTACATCCTATAAGCACAAGAAAACCTACATAACAAGATGAGTATGAAATCCAAAATACACAAAAAATAGCATAAAACGAAAGCTATATTGACTTATTAAAATAGTCCAATAATAAAAGCAGAGGTCATTCACTCTAACCACGAAAAGGTAGAATGGTACAATGCGTATTTTGTCGTGTATTTGGTGCACATCTGCACTAATCATGCAGCAGAGTGTTTTCCCAGCAAAGTCTATGGGATTTGTGAAGTCCTGTCTGCATGGTGCATTTTTTTTCTGCAGATGATACGCTGCATATTTTAATGCAGAAAAATCTGCAGCGTCATTTCTTGCTGTTGATTTTACTGTGTTTTTCACCCAAAATAACTCAAAATAAGCAGCAGATACACAGCAGTGTTCACACTATGGGTATGCGTTGCTTATTTTGTGCCTAGCTTGCATTTAAATCTGCAGGAAGTGATAGTGTTGAAGAGGGTGGAGCAGGATATGACATCTTTGTTTTTTTGGCCAAATTATCAAAGTTTTATTTAAACAGTCACAACACACCTTAAAATCCGATCCACAACAAAAACACAACAAAAACAAACCATTAGGACAGGGATAATTTTGGTGCTATAACAATTATAGTTGCTCTGTGCTCATCCACCTGGGGCTCAGACACCGGCCTCGCCCTGGCCTCACATCAAGGATAATAGAAAAAATTGGAGTCCGGCCCAACAGGAATGGATTTTCCTTTTCTTTTTATTTTTCAAAAAATAAATAAATACAAAAGAAAAATTTACAAGGTCAACATGACCCAGTCAGGCAATGGAATAAAGCGATGTTTGGGTGAGCGCTGGGATATGAAGACAGCTACACTTCAACAAGTATTTTACCTGTAAGTTTAATGTTCAATTCACACTAGGTCCTCTCCCACAACATGTTTCGACGCTCAGGGCGTCTTCCTCAAGTGGATCCACTTGAGGAAGACGCCCTGAGCGTCGAAACATGTTGTGGGAGAGGACCTAGTGTGAATTGAACAATAAACTTACAGGTAAAATACTTGTTGAAGTGTAGCTGTCTTCATATCCCAGCGCTCACCCAAACATCGCTTTATTCCATTGCCTGCATATCTATCTCCCTCGGGGAGAGCGGTGGAGCAGCTCCGGAGCAGAAGACAAACCTAACAGAGGAGAGGAAAACACGTGAGGGATCACGTGCAATTACACAGACGGACACCGAGGAAAAAGGGAAAGAAATCCACACCGTCCAGAGAGAGACCCCGTGCACTCACTACGTGAGCCCCCCTGTTGTGCGGACAGCACAACAGGTAAAGGTGAGTGTAACGGTGATTTAACAGAGGGTGGATATAAAACTTAAAGCAGCGTGGCGCAACCAATTTCTATATCTCATAACATGACCCAGTCAGACTGGACTGGACTGATTATCAGCGCAACATATTCCATTTATTACCCAAATGCTTCATTAACAATATAATAAAGTCAAAGAAAACAACAGAGTAGGGTATTTTAAGTCATGTTGAGACCTGTCAATCCTCACTCTATGAAGCTAAAGGAGAAAAGAGCAGCAAGAAAGGAACATTACTTTTCCCTCACGTCCTATAGTATAACTCCAGACGTTTACCAAGCCTTGATCAAGAACCATTGGCTGATCTTATCTCCCAGCATTTAGAGGACAGAAAGAGGAGCAAAGTACAAATTATATTCATATCCCTAGACACAACCATTCACTATTTTTTTCTACACTGACAAAATGAGATATCAGAGGGTGTGGTGTGGCATTGAGGGTCATTCCACAGAGACCTGGGACTGCAGGGCATAGATCCAAATCTGGGACTGTACAGCTGTATCTGGGATAGTAGGGATTACAAATTAGAGGACTGATTGAATGATTAATTAATCCAAGGTGGCACTGTAAAATAACCTTTACAGCCTATACCCAGCCACTAAAATGTTAATACTTTGTAAACAACATGATAGGCACTGAGGTATATGGTTTATTAAGGTTTTTTACACCTTATTTACTTTAATTGAGGAATTGATTAAGAAATTGAAAATGATGTATAAAAGTCTGGGTAAACCAACCAGTGATTGCTGGACAAAAGGTGTGTGAGGCTAAAGCGTTGCCATATATACCCAAAGGCGGAATAAAGGCTTGATTATCTTCATCATACCCGGAGCGCTGCTGCCTTTTTCAAGTTTGTGCTCGGTTGATATGTACCGTATTTTTTGCTTTATAAGACGCACCTGATTATAAGACGCACCCCCAAATTTGGTGAAGGAAAAGAGAAAAAAATAGTTTTTAATGTAAAATGGGGTCCATCTTATAATGCCAGTGTCCATCTTACAAATCATATACCGTATATGTCCCCCATTCTGGTAAATTAACCCCCCATCCTGGTATATATATACCCCTTGCTGTTACACATAGCCCCTTTGCTGGCACACTGTCCCCCTCTGCTGGCACACTGTCCCCCTCTGCTGGCACACTGTCCCCCTCTGCTGGCACACTGCCCCCCTCTGCTGGCACACTGCCCCCTTATGCTGGCACACTGTACCCCTCTGCTGGCACACTGTCCTCCTCCCTGCTGGCATATTGCCTCCCTTCCTGCTGGCACGCTGCCCCCTTCCTGCTGGCACGCTGCCCCCTTCCTACTGGCACGCTGTCCCCCTCCCTGCTGGCACGCTGTCCCCCTCCTGCTGGCACACTGTCCCCCCTTTTTCTGGCACACTGTCCCCCCCCTGCTGGCACACTGTCCCCCTTTTTCCGGCACACTGTCCCCCTCTGGCACACTGTCCCTTCTGGCACACTGTCCCCCTTTTTTGCTGGCACACTGTCCCCCTTTGTGGCTGGCACACTGTCCCCCTTTATGGCTGGCACACTGTCCCCCTTGGTGGCTGGCACACTGTCCCCCTTGGTGGCTGGCACACTGTCCCCCTTGGTGGCTGGCACACTGTCCCCCTTGGTGGCTGGCACACTGAGCCCCCACAGAGTGCACAGCTACAAAAAAAATAAACAATATCATACTCACCTCTCTTCATCTTCCCTGCTGCTCGCGCTATCCCCGATGACTCTGTGCGATCCCAGCATTCGGGTCCTGTGAGCAGCGCGCGGTATGACGTCACTCTGCAGCGACGTTCACATGACCCGGATGCTGGGACCGCACAAAGTCATCTGGGATAGCGCGGGCAGCAGGGAAGATGAAGAGAGGCGAGTATGATCCTCTATCACCGGGATAGTCAGTGCTTTCCACTCAAAGGAAGTGTGGAAAGTACTGGCTGTTCACATGGCGCTGCCGCCGCTGAGCTGCGGGCCGCTCCATTCACCCCTGTAATATGCGCTGCTCCCGCTGGTGATTGACAGCGGGATGCAGTGAATATTACAGGAGATAATGAGCGGCCCCACGTGATCACGGGGCCGCAGCTGCAGCCTCTTCCAGCCACCTGACAGCCCCCGGACACCGCTCCTGAGCTGGCCTAGCACCCCCCTCCCCATACAGCACACTTGTACTTTCACATTATAAGACGCACCCCCTATTTTCCCCCAAAATTTGGGTGCATAAAAGTGCGTCTTATAATGCGAAAAACACGTTTCGTGCGCCTACTTCATCAGGGGGTCAGAAGAGGGGGCAAGAATACCTGCTATTTATGTCCATTTAGATCATCTGGATTATTTAATCTGGGGTTATTATTACATATTATTCATTGAGTATATTGATTGAAAAAAAGAAGATTGTAAGGGCATAATATATCCAGCATTCTGAATTATTTAGAGCTGGCTATCTTATACAGTTGAGTCACTTATTGTAATTTGAGAATTTCTTTATGTATGGTAGTAATTGTATTTTAAAGTTAAGAATTAAAGCTTTTTTCCTTACTACTATTCTTTGTTCATATAGCACCATTATATTCAGCAGTGCTTCATAGGTGATAATATCCCTATGAGTCTGTCTTTGGAGTGTGGGAGGAAGCATTCAGTATGTAAACACAGGAAGAATATACACTGTTCAAAAATATAAACACTTGCACAAAGGAGGAGGTAGCGGTCCTGCTGCTGAGTTTTTGCCCTCCTTTGTCCCCTTCCATGTCTCCTGGTATCTGCTCCATGCTCTGGACACTGTGTGGACGGACACCCCTAACTTTCTTGCCACAGCTCCCATTTATTACATATGTTTTTGGCAGCCCTGTCGAGTTGGGCAAAGACGAGAAGTAAACAGGGTGAGACTAGAGTACCATTTCTGGTTAGGCACATGGAAGGGCTTGCCACAGATGAGTTAAACATGTCTTATTCCTGCATGCCTCTCATTAAGGCTGATGTACCAAACACCTGTCTTTATACATTATGGTCTATATATAAAAATATTCCCATAATTGCTCAGCAAATTCAAAGGAGGGTTGCATATGAACACTCCAGAAATTCCCAGATTGTCTGTAAAAACAAGACACATTTTTCCACTTTCCATAAAAAACTAAAACAATTTAATGCTCCAGTGATTTTTGTTTTAACCTAGAAGAGTTTGTACAGATTGTTATGATTGCAATTGTCATCATTTTACAGTTCACAGTGAGTGCTTTTAATGTGTTCATATTAGTATCAGTATTAAAGATTATAGTTCTCCAATATGTCTGTATAAGTTGTTGGCTGTTGGCTTGGATATGTAGTCTAGAGGAAATAAAAAATCAAGATGGAAACCCTGCTTCAAAGTAATATTGATTGTTTTGTCATATTGTTTAGTCATCATATAGAAAAGAAAATGAGCTAAAATTCTCAAGGAATAAGTGGATGATCATGTCTCCATTGAAATACATTGGGTTTGTTGATAAACCAGAGAAGCTCCTGAGATCACCCCAAAACATCCCATGGCACACAATTACCCTAAAGAATAGGACGGTGGCAAAAATGCTGAAAAACACTGCACATTAAGGCAAAATGTGCATAAACATTTGGTAACATTACTTTAGCTAGTAGAGCTGTACAGATAAAAGGGCCATTCTTCTAAGTTGGCAAACAAAGAATATTCCTAAGCCTATATAAAACCAAACAAACATGTAAATAATGTGAATCCAGATCAGGCAAAAATAAAATAGAATATCATATAGATAGACCACGATAAACCTTCCAATATGTTCCAGTGTACCTTAGACGACGTCTTTTGCAAGAATTCCATGATTTGGTTTGAGTGGTCACCCGGGGGTTCCTGTTACCCAGAAGGCTATTGCTAGTGTCTTTTAGTGGTCTTCCATGCATACTCTAAAGTAACCTCTTGAGCTAGGAAAGTGAGAACTGATGTTTCCCAATCATCTTCCTTACACAGGGAAGGACACAACTAACAATGATAGCTGCAATAATTAAGATGACAAGAATAACAAAGCCTATCTAATCCAGCCATCTTTGCCATCCCTTCATGTACAGAGAGTATTAGTCCCAGGGATCTTCTACACCTGAATTCCTTTATAATTCTTATTGTAGAGAATCTGACACCGCGCTCTGACACCGCGCTCTTCCGGGTCTTCATGCTTCCTCCGGCGCACAGGCAATAACGTCATTGCCTGCGCCTGCCGGTCACAAGCAGGAAGAAGCATGAAGACCCGGAGGAGCACGGTGTCAGAGCGGCGACAGCGACAGGGATAAGTATAATGATGTATTACTTTACAGGTGTGCGGCAGCAAGGGGGGCCCTGTATACCACTGATGGGGGGGGGGCTGTATACCACTGCAGAGGGGGCCTGTATACCGCTGGGGCCTGTATACCCTGGGGCCTGTATACCACTGGGGCTTGTATACCACTGGGGCCTGTATACCGCTGGGGCCTGTATACCGCTGGGGCCTGTATACCACTGGGGCCTGTATAGCACTGGGGCTGCTGTATATACTGCTGGGGCCTGTATATACCACTGGGGAGGCTGCTGTATACCACTGGGGCTGCTGTATATACTGCTGGCGCCTGTATATACCACTGGGGAGGCTGCTGTAATACTGCTGGGGCCTGTATATACCACTGGGGAGGCTGCTGTATACCACTGGGGCTGCTGTATATACTGCTGGGGCCTGTATATACCACTGGGGAGGCTGCTGTAATACTGCTGGGGCCTGTATATACCACTGGGGAGGCTGCTGTATACCACTGGGGCTGCTGTATATACTGCTGGGGCCTGTATATACCACTGGGGAGGCTGCTGTATACTACCACTGGGGAGGCTGCTGTATACTACCACTGGGGAGGCCTGTATACCACTGGGGGGGCCTGTATACCACACTGCTGGGGGCTGTATACCTGTGCTGGGGTCCACCCTTGGCTTATACACAAGTCAATAGGTTTTCCCAGGTTTGGGGGGCAAAAGTAGGGGGGTCGGCTTATACACGGGTCAGCTTATACACGAGTATATACGGTATTAAAACTAAAACAGGCACTAACTTTCTCCTCCCCCCTTTTTGAATCCAATATCCAAAGCATATCTGGATTCAAAAACTATGTTGTTACCTGAATTTAAGATCATGAAAAGGTCCCAATCCCTAGATTATAGCTAACTATGAATACAATAAGGCTATGTGCACATGATGAACATTTGGGGTGTACATTTTCTGCATCAAATCTGCATTTCCCGGCAAAAAGAAAACACACGAAATCTGCAAGAATAATAAAAAAATGAGATAACGTGCAACATGTCTGATGTCTCAGCAACTTCACTGGTGTCAGAACAGGCGTCCAGATTTGTGACAAAATTATACAGCAAAAAGCACAATAAAAGTCACTATGTGCACAAGGCCCAAATACTATGTTATGTGTAACTTTAATGAGGACTCCATGCTGTGGGCTTGTCACCCCCCAGTGATGGGGCCTCTCCAGGTACAGTTCTCTGCTACTGTAAATCATGTCCTTGAGATACTTTAGGCTGCTGCATTGAAAATATATCAGTGTAGAGACATGGAATAGAAAAGCAAATAAGCTAAAATTGATTTGCTAATTAGGTAAAACTCAGCAGACTGCTCCAGTATCTCCAGTATCATGAATAAATCTACATTTGTGTGGAAAAGATGTCCATTATTAAAATATTTGGGGTTGGAGCAGTAAAAATTAAAAACTATTGATAATTACTTTTACCAATACCCTAAAGTGAGACTATAAAAATAAAACATGATCTGGGAAGAATTAGATGTTAAAATGTAGCTTAAAAGATACAATGAAGCATGTGCATGGCTGCCATGTTAGGTGGTGGGGGTGGTGCCTCTCTGTGGGACTGGCTTTGTTTGCATCAAGTCTCCTCCCCCAAATTTAAACAGTATCTCTACAGTTCATTAACACTTCCTGTTAGATAGAGAGAGCATCATGGACATTTCTCTCCTGCATTTTGCACTTTTTCTGTGGAGTTATAATGATGAATCTCTACATTTTTCCCCTGGACCATCCATCCACTGTTGGCAAATTGTATATATATATATATATTTTTTTTTTATTATCTCATCTTTCTCTGAGGTATGTCATTTAGTCTCTCATGCCAATTATATATACATTTATTTATTTATTTATTTATTTATTTAATCCCAATTAATACTTCATTAATATATGCACTCACATCTCTTACCTTTCCCATTTAACATTTTCTTATAGCTTTCAGCACATAGTTATATCTGACCGGCACGCTGGACTTATCTGAACAAGGGAACTTATATGTGCCTTATTTGTATTTTATTTCTATTATTTATTTTTAATTAGCAGTATACTCATTTAATCATTCAACATTCAGTCTCTCTGCATTAACCCATCACATGTCTCAATGTGGGAAGGGGGTAGGGTGTAACACTAGCAGTGTTATGGGAAACTTGCTAAAAACTGGTCAGACAACTTATCGTCCTTACACATCACTTCCTGTCTAAGGCTGGTTTCACACTGCAGTTTTTTCACTGATCAGATTTGTGTGCCAAAACCAGGAGTGTCTCCAAAATTCAGAACAGGTGTCAATCAGTCAATTATAGTTTTTCTCTGCAACTTCCTCTCCTGGTTTCTCTCAGGGTTTTGGCACACAAATCTGATGGACACTGATCAGTGAAAAAACTGCAGTATGAAACCAGCCTAAGTGTATTGTCCAAACATTCATTCATCCCTTAGTGTGTCTCTTACCATGAGGCCTTCACTCGGCGGCCATCTTTGCATGGACACAAGTATATTCACAGATTCTCAATCTTAGGCAATCCTAACCCATCTTTTCCAAACATTCTTTTATACTCCAGCATTTTTGTCTTAACACTATTTAAACTCTCATTTCTCTACTGTCTTACATTTCTTTTAGTATATTTGTTATTTATTTACTTACTTTCATTTACTCGACAAGTCTCTCATACTTGCCATATGCTAGCATCTTTTAAGGGCACAAAAACCAAGAAACTATAATATTTATATAAAAAATATATCAATTTAAAACCACCACAAAATGGCCGTCACAAGTGACCATATGGCCCATTTACCAAAGCACATAGCATCACAAAATGGCTGACAACAGAGAGCACATGGCATCACAAAATGAAGTTCAGCAGAGAGCACATGGCCTTATACCACCATCACCAACCGTGAACATGATACATTCTTGTAACACACATTACTTAAAACTCTGTCCTTTTTCTATTTTCTTCCTCTTCTACCCAATTTTCTCTATACAAACTCTTTCCCATGCCCTCAGCAGTATATAACAATCCATTCAAGGACACTGCTCTCTCCTGGTTCTCTTCCTATCTTTCTGACCGCTCTTTCAGTGTATCATTTGCTGGCTCCACTTCCTCCCCTCTTCCTCTCACTATTGGAGTCGCTCAGGGTTCAGTCCTTGGACCTCTTCTCTTCTCACTGTACACAGCCCCTATTGTTCAGACCATCAGCAGATTTGGCTTTCAGTACCATCTTTATGCTGATGACACACAACTATACACTTCTTCCCCTGACCTTACTCCCGCTCTAATAAAGAACACCAATGACTGTCTAACCACAGTTTACAATATCATGTCCGCTCTCTACCTGAAACTTAATCTTTCCAAAACTGAACTACTTCTGGTCCCGCCCTCCACTAACCTCCCTAAATATGACATCTCTCAGTGTGCGACACCACAATAGTGCCTAATCAGCAAGCTCGCTGTCTAGGTGTTATGTTTGACTCTGATCTTTCCTTCACCCCATATATACAATCTCTCGCCCGCTCTTGCCGCTCGCACCTGAAGAACATCTCCAGAATTCGCCCCTTTCTCACCTTGGAAACCACAAAAACCCTCACTGTGGTCCTGATTCATTCCCACCTTGACTATTGTAATTCTCTCTTAGTTGGCCTCCCCCACACTAGACTGTCCCCTCGCCAGTCCATCCTTAATGCAGCAGCCAGGATTACCTATCTAGCTAATCGTTACTCAGACGCTTCTGCTCTATGCCAGTCATTACACTGGCGGCCTATACACTATAGGATCCATTTCAAACTGCTTGTTCTCACCCACAAAGCTCTTCACAGTGCAGCACCCCCATACATCTCCTCCCTCATCTCTGTCTATCATGCTCTACCCCAAGAAATTAGGTGTATCCACAACTTAGATAGTTTTAGACGATCCCTAAAAACACATCTTATTAAGGCGGCCTATCATGATCCCTAGTCAGTCATCTAGACATAGCCTATCCGCGCTGTCTCAAGTGGATCACAAATAATGGGTTGTGGCCACTTATTCTGCTCCTATCTGTTCCCTATCTCCTCAAGTTGACTATACCATTGTAAATAAGCACCTGTACCTTGTCACCCCCACCTCATTGTTAGATTGTAAGCTCTTATGAGCAGGGCTGCCCTTTTTTGCTCTAATTATTGTATTATATTCTGCTTTGTATTGTTTTTGGCATTGTATTGTATTTTCTAATTGTTTCTTATGATTGTTTAAATGTGAACTTTATATTATGAAGTGCTGTGGAATATGTTGGCGCTATATAAATAAAAATTATTATTATTATATTATTATTATCTTCCAGAACACCTTGTCTCTCCTTTAACACAATCTTCACTGCACTTCTGCCATTCCACATAACTTCATAAGCTATTTGCATTATTTAACATGACTTTTCCCTTCACGAGTCACAACTAATGTACACAGATCTATCTTGCCATCTGAATTAGGTTTAGGGCCAATACGACTGCATTAACTTCTCCATCTTTCTCTATATAGACTAAGATAATGGACACAAAACAAACAGTTAAGACTGGGGAGATGACTTAACCTGAGCACAAGACCTTCACAACCGTCTACACTTCCTATCTGTCCCTGTCTGATTTCCATGTTCTGTAGTTTACAAAAGACACCTGGTCATAATCAATTACAGGCCCACACCACACATACCGAGTCAAATTACTCAAGGTTACGTGGCAAAAATCAATTTACTATTTATCCAATGATCATCAGGCCACTACGTACTGAGTCAATTCACTCTAAGTTACGTGCCACTATTAGGTTGAGTCCCAAAAATCACTCAAAACCATTATTGAGTCCCAAAAATCACTCAAAATCATGCAGAGTCTCAAAAATCACTCAATGCTAAAAACCTCATACTTTGTTTTAGACAGAGTCCTTCACTCAATGCCTATTTTCTCCTCCAAAATTGAAAATCCGTATTATAGGCTACAATCGAACTATACCAGACAATATCCTTTACTTCTACAGACACTGCTCAAAAACCCACTAACTATCAGTCATCTCCCCTCCACACAACACATAGCAGGCCGCAGGCAACTTAGCATGACGGTTCTTCCACAATCGAATGGCCAGCAGTGGAGAAAACCCCTCTGCCGTCTCAGACACCCTGAAAGACCGGACGCGGTCAGGCAATCTGCACAGGGTACCCCGAAAAACAGGTAAAGCCAACAGATAAAATCAGCAGACTTACCGTTTTTGTTAGGCAGGTGATCAGTCTCCTGGCTTGGGGTACTCGGTGCGTCCTGCCGTGTCCTTCACCGGTCATTCAAGGTTTGGGGATTCGCTTATGCATGGCCCCACGTTGGGCGCCAATTTATATGGTTAATATTTCATAATAATATTAACAACAAGTTGCCTGCCCCTGTCCTAATTTATATAGACCAAGTGTCGGCAATGAAAAGTAGACACCAGACACACAGAGTCAGCTGTACACCCTTCCTTGGTCAGTTCCAAGCTCCAAGTGTCATTTATTATAAGAGACATGAGGTTTTCTTCAGTAAGGGGCCGGCCAGCCCTACTCAGATGTATTCATTGGTCAGTGCGTTAGTCCATGGGCGGATCCATGAGGTCATCAGGGGGTGTGGTCTTGATCGAGTATGTCCAGGTGATGTGGCATTCTGTGATTGGTCAGTCTTCTCTTGACTCCAGCTTCGATGATTGGTCAGTCTTCTCTGGACTCCATCTTGCTCTCAGAGAGCATGGTGTGATGTGGCAGGAAATGGCAGCCATGTTTAAATCACAACTTATACAATGTAAAATAATACACTGTATAGATCATTTCTCCCATGCCCTTATGTCTTAAGGTTAATTAAGTATTTGATCCTATGACTCTCCTCAACAGTATATATTATGCTCGGATTCCTTACTTGCTGTCCTGTATAACCATTTTCCAGGTCGTTGCCACTTTGCCATCACTCTCAGTACATGTGTTCACCTTGACCTACAGCTTAATGGATCTATATTACCAGGTGAGTACAAACATTTATTTAATTTATGCATTTTTTTATCTTCAATGAAAGGAACTCTTACAGTCACATGGATTACATAAAGTGTACTATAAATCATCTATAGACCTAGCCAATTGTTGAAGATTTTCTTTGGAGCCTTAATTGCAGATTCAATTATTTGTATCCGCAAAATTGTGTCTTATGCAGTGCAATCTTTTCTGTTAAAATTAGACTGCTTTGTATATATAGAGGACCACATTATAAATCAATGGGATCCATTAATTGTCCCTAATCTGATGGAGCAAACACAGCCCTAATTATGAACAGAAACCACAACCCTATATTGACCAAAACAAACAGAATAAATGTATTGCTGATATTATGTTCTGACACCATACCCTTTTAGAAGAGATTAAACAGTTCTTGTCAGCTTGAAAAAGTTTCTGAAACTTTCTGAAACCCAATCTTGTAGAAATATGACATATAAAATGAACACATGTAAGACTAGGTGCAGGCAACTGTGTATTGTCTCATTTGAGAGAATCGGGTAGATTATGCAAATGTCACTCTTATCAAACTCTGATCAGAATGTGATCATAGTGTAGGCATAGTAAGATCCGATTCTCTCTGATAAAGAGAAGATGGAGAAACACATTTCTCTATCTTTTACATTCTGTCAGTCTGTGGAGATTGAACTGCAATCAGATATCATCCAAGTTCAGTTCAATGGTTACCATGAACTCATGGACTTGCAAATTTGGGCATATATGATTTTTTTTTCCTCAGAACTGCTGGGTCTAAGAAAACAACTTACATGTGCATGGTCTATAGAGCAACAGTTGTTAGATCGTGATGTGATGTTTTGTTGGATCGCACTCAGGCCGACAATTCGGCTATGTGCCCAAGAATTTAAGCTAATTTTGACTGTTTCAGATGATGGCACTGCAAAGCTAAGAGCTGACCTATGGAGGTCTTGCTTAGCTTGATGGGTTTCCAGCTAGACTTGCAGCTAAACATATCCACAAACTGGTTTGAAGCAGAGATCAAGACAATTAAAAGGACTCTTGTACAGTCATTTTTTCTGTATGATACTAATATTACCCTTGAAGAGTGCCTGGGCAGCCCTTTTAAAAACATGTAAAATCATTATTTTACCATTTATATTTTCCTTGCTATAAGCATTTTTACACCTTTGCAGGCAGCTGGTGCATTAGTCCTCTCCATTACTTTCACAGCCAAATAGTCCAGCTGTATAAGTGTTATTTAAATATCCATGCCTATCCAAGCTGGTGTTCTGTTTCTCCCCTCTGTGCTCTGTGCTGGTGAGGGGGGAGGTGTTTTGTCCTGCACTGTGTGCTATTTGTAAGAGATTTCTTTTATATGAACATTGATTTTACTGCAGACATGTAACGTGTGTATCTGCTTAGCAAATGAATAAATTTTCTTATAATCACATAGAAATATCGCAGACTGCACACACTGCACACATGCCTCAGATACACACAATGACATGACAAGATCTGAGCTGCAGCTAAGACCACACATCTCCTTCCCCTCCTTTCTGCTCTGTCTGTAGACTTTGCAATGAGTCACACAGCATAACAGATCACAGGAGGGCAGGACAGTGTGGTGATGAATGAATATTCATTCCTTGGGGAGTGGGCAGCAGAAAACTCACTATGATTGACAGATGGAATTAATCTTTAATTTTGAAGTTTACATAGGATAGGAGGGAAGTATCAATAATAGAAACACATGAACAGAGAGCTTAGAGAACGGAAAAAGAAAATGATATTGGTTACATATGGATTTTTGACCTTTTAATTTGAAAGGTGATTAAAATAAACTAAGAGTGATTTTCATTATGGTAAATCTCATGGTGACTTTTTTTAGTTTGCAAATCTATAGAAAGCAATGTAAAAAATATACCCCAATCAGTGGCTGAGAACCATGAGTGGGTCATGACCTTCAGTTGTATGACATCTCAAAAGACTGAAATATGACAATTTACACTGACTCAAATAGGTCATCTACACTGCCAATATTCTAACTCAGAAAGGGTGGTATAATAACAATGTAAAAAAGTGGCTTCCATTATAGCAGTACGTGGCTGCATGAATACCCAATATGGAACAAGAGAAAAAAACTGCTGGTCTTTCGCTCGGCTAAGGGTGACTGCTCCATGTGACTGCTTGAGGAATAATATAAAAATGAAGAAAAAGATTCCAGCTCCTTAAAATTCCAAGATTTATTTGAGAAAAGCACTTAAAATATGAAATCCATGTCCAAGTAAAAGCAACGTGTTTCAAATAGTGATGAGCGAGTAATAAAATAATTGGGGTCGGTTAGCTCTAACTGAATACTTTGAACAAGTAAAATTAAAACGTAACGAATCTAATACAAGTCACTGGGGAACTCACTCAGATCCTAATACTGAAACAGTTCAAAGCATTCAGTTACAGTAGAGCTATCCGAACCCGAAAGTCTTACTACTCACTTATCACTAGTTTCAAATTAATGTTCTTTGTCAATATTGCTAGGGCCACATTTGCGTTGTTTTTTTGGTATGCCGGATCTGGCATAGAGCTGCATGTTGACAGCTTTACCGGAATGTTACCGTATTGTAACGCTGTGTTAACACTGCCAAAGAGTAATATGGGTGACGGGACCTGATGCCATCAGTGTTTAGCTGTCCGCTACAAAATCGCATGAGATTTCAAATTCTGGCACTCTCATGCCGGCGTCCCGTCACCCAGGTTACTCTATGGCAGTGTCAACCCTAGAACCATACCTGGGGCCTCGCAGGCCCGCCAGGTTACTTGTTTTCTATTTTCTGTAAAAGTACTTTAGTTTGAATTTTGAAAATCTAGGTAATCCTCAGGTATATAGTTGTTAGTAATTTCCAGTTATTCATATATTTTTATGTTACAGACATTTCAGTATAACAACCTTTTTTTGGGACTACCCCATATTCACGCACCTGGGGCCTTTTAGGCCCGTACTAGGTTTACATGTGATATTCAGTCTTTTTGTCTGTATTGTTGCTGGGGAAGAACTTTTATGACTCTGGGAAGAGTGTGGATTCTGCATGACAACATGGTCATGTGATCTTGGAAGGGAGGCTCCCTCACAAAGTCATGTGTCTCTGACCTCATCACAGGTCTTTTTGTCCTAATTGCTGGAACTTTGGCGGAAGAAGTCAGCTTTCTTTTGTCTGGAAATAGAAACTTTCTGAGCTCCAAAACCAGAGGCTTCTACTGCACTACAAGAAAGTGATCTGTTGGAGGTAAGAGGAGGGGGGCTGCACTTTACCTGCTTTATATCGCTTGGTGTGCTGGGACCCTAACAAAGAGTCTTATCACATACTGTTTACAGTGCACAAGCCTGATTGTAATCTTTTTCTTTTTTTCTTTTTAGTTTACTGACATCTAAAATTACAATGGCACAGTCATTCCGCCAGCCTTAGCTGGGGTCACCAGGAGGTCAGATCCATTATGGATCCCCTCCTGGCGGACCCCAGCGCAACTGGGAATGCATCCTTACTTTGCAATTGTAAAATAAATTTTGAAAAGTATTTTTATTTGAGTTAATCCGTGTTATTTGCACACAGGCCTGAAAGGCCCCAGGTGCGTGAATATGGGGTAGTCCCAAAAAAAGGTTGTTATACCGAAATGCCTATAGCATAAAAATATATAAATTACTAACAACTATATACATGAGGAATACCTAGAGTTTCAAAAATCTAACTAAAGTAATTTTACAGAAAATAGAAAACAGGTAACCTGGCAGGCCTGCGAGGCCCCAGGTATGCGTCCGCCAGCCTTAGCTGGGGTCACCAGGAGGTCAGATCCATTACGGAATCCGTCCTGGCGGACTCCAGCGCTAGTGGGAATGCATCCTTACTTTGCAATAAACTTTGAAAAGTATTTTTTTTTAGTTATTCCATGATAATTGAAAACGGGCCTAAAAGGCCCCAGGTGCGTGAATGTGTAGATTTCTATGGGTATGCGTTCTAGGGTTAACACAGTGTTACAATACGGTAATGCTGCGGTAACGCTGTCATCATGCAGCTCTATGCTGGATTCGGCATACCAAAAAACCAACGCAAATGTGGCCCTGGGCTATGGAACACCTTTAATTTGGAGAGATGAAGAAAGTTAATTTGTCAGGTTTGAGGTTTTTAGCAATATCTCAAAATCAAAGTACTTGCAGTTACGCATAACAGAGACATGTCTTCTGATTACATTGGAAATCCAAAAAGTGAATTTTCACTAAATTCTTGATCAATAAGCTGAAACATTCCAGTGATAGGATTTTCAAACTTAAATCAAATGAACATGCTCTTTTGCCAGGTTGGGGATTCTGGTGCAATGTTGAGTATTTCTGTCCATCTTTAGAAGTTAGTTCCCTTTTAAACATCTATGTTTTTGGAGTGGAATAGTCACGTTTTCTTTTTGCTACAAATTATTCACATGCTGATGGTATCTCTACATTTTTTCCTCTTTAAATATATGAGCATTTATATATTAATAAATTTGATGTTCAGACAAATTATACCAATTGTGTACGTTTTGTTCTGTAATGTAATATGGACTGACATGTCCTGCAGCTTAGACAGTTTTTATCGTTGCCATTTGATTAATGATGTATTTAATGTTTTAATTAGCACTTTAAGAAATAGTTTGGTCAATACAGCAGATAAGTACAGGATAATGAGAGGAATATCACTGGCTTCCACAATGGTGTTCTATTGATTTCAAAATCATATTCTATGAATACCACCGAAAAATACAATATTCTCCATCTAGGCTATGGGTTTTCATTTTTACCTTAGCAGCTTCAGCAAATTACTTTTTTGACCTACTAAGATGAGTACATTTTTCATATATCATTTATTGATCTTGTTCTTTTGTAGCAATATCCAAAGCCAAGCTACTTTAGCTACACTTTACTAAATAAATGGCAAAATAAACCATGCTCCCGTCATTGCAAAAACTGTCCTGACATTTTTATTCGTGTTTTGAAATATTCATGGCGAAACTGAAATAAATTACAGAACATAAAAAAAACATAGTGATGTAAAAGAAAATGTAAGATGTGCATGCTTAAATGTATGAACTATTAATTCAGAACAAAGGACAATTAGGATGTTTGTAACAAATAGACATCTTGAAGTTGTGAAGAATTGTAATTCTCTGTATATTAGATCATTATAATTAGTTAATTACATGTAATATTCTACTTTAAGTTAAATTCAGTGTTTTTAAAATCTAAAGCATTTCATCACATTTGCAAACATTTAGCATTTCTTTAATGCATCTACCGTATATACTTGAGTATAAGCTGACCCAAGTATAAGCCGAGGCCTCTAATTTTACCCCCCAAAACTGGGGAAACGTATTGATTCGAGTATAAGCCAAGGGTGGGAAATGCAACCTGGTATATAACCCCCTCATCCTGGTATCTAGTGCCCCCACATCACTGGTATATGGCCCCCCATCACTGGTATACAGCCCCCCATCACTGGTATATAGCACCATCAATGGTATATAGCACCTTCAATGGTATATAGAACCTCATCACTGGTATATAGTTCCTCCACAACATTATATGCACCATTACTGGTATATAGCCTCCATCATTGTACCTCGCACCATCAATGGTATGTAGCTCCCCCATCACAGGGTATGCCCCAATCACTGGTATATAGCCCCTCATCACTGGTATATAGCCCATTATTACTGGTTTATAGCTCCTCATTACCATTACTATATGCAGCCCCCATCATTGGTATATGACCCCCATCATTGTATATAGTCCCCATCACTGGCATATGGCCCCCATCATTGTATATGGCCCCCACCGCTGGTATATGGCCCCCATCGCTGGTATATGGGCCCCACTTTTATTCAGGTGTTAAACATGGCTGCTGGGTACGCTCCTGCCAGTCTCTGGTACTGTCCTTTCACCAGAGTCGGGTTAGTGCAATCAAGCCCCTGCTCTCCTTCATCGGTGTCTCAGTCTCTGGTGGGTTTCTCTCAGCGCTAAAAGGGTTAGTTCTCCTCTGAGGCAGACGTATCATCACTCTGCTCCCCAAGCTCTCAATGCTCTCCAACGCACAGAGCTCAAGAACTGGTGACCACGGGTGCTTGTAGGTCCCCGGTGCCATTAGGTCAATCTCCTGGGAGCTGCTCCCTAGTTCGGCCACTTTTCCCAAGATGTGTCGGGTGTTCGGCAACAGCTCCCTTTAGAAGTCTGGGGCCTCCGGGTTTACGGCTCGGACATGCAGCTTCCATACCATCTGCAGGACCGGGTCCCTGTCTCGTCCACCAACCTCTCTGTGTCATCAGATTCGAGTGTATGAGTGTTGACGAGTGCTGACGTCTCCGCACCCCAAGGGTTCTTCTTCGTCTCTACCGGTCAGTTCTCTCCCTCCCCCGGGCGAGCATGATGGTGTAGCTTCAATCTGCTGGAGTCGGCACCACTCCGCCTCTACACTCACAACTACCACTCCTCATCAATTAATGTTACTCCTCCGGTCTCCTGCTACTGACTCAACAGTCTAACACTGTCCTGTCCCCTTTTGTGGCCTCAGGGTCCACCCATTGTCCCAGGGGCCTGTCACTGCATGTGTGTGTTTTGGGCTCGATTGCACCATCCGAACAGAACAGGGACACTACGCTTCCTAACCAGAAGTGCAGTACCTCTGGTGGCGGTTTACCTGGAGGGGCGCCACATATGCAACTGCTCCAATAAATTTTAAGCTCCATCATTCATGCTGAGGTGGCACAAGTATAAGGTTCATAGAATGCTACAGGAAGAAGAATTAAAATGGGTCAGTGACAGGTATAGGCATATGGTGCTAAGGGAACCCTGCTTAAACCACAAAAAAGACACGCCAAGAAGAGTCTCTGCATTTAAAAAAATTAAGACCAGACACCATGAAAGTGGCATCAAATGACCCAGAATAAAAATTGCATAATGGCACAGCCCGCATGCATGGCACATTGCCTGGAACAGGGCCTGGCCTAGCATTTGAAGGTTAAACACATTCATTAGTAACAGGTGGATTAGTGACATGAGTAGGCATTGGGCCCAGGGAGCCCTGATTAATTTATAAAACACACAACAAAGACTCCTCAAGAAAAGTTTCCACATTTCAAAAATTAGAGCCCGATACCACCAAAGTGGCATCAATTGACCCAGAATAAAAATGGTATGATGGAAAAATCACTGCAACACACTGAAAAGTACAATATCGCTTAGTCTGCCCAATCTGCCACTGGGTGGAAAAGGCCTTGGAGATCCATGGCTTGTTCATCTTGTTGAAAATTAGGCGGTCCAAACTCTCAGGGAACAGCCTGATGCGCTGATCATTCAGGACACTTCCAGCAGCTCTGAAAGAACGCTGATATCCGGGCACGACAAAACCCCTAAGGTGTGACTGGCAAGCTCAGGGCACTCCTCCATTTTTGAAGGCCAAAATACAAAAGGGTCCAAAATCCCCCTGATGACATGGTTATTGAGCTCTAGATACTCCTACACCATCTTCTCCTGTCATTCACTATATGTCAGACTTGTACTCAGTTCAGCTGGTGCATGGCCTGGTTTAACAAATTGTCAAATGACTCCCAGAAATTGTTTCTGACAGTTAAACTGTTGCTACTAATGTTTCTATGCAGATGACTCGATGTCCGCCAGGTTGGAAGTGTAGATCTGTGATGCGTACTTTGTCCCTCACTGCTGTGTTGGGAAAAACCAGTCCTAATATTGTCTACCAGCTTTTTTGATACTCCAGCATGGGCGTGTCCCTGTCCAGGGTGGGAAGCATCTGGCTAAATTTACTCATGTATCGTGAAACCAACAGTGTGGCAACTGAGTGGCAGATAGTGCAGCAAGAAGGCACTCATGTGTCTGATGCATCCCTGAGACCTAATTCCTTGTTTTGTGGATGGCGACATAGAGCTTCTTTCCTCCGTCCTCTCCCACCAACCATCATACAACAGAAAGGGTAATCATTTCTTCCTCATCTCCTGACTGTTCTGTGTTCATCTCCTCTTCATCCTTGTCCTCCTCCATTTGCTCCTCAGCTCCTGCACCTTCACTAACAGTTTTTCTGGTATCAGGAGCCTCCCTCTGTCGCTCTACTCCACCCTGCCATGCCACCTAGCTGTGCAACGAGAGTCCGGATCTTTGCAATATTGAAATCCTTTACACTTCCTCCTCTTTTTTCTCCTCCTCTTTTTCTTTTATCACCACCTCATTCCACAGACCTTTCAAGCATGTAGATGACCAGAATAGTGATGCTAATGATGGCATCTTCAGTGCTAACCATCTTAATAGCCATTTTGAAACTGTACAGACGGCTACAGAGGTCCTTGATCCGTGCCCACTTTGCAAGCATCATTTGCACCACATTCGACTCGCTTTGAGTCACTGTACACGTCATTACATACTGCACAAGGGCTTGTCGCAGGTGCCACAGTTGCTGCAACACGTGCAGGGTGGAATTTCACCGTTTCGATACATTGCTTAACATACGGTTAACTGGTTGTCCTAAAGACCTCTGTAGCAATGCCAGTCAATGAGCTGCGGTATGTTAACGACAGAAGTGAGCACACAGTAACAGTGACTGGTGTACCAGCTCACACAGGCTGGGATGGTGACATAGGAAGAGCTGGACAACCAGACTGAGGCTGCGAGCGATGCAAGGCAAGTGTGTAAATTTGCCTTGATGTAGGGCCGCCACCAGGTTGACACTGTTATTTCACATGGCCTTCCCCACTAAAGATTTATTGGGAACCACCATTGCTGAAAGTTAGTCTGCATAGCTGTCCACAACTCATCAGCTGTGTGACTAACATCTCTAAGGCATTTTAATTTCAACACCGCCTAATGGTAAGCCCTGGCAGCTCAATATGGAGGTGGGGGATTCTCTCATGAGAGTTGTAACATTAAGCAAGAGATTAATGGCTCAGCTGGAGTCCCCAAAGTAGTGGATGAAGCGGTACATACAGAGGTTTATCCCAAAAGTCTTGGGGATTTCAGCACTTGAGGAGTAGCCCCTTCACTGCCTGGTCTTGCAGCCACCAGAGTCACCCAATGCCCAGTCACGACAATATAATGCCCCTGGCCCTGGTTGCAATCCAGGTGTCAGTAGTGATATGCACCCTGTCACACACAGAGTTTCTAAAGGTGATGTTGTCTGCAACATGCTGGTATAGCACAGGTATAGTTTTCCTTGAGAAGTAATGCGACAGGGCAACTGATACTGGGGGCTGCAATGGGCATCAGCTTTCAGAAACTATCTCTATCCACCAGTGGAAAGGCAGCATTTCCGTGGCCAACAAATTGGAGATGGTAAAGTTTGAATTTTTGCTTTGTGATGTCTAGGAGGAAATAATCCTTTTTATGACCACAACTGAGGGACTGAGGGCTGGCTGCTGTACTGAGAGAGGGTGGAGTAGGGTGTATCCGACAAACTGTTGCCCTGTGAGGGTGGTGCACAGGGAGATGTTATGTTGGGTTGACAAACAAGTGGTGTGCTCGGTGTCTGAGATTGATCAAAAACAGCAGGCATGTACAGTTCCATAACAGCTGATATGCTCTCACTTGCCCCGACATGAGCAGGTAAACAAGTGGAGGTTCTGTGACTGGACAGCTGCTGAACAAAATTTGCCACTGTGACGGTGGAGGAAAAAGCAGCAGATACGGTTGATGTGGTGGTGGATTGTGCTCATTAAGCCTGCTTGACACAGTTTTAGCGCAATAACTTTGCCAGAGTAACGCATGGTGCTGGTAATGAGGCGGTTTATGTATGTAGTATTCGCATTGTTTTTTTTTTTTGCCTCCAATAAAGTTTTTTTACAAACGTTACAAATAACGTGAGTTGGGTCATTCTTTGCAGTGTCAAAAAAGGCCCAGGCTATATACACAGAAATTAGGGATGCTTCCCTCACTAACAATTTTAGTAGGGGATGCTCTAGTACCAAAAACAACAATTGAAAAGATAGAAAGAGGAATGCTTGGTACTATAAAAGATCACTCTACCCAAAAGTTGTGGAAAACTTGTGAAATTTGTTTTTTTTATAAACTTTTAAAGGGCACATCATTAAAAATACATATACAAGTTAAAATCAAAGTATAACATATGGCTATAATTTCTCACAAAGTTGTTCACAGTACAAAAGGTGCCCAATTCAAATCAGCCTGACGAAGGTGCTCCTCAGGTATCTGAGTTTCATCATCACCTCCATCCCCAAGGATTAATGTCTGGTGACGAGGGTCTGAATTCTGCTGTGACCCTACTTTGTCCATCCCCAGATCCAAGTCCAAAAGATTTTGGGCATCAGTGCAAATGCTATCCTCCTTTGGAGTATGGGAATCTTTGGACCAGACTTCTGATGCCCATGGAATAGAATATGTTAACATCTCTGCATTATCACCCATCTGTGTTTCCCCACAATCAGTTGTGTGGTTGGCAGTTGTGATAAGGGGTGACACATGGGTAATAGGGGTGCACCTCTGTGGACTGTACTGTCTATGATGTTAAGATGGAGGAACAGGAGGACAGGCCACTTGATGCAACTCTTGCCATGAACTGTAGCAAAGGCTGGGGTCACAGTTGGCATGAGTTTTTTTTAGTGATTTAACAAAACTCATGCGTTTTTTCATGTCAGCATGAGTTTTTTAAGGTGTGTGATGGCTCCCTGCGTTTTTGGCTGCGTTTTTAAATCCGCACCCAAAAATAGTGCATGTACTATTTTTTGGTGCGTTTTTATAACATGGGCCCCTATGGAAAACGCATGCAAAAACGCATGTACAATTAGTACCATTTAGTGCCATTCAAAAACGCATGCGTTTTCCATAGGAGCCCATGTTAAAAAAACACATGCATTTTCTCAAACGCTTGCGTTTTTTTAACATGGGCTCCTATGGAAAACGCATGCGTTTTTGAATGGTACTAATTGTACATGCGTTTTTGCATGCGTTTCCCATAAGGCCCCATATTAAAAAACGCATGCGTTTTTGGAAATGCACCAAAAATGCATGGTACGGTCACACATGTGTTTTTGCTATTAGGGCATGCGTTTTTTAACATGGGGGCCTATGGGTGCGTTTTTTACATGCGTTTTTGAAAACGCAGGTCTCCAAAAACGCTTGTAAAAAATGTAACTGTGACCCTAGCCAAAAGCTCTTTCTGGGCCTCATGCATAACTCATATAGCTCTGCTGCTAGCAAACAAAGAGACTAGAGTATGCTGTCCACTAACAGACGTTATCACTTCACTTGGGATACGGCTAGCCAGTGTTTGGTCAGTACCGCTTTCAGTAACATTAGTAGTAGCACTTACCCCATGTATACCTTGAAAAAAAGCCTGCTCTCCCTTCTACCATGCCTATTTCCCTTCCTCTTTCTACCATGACCTTGGGATTTCCCACTCATGTTTAATACACACTGAGCACTTGTTTGAGGCCTACCACATTTTTAATAAATAAGTTAATTCAGCTCAACACCAATTCATCTGGAGTGATCAATAATACTAGTGGGAAACAATGCAATGACAAATTTATTGTTAATGATGCATATAACACATTTGTGCATTTGCCAATAATCTGTATTCTAAATGTAGGAATGAAATTAAATAATGCGATTGCACATTTTCAAGAAGCAATATTCATAGTATGGTGTTTCAGGAGTGTGAACAGAACTATAAGACCATGTATGGCTAGGGTCACATCTACGTTTTTTTTTTTAAAACCTGATCCGGTTTTGAGCTTTCAAAAAGCTGAAAACCGGATCAAGAAACGCTCCTCATAGGAGCCAATGCTAAAAACCGGATTGCTTCACAAGCAATCCGGTTTCTGTCTCCGGCTCTGCAGCCTGGTGAAAAATCATGCAGGCTGCAGTTTTCGGAGCGGTTTTAGCATTCACAATACGGGAATTGGATTGCTCAGGATGTGTAATCCTGAGCAATGCGGTTCCCGCATATACTTTGCTTATCCCGACTGCCGCCGGGATAAGCAAAGTGCTCTGTATTCTATAAAAGTTATAATTTAATAAAGAAATGTTTGATTAATGTCACTAGGGGTTGCCCAGTCCGCCTAGAGACCTTACACCCACTCAGGTGGGCTTATCCTGCTATAATCTATTATGTCCAAAAGCGCCGGGCTCCTCAGAGCAGCGCGCATGACCCCACAAACTGACCCCCCTGTATCTTTATACTGCCTGTCCCTGCACCCCCTCTTATCATCTCTAGCCATCCCTTTTGCTGAAGAAAACGATGTAGTAAAGTATAGAATAAAGGTTATAATTACCTTCTCCTGTGTGAGTTCTCTGTATCTGTAAAAGTGTCCAAAGGCGGGCCTGTCTGCTGCTCCCTCCGCCCGCTTAGTAATTATGCACGCCCCCTCTGGGCTTGCTGCAGTGCTGAGAGCCTGGCCGCATCATGAAAGGGGTAGGGCTACTGGTATGATGTGATTTTGGACCCGCCCCTTTCATGACGTGTCCAGGCTCTCAGCACTGCAGCAAGCCCAGAGGGGGCGTGCATAATTACTAAGCGGGGGGAGCAGCAGACAGGCCCGCCTTTAGACACTTTTACAGAAACAGAGAACTCACACAGGACGAGGTGATTATAACCTCTATTCTCTACTTTACACAATCGTTTTCTTCTGCAAAAGGGATGGCTAGAGATGATAAGAGGGGGTACAGGGACAGACAGTATAAAGATACGGGGGGGTCAGTTTGTGGGGTCATGCGCGCCGCTCTGAGGAGCCCGGCGCTTTTGGACATAACAGATTATAGCAGGATAAGCCCACCTGAGTGGGTGTAAGGTCTCTAGGGGGACTGGGCAAGCCCTAGAGACATTACTCAAACATTTCTTTATGAAATAAATAGTTTTACTATACATAGAACAATAATAATAATAATCCCTGCGGATTACACATCTTGAGCAATCCGGTTACCGGACTGCGGCTTCAGCAATCCGGTTCCCGGATTGCTGAAGGTATGAAGACAATTGCGTTCACCGCATCTGCATCTGGATGCGGTGAACGCAATTCATGTTTTAAGTGTGACCCTAGCCTATGTGAAGCATACAATGGCCATATGCTGTTTTTATCTGAATTGCTATCACATAAGTGTAAAAGAAATGGCCTCACCTGCTGCTCACCCTCTGCAATAAAAAAGGTTTACTCTCCACAGAAAAATTTAAAAAAAATAACAAAAGAATAAATAAATAATAAAATACAAAAACAATTCCAAAAAAGTAAACAAATTAAGATGCCTAAGGCTGGCTTCACACTGCAGTTTTTTCACTGATCAGTGTCCATCCAGTTTGTGTGCCAAAACCAGGAGTGTCTCCAAAACTCAGAACAGGTGTCAATCTTTCAATTATAGTTTTTCTCTGCAAATTCCTCTCCTGGTTCCTCTCCTGGTTTTGGCACCCAAACACTGATGGACACTGATTAGTGAAAAACTGCAGTGTGAAGCTAGCCATAGTTAATGTTTTAAGGACATTGTAAACTTCCTGGCCTTCACAACTTCTGCCACATCAGGTACTGTTTTCAAAATTCACACCCTGTAGGTTATATTATTATTATTATTATTATTATTATTATTATTATTATTTTAAACTCCAGGAAGCTTAAAAAATTATTTTAAAGCTCCAAAAATTTATACAGGTTGAAAAAAATGGTTAGTGGTTTTTCCCAGCTACTGGTTCTTCCGGCGAGCATTTTGGCCCTGCAAAAACAGGTAAAGTTTTAGGAACATTTTATATTTCAAACTTTTTTCCCGAACAAAGCCACGTTCTGCGATTTTTTTGGCATATTGCTTGGGTTTCCGATCGTAAACAGAATCTGTTTGCACTGCATTTGAAATTGGCAAAAAAATGTTCAAGGACAGTTTACTCAGTCATATGTACATTACTCTACATTTATCAATGTTAAGTTTAATTTGCCAAGTGTTTGCCCATTGAGACAGTTTATCCAGATTGTTTTGTAATATCGTACTGTCAAAGACACTTTTTAATTTCCTAGATTTGGTGTCCTCAGCAAAGACTGACGCTTAATTTTTAATCCCATCCATAAGGTCATTAATAAAGAGTTTAAAATTAATCAGTCCTAGCACAGATCCCTAAGGCACTTCCCTTCATTTAGAAAATGTTCTCTTTATGACAACTCTTTGTTTCCTGTCAGTTATCCAATACAAAGTAGAAAGTATTTGTAAAGTGTAAAGAAAATGATCATGGTTTTCTAAAAATTTTAAAATTTAGATCTGAGAATTACGATGTACAGTTGTGGCCAAAAGTATTGACACCCCTGCAATTCTGTCAGTTAATACTCAGTTTCTTCCTGGAAATGATTGCAATCACAAATCCTTTGGTATTATTATCTTCATTTAATTTGTCTTCAATGAAAAAATACAAAAGAGAATGAAGCAAAAAGCAAAACATTGATCATTTCACACAAAACTCCAAAAATGGGCCCTACAAAAGTATTGGCACCCTCAGCCTAATACTTGGTTGCACAACGTTTAGCCAAAATAACTGCAATCAATCGCTTCCGGTAACCATCAATGAGTTTCTTACAATACTCTGCTGGCATTTTAGACCATTCTTTTTTGGCAAACTGCTCCAGGTCCCTGATATTTGAAGGGTGCCTTCTCCAAACTGCCATTTTTAGATCTCTCCACAGGTGTTCTATGGTCAGGTCTGGACTCTCAACCCATTTTCTAGTGCTTTTTGAAATGTGTTTTGGGTCATTGTCCTGCTGGAAGACCCATGACCTCTGAGGGAGACCCAGCTTTCTCACACTGGGTCCTACATTATGCTTCAAAATTTGTTGGTAGTTATCAGACTTCATAGTGTCATGCACACGGTCAAGCAGTCCAGTGCCAGAGGCAGCAAAGCAACCCCAAAACATCAGGGAACCTCCGCCCTGTTTGACTGTAGGGACCGTGTTCTTTTCTTTGAATGCCTCTTTTTTCTCCTGTAAACTCTATGTTGATGCCTTTGCCCAAAAAGCTCTACTTTTGTCTCATCTGATCAGAGAACATTCTTCCAAAACGTTTTAGGCTTTCTCAGGTAAGTTTTGGCAAACTCCAGCCTGGCTTTTTTATGTCTCAGGGTAAGAAGTGGGGTCTTCCTGGGTATCCTACCATACAGTCCCTTTTCATTCAGACGCTGACGGATAGTACGGGTTGACACTGCTGTACCCTCAGACTGCAGGGCAGCTTGAACTTGTTTGGATGTTAGTCAAGGTTCTTTATCCACCATCCGCACAATCTTGCGTTGAAATCTCTCGTCAATTTTTCTTTTCTGTCCACATCTAGGGAGGTTAGCCACAGTGCCATGGGCTTTAAACTTCTTGATGACGCTGCGCACAGTAGACACAGGAACATTCAGGTCGTTGGAGATGGACTTGTAGCCTTGAGATTGCTTAAGCTTTCTCACAATTTGGTTTCTCAAGTCCTCAGACAGTTCTTTGGTCTTCTTTCTTTTCTCCATGCTCAATGTGGTACACACAAGGACACAGGACAGAGGTTGAGTCAACTTTAATCCATGTCAACTGGCTGCAAGTGTGATTTAGTTATTGCCAACACCTGTTAGGTGTCACAGGTAAGTTACAGGTGCTGTTAATTGCACAAATTAGAGAAGCATCACATGATTTTTCTAACAGTGCCAATACTTTTGTCCACCCCCTTTTTAATGTTTGGTGTGGAATTAGATGCAATTTGGTTTTAGAACAATTCTTTTTGTGCTTTTTCATTAAAGACAAATTAAATGAAGATAATAATACCAAAGAATTTGTGATTGCAATCATTTTCAGGAAGAAACTGAGTATTATCTGACATAATTGCAGGGGTGTCAATACTTTTGGCCACAGCTGTATATTTGCATTCAGGCACCTGTAGATGAAAGTCTCAAAATGACTCATTTTTACATGTTACGTTTTCCATGCTTGCACCATATATCCCGGTCCACTTTTGTGTGATTAATCCACTAGATACACTGAACACTTTCTCTGATAGTAAACTCTTAGCAAACTGGGCTAGTGCTTGACACTGGTCCAATTTGTTAAGCCATAAATCCATGGGTTTAAGGTCCAGGTTATGTGTCTGAGATAGCCTAGATATGACTGAACAAGGCTGTGTAGCCCGTGTATCTGTGATTGCTGAAGTTCACCAAGTTATCCCATTGCCAGAAGGAAACATATTGAGCATCATACATTGTAAGTAGGTATAGACCAGTGATTATTTCAAGGTGTTTGAAATTAGTTTAAGTAAAGACTAGAGATTATTTCAAGATACCTGAAATGAATCTCATGAACGACATCCAGATTGTATGGCTAAAGATTATTCCAAAATACCTATAATTTGTTTTACTGGAGAGAAGACCCCTATACAAACCCTTGAGTGATTAATTAGTACATTGAGTCCACCTGTATATAATTTCTTCTCTGTATATCTGTCGAGGTAAAGATATGTTTTTATCTATATTTTATAGTATATATATATATCTATGTCATTTATACTTTTATATTTGTTTTTCTTTTATAACTAATATATTGGCTTATAGTATTAAATGGAACAATAAGTTTTTCTTCTGTTCAGGTATATACTCAAGATAAATATATATATCTATTTATCTCTCTCATCTCTCTCTCTCTCTTATTCTTTCCTTCTCTCCTCCTCTTTCCCCTTTCTCTCATTCTCTTCATATCTCTCTCCTTTCTCCTCTTTCTTACTCTCTTCACCTCTCTCCCCTCTTTCCTCTTGCTTCCCTTCCCCCTATCCATGAATATGTTTTAAATAAAGTGTTTTGCAGATGTATGTGAGACTGCTGAAGGAACAAAATGCAATGTACCAAGTTGTCCTTGAAGTAGAGGCCTGCTTTGTTGGTACTAGGCTGTGCCATGAGAAACTGGAGATGGCTGCATAACAGAGGCTAAAAGATGACACCTGGACTGATTGGAGGATGGACTTACGAAAGACAAAGAATTACTTATTACTAATAAATAGACAGCGTAATCCCACCTAAACTCTTAGCATAAATACACCCCGTTTTGGACATTTACATGCTTATCTTCTGGACTATAAAAGATGGTGTACCCGGATATGCAGTTCAGTTGCTGTGTATATTTTGCCAATGCTATTAAAGCACCGAACATGATTTAAGTTTAAATCGGATAATCAGTCTGATTTTATACTTATTTGGTACCGCATGTTCATAGTCTGATTTGGAGTGACCGGTGAAGGAGTGGAAGGGTTAAATTGCCTTGTCATATCTATAACTGAGCTGTGAAGGCCTCAGAGGTTTGTTTGAGAACATTAGAGATCAAACCGCAACATAAAATCAAAGGAATTCACCAGCCAAGGCAGGGATAAAGCTGTGGAGATGAGTAATGAAAACTTAGGTTATAAAACAACATCTCACAGAGCACTTTTCAATCCTTCATCCAAAAAAGAAAGAGTATGGCCCAACTGCAAACCTCCCATGACACCTAAACTGATATCCCAATCAAGAAGAGCACTATTTGGAGAAGCAGGCAATGGTCACTCTGCTGGAGCTGCTGATCATAGGACAACTATGAGGCCATGTTCACATGTTCAATATTTGGTCAGTAATTGACATCAATATTTGTAAGTAGAGATGAGTGAGTACCGAAATATTCAGCAAATAAAAATGAAAGATTGCCTTACCATGGGAATATAGCCAGGTTACTCTGTTTCATACATAATCTGGGACTCCAACCCAAAATATTCATAATCGCTATACTCGTAAAGAGTACTTTGTAATAATTGAGTGCTTTTTCCGAATAGAGAGTACAGTGCAAGTCAATGAGAACTGTAATTTTCTGCTGGACCCTACAAAGAGGTCTGGGGTCCTGAGGAGAAGGCTGAAATGGATGTGAAAGTGATGAAACAGAATGGGAAGAGCCTGGAGACTATGTCTGCATGCATTTCTGACTCACATATGGTTTCTGGGAATATGTTTGTCCCAGTATTATGCTACTTTTACAGATACACAAGAACACCTACCAAATCTAACCTAAATAGCATTATACAGGTTAAGAAGCAGGTTTTCTTGCATAATTACTTGTATATAAGGCTAAATAAACCAGAGGAATAAAGAAAATCCCCTTTAGTGTTTGTTCATACGTACTGTTGTGGCTTTTTTTTGCCTTTTATTATTGGGAGAGCCCTGACTTATACATTTTGTAGGTCCCTTTGTCATACATCATTTTTAGCTAGCTATTCCCCAGCACTTTACAAGGCCGGCTACAACATGCTTGTTGGTATGTTGATCTTTGACCTGAGAGGCTTCAGGTGGCCCTGTAAAATGCATTTTTTTTTTTTTTTAACACAATAATTTTTATTAAAAGAAAGAGGGTGCAAGTAGCATTTTTTTACAGTTCAGAAAAGAACAGGTAATCAAAAATTGCAGATACAAGAGTTGTATAGTTTCAAATCTCAGATATTTAGGAAGGAGTGGGGAGGGGGGGGGGGGGGAGAGTTGGGGGAAGGGAAAGTATTGAGTTGGGGGGGGGGGGATGACAGAGGGAGCAAAACATCAACTGACTTGTGAGCGACCAAGACGACCAAAACCTAGTTCAATAAAGAGGCCTTAGCTTAAGTAGGAAGAGGCGATGCCAGGTGATGTGAAGCCCAAAGTTTCCAAGCTTCCAACGTGGGCTCTTTATCACTTCGAGTGAGGGCTAGGTGATATTCATATGAAAATATCAAGTTTAGTCTGTTCGTCACTTCAGAGAGGGTTGGTGGAGAAATAGACTTCCACTTTGCTGCGATGCTTAGTCTGGAGGCAATTAAAATGTAGGTCAGCGTCTTACTTACTACTGGGTGGAAATCACGAACTCCTATGTGGAGTAACGCCAACTGAGGGGTCAGAGGGATCTGAGTGTCCAACACCTCAGAGATTAAATGTGTAATCTGGTGCCAGAACAAGGCGATTTTGGGGCAGGACCACCACATGTGGGTTAAATCACCCTTCCCTCCGCATTCTCTCCAACAACTAGGAGAGAGGTTCGGGTTGAACTTTTGCAAGCGGGTCGGGGGGAGATACCACCGTAAGTGAATCTTTTTTAAGTTTTCGAGGTGTGTAATACATCTGGTTGAACTGGATATTATCTTAGACGCCCCTTCCCATTCTTCCCAGTCTGATTCAAAGTTTAAGTCTGCCTCCCATTTATGCATGTAAGGAAGTTTGTCAGGAGTGTCCAGATGCAGGAGGGCGGCGTATATAATGGAAAGGCCTTTGGTTTTTTTTGGATCTGAAAGAAGATACATTTGAAATGGGGTAGGACAAGAGAGGAGTACCCCAAGTTCTTTACGGCATTGGTGAGACTGGAGGAAGTGTCGGAGTTGCATGTACTGTAGGAAGGCCGTACTTAGCGAGGGCGCATCCCTCATCAGGTCATCAAAGGATTTGAGAGTACTATTGGAGAAGAGATCACCTAAATTTTTTATCCCTGCTTGGGACCAACGGGCCACGTCAAGGGGGGGGACATGTAGTTTCAGAGTCGAAAGCGGAATAACCGCCGTGGGTAGTTTAGTCCAGTTTCTTGGTGCTTCTCTCCAATACTCTACCAAGGTCCTAATAGAAGAAAGGGTCGATGGATGCGACTCCTTCACAGGGGAGAGAGACTCCGCAGCCAGTATTCCCCGCAAATCACCCCCTCTAACCAAGTGGTTCTCTATCTGTAACCATCTCAGTTGGTTTAGCCTTTCTTTAGCGTTCCACCACGTTTTTGCCTCCTCCAAGATCACAGCTCTGTGGTACGACTTGATGTCTGGGACCCCCATTCCTCCCCTGTGCATAGGGAGGAACATGATTTTTTTGGATACCCTGGGTTTCTTTGCGGCCCACACATATGTATTCACCAGGTTCTGAACCTTTGTCAGGTATTTATTAGCAATCCTGAAAGGAATACATCTGAGTAGATAGAGAATTTTTGGGAGCAGAATCATGCGGAAGGCCTGGATTCTGGCCATCCATGACAGCTCCAAGGCCACATGATCAGTTAAGGCCTTCTGCAACGTCCGCTTGAGACCATCCATGTTCACAGGCACGACCAAGGAGGAGGGGCAAAGGGTGACTCCTAGATAAGGTATTCCCTTCGGACACCACTGGAAGGGATAGGAGGCCTGAAGACGAGATGCAAGAATAGGGGAGACACATATTGGTAGAATCACTGATTTTGAACCATTGAGTTTGTAAAATGACAAACTAGAGAAGGTCAACAAGATTGACATAATAGCCGGAAAGGAGGACGAGAGGTCGGTACAAATTATGATTATGTCGTCAGCGTATAGGCCTATCTTGTGAATTGAGTCCCCGACTCGGATTCCCGAAATGCGAGTATCAGCCCGTATACATGCTGCCAGTGGCTCCACCACCAGGGCAAAGACTATTGGGGAGAGAGGGCACCCCTGTCTGGTCCCATTAGAAATCTTAAACCTTCGCGAAAGGAAACCTGAGGAGAGGACCCTTGCATTGGGGTTGGAATTGTAAAATGCATTTTTTAGGGACTGCTATTACTGACACGTTTTAACGGTTATTCCCTCATTGAGGTTCAGACAGTGGAATGCATATTTCATTGTGGCATTGGGCTTTACCCTCCTTTTCCTCCTCCTCCTCCACCTCCATTTCATTCTAAAGCCTTAAATTCAAATTTTCAGATGGTCTACAATAGTCAGGAAACCTGAGTTTAGTGAGGGCCCAGAGGTGACCCTGTAACATATCTTTTGGAAGGGCCCACCTCTTTAAATTTTTTGGGACCCTCTTCTGTACATTTGAGAGTGTCCTTACTTGTTCATATTGTAGGACCCTCACTTGCTCATTTAACTCTTAAGGGCAGAGACTATAGAAAAGAAGGGCAATAAACATGGAGTATAAGAAGGGAGCAGTGACCGTGGCCTGCGAGCCTCAGGCTTGGATTAACTCTAATTAACTTTTTTTTTTTCGCTGCCGCAAGTGCCGGATCTGCCGCACTTGGCAGAACACCACTTGCCGCACCAGACTGCAAGCTGCATACACAATGCATGGGGCTTGCCGCATCTTGGCTGCAAGTCGGCTGATCTGGCAGATGCGGTGCCACCTGATGGATTGGCCGCAAACATCAGTTTACCGCTGATGTGAAAGCAGCCTGAAAAAGTGATGAGGTCATGACAACGTAAAAGCAAATTTCACTGTTAAAGGCTGATGGTTGATATAGTGTGTGGGCTGGTGGGACTTGTTGTCCAGGGCTGCTTTTTGGTCCCACTCCGGCCCTGCATGGCCTTACAAATACTGAAGTGAAACACACCAAATAATCATCATCTGCACATGGCCTTACAAATACTGAAGTGAAACTCAACAAATACTCATCTTCTGGACGTGACCTTACAGATACTGAAGTAAAACTCAACAACTACTCATCGTGTGCATGATACCTTACAACTACTGTAGTAAAAACTGATTTTGGAAGGACATGACATGCCTATATCTGTGTCTCCTCCCTCATTTACTCATCTATCTCTTTTCTTTTCGCATTTTTATATGTAGTTTTCACTTCTCCATATGTTTGTTGAGTCATCTGAGTAGTTTGTCATCTTTTGGACACTTTAGGTGTTTTCTATGTGTTTTCTATGTGTTTGTGTTTGACTGCCATTTTTTTCAAAGGGATTCGACGGTGTTCGACAAACAAACGCCCAATTCGGCGGACCGAATCGAATTCGAACACTAGGATGGTAGCTCATCTCTAGTGCTAAATAACTTGTATAAAACCAATTGGAAATCTTTATGGGCATAAATCTAACCGTTTAAATCAAGTTTAGCTAGAACATAATCTAAGTTATCGCCCTCCTTGGATCATGTTACCAGTCTTTCTGGGACTGTAATTGGGGTACCTACAATACTCTTAACACAAACCACATCTGGAGTGTCATCCCTTGTGTTTAATGTTTTCAAACTTCTATATCTTTGCTATATGTTGGTACAGAAAATGCTTAAAAATCACTTATTTTGTTTAATAATTTGACATGGTAGATATAAATGCATTGCCAGATGGACTACCCCTATCCTAATCCTTGTAACAGTTCAGATAACTCAGACATGAACAGGTGTTCCCTCTATGTACCAGATGTCAAATATTCTAACACATTTTAGTGGGGAGCTATGGATTAGGTATTGCTAAAATACATTTTCAGTTGCAAAAAAAAGTCTTATCTTTCTTGGCTTTTCATGCATTATAATCCAATAACCCATTTGTTCTTATTCCTACTGTAAGCAGTGCATGACTGAATATCATTTTAATTGTGGAGTAACAGCTGGCATTTCAGTGATTGCCCATTGCCAATTCTATGGTGAGCTCAACTCATTTAATGTCATGCTTTACAGAGCAACTAATATAGTTTAAATAGATAGAAAGCTGTTTATGTCAAGTACTACTTTTATAATATGCAGCTGTATTAAAATTTTAGCTGTAAAATTTTTATATAATAATGAATTTAATTTATTTAACAATTTATATAATATAATAATAACTAATGAACAGGACAATGGATATATGTAGGATATTCGTAGACAAAGAAAACATATTGACTTTTTATTAAAAGAAGTAATCCTATTCTGTTGATTTAGCCAGCAATAGAAAAAAACAGGGGTGGATTCAACTCTGGGATGACCTGCAGGGGAAGCTATGATTTTATTTTTTTCAGGAAAAAAGAATAATGAAAACATAGATGTAATCTACAGGTAAAATGAAGATATTAGAGGTTCAAATTTCTACTTTAACCCTTAATCACTTCTGTAATTTGCTTTACCGTAAAATACTCTACTTCCTTTTCTATGCCGCTAATTCCTATATATATATGTATATTTTATTTATTTATTTCCATGATATTTTATTTAGGGAAAGTGCCAAATGAGACATCTTCAGGAGAATGGCCTTACAGTCACATCTCCCTTCTTTGATCTGGAACAGGATATCATCAGGAGGCATTGATGCAGTCATTTATCATAGCTTCTTTTATTTCACCCCTCTGATTACAACTGGAATAAATAGCACTGATAAAAGGTGTGGGGGGCTGACCACTTGAGTATTACTCAATTGAGGATCACATTGCGCTGCCCAAACCGGCCGTCGGCTGTCCCGACCTGAGCACGTCAGATGCATAGAAAAAATGAAGCTGTCACATTCAGGTCAGAAGAGTCAACTGCCAGTCCGGGAATTTTGATGCAATCAATCCTGAAAGATCCCTGCGGAGTTTACGTGAAAATAACAATAAATATTTTGGTTCTTTTGACTATAAATGTGGGAAGATGATAACAAAACAAAAAAATTCTGGCCTTCTACACAAGTACATAACATTGTTCCATGTGCAAGTGCTTGTTGTCTATGTGCATATTTATATATATATTTGAATGCAATTGTATATGTTCAGTTTTTGGCGGATGTGAAAGAAATGTTGCAAACTAAGGACACCAGACACAAAAACAGACACCTCCCCGATGGGTTTTGTAAACAAGAAATATTAGTGATGAGCAAGCTTGCTCGTGAATGCTCGACACTTGATCACCATCGAGGTGCTCAAGCAGTCTCATTACTCAACCGAGTATCATGGTTGCTCTTTCAAAGTCTTGAGTTACCACCCACATGTGTTTTCATCACTTTTTCACAGCCAATAAACATGCATGCGGAGATTGCCTGACATGTACAAGAATAGTCATGTTTGTTACTGGCATTACTGTGAATGGCTGGCCACATTGTGTCATAAGGGGTGTGAAAGGGGTTTTTTAGCCTTGTTTAACTTAATTATTTAAAGTGGACCTGTCAACCCCCTGGTGCTTGGCAAATTGAATTCAGCACTGAATGCAGCATGTCTGCTGCATTTAGGGAAGGGGTCTGCCATGTCTCTAGCCCCCTGTAAGCTTTAAAAAAAGAGTTTAGAAACCTTACAGTTAAGAGGTCGTCTGGGTTGGATCTTATTAAGAGGTTCTGGCTGCTGGCACAATCCTCCTTGCCTTCTCCTTGTGTGTTCCGCCCCCTCTATGTGTCTGCTGTCTCCTCCTCTTCTTCTGGGTGTGCCCTCCTCTTCTGCTCCTGATGTTACACAGAGCAGGAACAGAAGAGGAGGGCAGACCCAGAAGAAGAGGAGGGAAGACCCATAATAAGAGGAGGCAGTGGCAGACAAATAGAGGGGGTTGAATATGCAAGGAGAAGGCAGGGAGGACTGTTCCAGCAGCTAGGACCTCTTTATAAGATTCCACCCAAGCAACCTCTTAACTATAAGGTTTCTAAAGTCTTTTTTTAAAGCTTACAGGGGGGCTAAAGCCATGGGGGACCCCTTCCCTGAATGCAGCAGACATGCTGCATTCAATGTTACATTCAGTTTTCCAAGCACAAGGGGGGTGACAGGTCCTCTTTAAATAATTAAGTTTATTAGTAAGTTCTAGTTCTAAGAACAAAAATACAAAAACATTTTTAGGGACCACACCACATTTGAAATTACTTTTAGAAGCCTATGTGGCAGAAAATACCCAAAAGTGACACATTTCTAAATACTGCACCCCTCAAACTGCTCAAAACCACATCCAAGAGGTTTATTTACCCTTCCCCAGCTGTTCCTATTCCATTTCAGTGCTATTTACATGCATTTCTGTGGTTTTCCTGCCCTCCCTGACCCTCAAGAGGATCTGCTGAAAAAAATGCTCAAGTTTTCTATTGACTTCTATTATACTCGCTACTTGCATCAAGGCCATCCAAGTGTCATACCTGCTCAATTCGAGTAACGAGCACATAAGCAGTATATTACCTGCTCATTACTAATAGTTATCTATCTGTATTTATCAGCATTGAGGACATCATGGAATGGGCAGCATTGTAAAACATAACAACAGCAATTTTCCATGGAAATATAGTGAAACATGTGACAAATAACAGACATATCATTTGTACTTCCCTTGGAAATTTTAAGCCTTCCTGCAGTGCCATCAGCTCAAAGCTATCTGCTGGGACAGTCAGATGGTGAGAGGTTCCCTCCATTTCACTCTCCTCCTTTGGTTCTGTGGGAAGTGGGAGAGGCCTCAGTGGGTCACATGACTGCTGGGAGGTCGGTTTAAACCTGCATTGTGCCGTGCTTAATTGCTAACTATTTCAGTTGTGTTGGGTGATTAGGACAGTGCTAATGCTCTGAGGTTTGCTGCTCTTTTGCAGCTTTATCTTTGCTTTACTGCTGTGATTCATCTTTCTCTTTTCGGTTACTGTTGTGGTTTCAGCCTGTGGTTTCATTTGCAGTTCCTTTTATGTTGTGCTTTATCTTTAGTATATACGGGTTTCAGCTCATCTTACGCCTTATTCACTCTCCATGGAGCATTGGAAACCGGTCTTGCTCGGACCTGCTGGCGGGTGCAGAGTATCCCTGGCCCTCAATGGCTTGCACCAAGTGTGACTGACACGCTGTTTGCTGCCACGCAGTTAGTCATATCCACACACAGCTCTATCAACAAGCAATAAAACAATCACAGCTTCAAGTCGCTTAAGGGTACTAATAGAGAGCAAAAAAAATTATCAACAGTTCAAATCACCCCCTTTTCTCTTTTTAAAAATAAAATAATTCACATATTTGGTTATACTGAATTATCTGCTCCAAGATATTCTTATGTGAGCCTTTGTAATATATGTGTCCGACCATGCAGGAACAGGTGGGATATACCACAGCTTCTGGGCAGGGAGTAAGTAAAAGACAGTATTCAGACATATCAGCTGATTCTTTCTGTGATGTAAAATAAATTATTAAACAGGCAATGTAATGCTTTTCACCACAGAAAGATTCAGCTGGAATCCCATGCATTACGACTGTATACTCTTTTATTTCCTCAGCCACCCAGGAGCTGTGGTATACCTGCCCTGTTCATGCATTGTCAGACCCATCCATTACACAGGGGCACATTTATAGGAATATCTCAGGACAGGTAATCAAGATAAACACTGCACACTCATTTGACCCTTTGTAAAGTAGCGAAAGTTTATTGACTCGTGCCTAGTTGTGACAGGGGTTAAAATTTTTTAATACATCCATTGTAGATTTATTTTTATTCTAAGATCTATTAATTAAAACATAATTGTTCATGGCACAAATGGTGTTATATTGAATGATTCTATTATGTATAAAAAAACTTTCAGCAGATTCAAACCTTTCCTTTCAGCATGTACTTAAATGATTATTGGATGAGGCTATTTCTCTATCAATCATACTGTAAAAAATCATATTCATATATTTTTTTATCTATCTGTCAGTCCCTATCTTTTATTCCTTGCCTAAGCTTCATGAAAACCGATTTCGGTGACCCTTGAGACCCATTGTGGTGGGTATTGGTTATTAAAATGAGAAGCTTTTTCAGTGGGTTGAATTTTTCTTACAATTATTAGGCCACATGCACACATTGAAGACATGGTTACTGTTGCATAAATATGGACAATAAGATATTAAGGCCACATGCACACATTGAAGACATGGTTACTGTTGCATAAATATGGACAATAAGATATTAAGGCCACATGCACACATTGAGTATTTGGTGGGGTTTTTACCTCGATTTGTAAACCAAAACCATTAGTAAGTAAAAAAATGCACAAGTGGTGCCCATGTTTCTATTAAACTTTTCCTCTGATTGTTAAACTCCTGGTTTTGGCTTACAAATACTGTGGTAAAAGAAAAAAATCACCAAATATTGAACGTGTGTACATAGCTTTAATGTTTTTTTGCCCAGGCTATTTATGCAACACCAAACATGTTCATAACATTTTAGAATGTGTATAATGGAAATTTGAATATTCATGGCTCAACTGTGATATAGAGTCACTATCAGATCTCATGATTAGGCTTTGGAAGCCATACCTTTCTTCTGGAAAAATATTCATTGTATGGTTTGGATCTTAAGAGGTTTATTACTATGGCTTCAAACTACTTGTTTTCACACAATTACTTCATCTTTGAAAATGTGAATTACATTTACAGTTGATGGACACGTCTATGGGGAAGAAAAATTCACCATCTTTTGCAAATATTTATGGTGTATTATGAGAGAAGTAATACTTTTTTTGCTTCCAATCATTTTGTTCATAATGTGGTGTGGTATGGCCACTACATTGATGACATAATCATCATTTGGTCTAGTGACGCAGCGACTGTACCCCACTTTATCAGTTACCTCATTTATAATTCTTGTACCCTCTATTCCAAATTCAGTTGGCGTTAAAAAACTATTTTATTTTTGTATCTGCTAAAAGTAACTAATTATTCAGACAAATTTGACACCTACATATTTCATGAGTCCATTATTGGCAACACCATCCTTAATGCCAGGTCTTGTCATCCAAAAACATAATCAGGTAATAAGGTATTGGTGACCTGGCAAAAAGTAATGAAATTGGGGGTGGCATGGGGAAGGAGTTAGGACAGTCAATACATTAAGAAGGAATAGAGGAACAGAGCAATATATAATGTGCATGTACACTAATGCCAGGAGCCTCACTAACAAAATGAAGGAATTTGAATTAATATTGTTGAAAAAAATAATTTGATATGGTAGGAATATCGAAAACAATTCTGGATAAGAGCTATGTGTGGGCTATTAATTTACAGGGCTTAAGTCTGCTCAGGAATAACCATACAAATAAGCAAGAGGGAGGTGTATTACAGAGCTTAGAAAGGTGGTTCATGCTCAGAAACCAAAGTAGTTGAATTACAAGAATTATGCAAAGATGGGTGGGCCAAAATTCCTACAGAGCATTGTAAAAGACTCATTGCCAACATTTAATAACAGTTATTGCTGCTAAGGATGGCCAAAGCAGTTATTAGATTTAGGGGCGGTCTTTTTTCGCACAGGGTCCTGAAAGTTTGGATTTCTTTTTCCCTTTATAATAAAGACCTTCCTTTATAAATTACATTGTGGGTATTCATGTTATCTTTGTATAATATTTTAATTTGTTTGGTGATCTGAAACTTTGAAGTCTGACAAACATGCAAAAGAATGAGAAATCAGGAAGGGGACGCACATTTTTTCACAATACTGTATGATCAGATATTGTATTATTTACCGTATATACTCGCGTATAAGCCGAGTTTTTCAGCCCAAAAATTGGGCTGAAAAGTCCCCCCCTCGGCTTATACGCGAGTCACTGTATACTGTATACACCGTATACAGTATACTGTATACAGTGTATACAGTATACAGGCCCGCCTCCATCAGTATACAGTATCCCCCCTTGGTGCACAATCCTGTAAAGGAAGAGATTAGTATACTTATCACTGTCCCGCTGCCGCTGTCCCGCCGCCGCCATCGCGCTCCTCCGTCTTCATCCGTCTTCTTCCGGCTTCCTCCGGTCAGCGCAGGCAATGACGTCATTGTCTGCGCGCCAGAGGAGGAAGCCGGAAGACGCTGGATGAAGACGGAGGAGCGCGATGGCAGCGGCGGGACAGCGGCAGCGGGACAGTGATAAGTATACTAATCTCTTCCTTTACAGGATTGTGCACCAAGGGGGGGGGGGCCCTGTATACTGATGGGGGGGCTGTATACACCTCTGGGGCTGCTGTATATACCTCTGGGGCTGCTGTATACACCACTGGGGCTGCTGTATACTACCTAAGGGCTGCTGTATATACCTCTGGGGCTGTATATACCTCTGGGGCTGCTGTATACTACCTCTGGGGCTGCTGTATACTACCACTGGGGCTGCTGTATACTACCACTGGGGCTGTATATACCTCTGGGGCTGCTGTATACTACCTCTGGGGCTGCTGTATACTACCACTGGGGCTGCTGTATACTACCATTGGGGCTGCTGTATACTACCACTGGGGCTGTATATACCTCTGGGGCTGCTGTATACTACCTCTGGGGCTGCTGTATACACCACTGGGGCTGCTGTATACACCACTGGGGCTGCTGTATACTACCTAAGGGCTGCTGTATATACCTCTGGGGCTGCTGTATACTACCACTGGGGCTGCTGTATACTACCACTGGGGCTGCTGTATATGCCTCTGGGGCTGCTGTATACTAACCACTGGGGCTGCTGCTTTATATACCACTGGGGCTGCTGCTGTATACTACCACTGGGGTGGCTGTATATACCTCTGGGGCTGCTGTATACCACACTGCTGGGGGCTGTATACCTGTGCTGGGGTCCACCCTTGGCTTATACACGAGTCAATAGGTTTTCCCAGGTTTTGGGGGCAAAAGTAGGGGGGTCGGCTTATACACAGGTCGGCTTATACACGAGTATATATGGTAGTTTTCAAATGGTGCAACCTATGTATATTTAATATTGCATGAATTCCACTGTACAGAATGTACCACATACTTACAATCAATAAATGATCATGCTTATACCACCAAATTGGTACCAACCATTACTTAATGCTACCCTTTAGCACTGAAGAATTTACCCAGGAAAACCTGACACGAAACCATGCGGCATTGAATTCCCGACCGACAAACAGCCATAACAAGGTATGGGACACTAGGGAATAACAATATCGGACTATAACATAATCACTATACAACCATTCCTATTTAATAATTGAACTAATTTCCTAGAACCAGACACACCCTCCTGTGAACATCTGTAGGGCTATCGCCCTAGTAGCCCAAGACCAAGAACTCAAACTAGCCGCGGAACATAAGAAACTAATCCTATGATAGTACACCCCCACTTCATCAAGAAGTAAGGTCTAGTACTACTAATTGACACTTTCCTCTTTTTAATTACACATAGAATTACACCAAGAAACATCGGTTGGTAGCACTGATATTTTATCAGCACCGCGGGAGCAGTGAATACAGCAAAAAAGACCAGCTATCCACCAAACCTTGGAGTATATAAAGCAGAGAGTTATCCTGCAAAATATCTAAGGGTTGAAAGGGATAGTCCCTAGTACAACCTGGAAATAATTTAGAGTAATATTTCCTCAAGGTGATTATATATTTAGAATTTTAAAACTTAATATTCTTTATATCTTATATTTATTCTTATCAGAATTTTTAGCTTAGTTTTAGTATACTCAATATGGAAACCTCTGCTATATAGAGCAGGGTCGCCACTGTTCACATATACAAGAGGCCATATTCCATTAATTTTGGAGTTCAAATGTATATAGAAATTTTTTATTACCTTTTAAAAAAATTTGTATAGAAAGGTAGGGGCACCGGGCACCTTCAGGGCAATTGGTCTTTCTTATTCCTCCATAAAGACAGACCGCTGTCTTATCCCCAGCCACCTGGTGGTGCTACGCCTTCATCAGCCAGTCAAGCATTTACAGTCCAAGTATAGAAAACAAATAGGCGGCACTCACCGTGTGTTCGTAGGTGCTTTCTTTATTGAAGAGATGCGGGGAGGGGGTGCATGAAGGTACAGATGACAGGTCCTGTTTCGCGGTTTGCCCGCTTCTACAGGTCTGGGGGAGGTGACGTCATGGCAGAATTTATAGGGAAACTCCCTTAAACGTCACCTCCTCCTTGATACAGGTGTGCAATTAAAAACACTAGAATGAAGTAAAAACATGCTTACAAAAATGTCACCATAGTATATACATGAATAAGTCACAGTAATTACAATTTCATGCAGAAATGCAGCCTAATGCTGCACAGAGAGGACACTGCCATTTCTGTCAGCGCCATGACACAGGCAACGCTGAGGTATACTTTATGGCGGAAATGTCGCCTATTAACTGACGACAGGTGTTATCAGGGCAATCAGCTGCAGACTACCAGTGTCTAACAGCCGTGTTTTACAGTAAGGTTATCGCCCCCTGATACCAGGCGTTGTCCAGGCAACCAAACTTGAAGCGCCAGTGTCGTGCGGTTAGAAAGGGCAAGAGTGTGTGGGTCTGTGGGAATTAATCCTAGAGTCGGAATTCACCTATTAAGCCTAGACCTTTATTTCCACAATAAGCAAGAACTCGAACCAGATTCGACTCCCCAATGTGGGGGGGGAAAAAAAAAAAAAAAGAGAGAAAAGTGTTTTAAAACCATCCCTTTTTCCCCTTTTCTTCCCTTCTCTTTGTGTCATAATGATTAAATTGATTAACCCTCTAAAATAAAAGCTGAATTATCAGCAGTAAGGGCACGGCATACACATAGCTTTTGACTGAGTGGCCAATAAGGTGTCGACACATAGAGGCCCGAAGAGGTATCCAGGTGACCATACGTTGCCAGTGTAGTGTGGGTATAGATTATAATACAGGCAGTTGGAGGTGTGTTGGTGTGTCTGTGGAAACAATCCCTCCCTGACCATATACATTATTATATATGTGAATATGTTTGTGATAACATGCATAGTAAAACTTATGGCTTGGAAGGCGCAGGGGAGATGGAATTCTCCCCGTACTGCTGATAATTCAGCCTTCACTTTAGAGGGTTAATCATTCTAATCAATATGACACAAAAAAGGATGGTTTTAAACACCTTTCTTCCTCTTCCCCCCTCCCCATAGGGGAGTTTAATTTAGCTAAATTTTACTAAATTTTACTTACTATGGAACAACTTGATTCCCCTCTAACCATACATATCAACATTTATATAGATTATGTTTGTAATAACACACAAAGTAGGACTTGAGGCTTGAACGACGTAGGGGAAACGGATTTTTCCCCCTTACTGCTGATAATTCAGCTTTTATTTTAGAGGGTTAATCAATTTAATCATTATGACACAAAGAGAAGGGAAGAAAAGGGAGAAAAAGGGATGGTTTTAAAACACTTTTCTCTTTTTTTTTTTTTTTCTTTTTTTTTTTTTTTTTTCCCCCCGCCCCATCGGGGAGTCGAATCTGGTTCAAGTTCTTGCTTATTGTGGAAATAAAGGTCTAGGCTTAATAGGTGAATTCCGCCTCTAGGATTAATTCCCACAGACCCACACACTCTTGCCCTTTCTAACCGCACGACACTGGCGCTTCAAGTTTGGTTGCCTGGACAACGCCTGGCATCAGGGGGCGATAACCTTACTGTAAAACACGGCTGTCAGACACTGGTAGTCTGCAGCTGATTGCCCTGATAACACCTGTCGTCAGTTAATAGGCGACATTTCTGCCATAAAGTATACCTCAGCGTTGCCTGTGTCATGGCGCTGACAGAAATGGCAGTGTCCTCTCTGTGCAGCATTAGGCTGCATTTCTGCATGAAATTGTAATTACTGTGACTTATTCATGTATATACTATGGTGACATTTTTGTAAGCATGTTTTTACTTCATTCTAGTGTTTTTAATTGCACACCTGTATCAAGGAGGAGGTGACGTTTAAGGGAGTTTCCCTATAAATTCTGCCATGACGTCACCTCCCCCAGACCTGTAGAAGCGGGCAAACCGCGAAACAGGACCTGTCATCTGTACCTTCATGCACCCCCTCCCCGCACCTCTTCAATAAAGAAAGCACCTACTAACACACGGTGAGTGCCGCCTATTTGTTTTCTATACTTGGACTTTTAATAAAATTGTCAACATCGATTTTATATTAATAAACATCACGTGGAAGGGTCAATCGCATATTCCGAGTACTTGTTTCTTGAAGCCATATCTAAAGAGTTAGCGCTTAGCCAACATTCTATATTTTAAGCTTATATTGCCTTTAAGGCGACTGACCACACGGTGTCACCTTGTCATATAGCAGCAACTCAACCACTTAGCTAGCTCCTGTGTTTACTTTTAATATTTTCATTTTTAATATGAAATACTTTTTTCAAATCAAAGGAGCACTGATGACGTCACAATTTTTATCATCATTAGTAATTTTATGTTTCAAGATGGGAGGAATGCTTTATTTTTTCAGAATCAATTTTTTTTGCTAAAAACATGGTATGGGTGATATAAGGACGATGTTTTAATTATTTTAAATTTGAAAAAATCTATTATTCCTAACTTTATTTAATATCTCAACAGCAATGATATTAATCTGATCTTTACATATTTCAGTCCTATCAAAAAGATGGATTTTCTTGACCTCACAGTACAAGATTTTAACTTCAAAAGTATTCAAAGTTGAATGCGTTAAAAAGCCATCAGTAGCAACACCATACTACCTGCTGACAGCTGTCTCCCCACTCATACCATCAAATCCATTTGTCAGGACTCTCGATATTCTAATAATCTATTGGGCATTCTTGCAATCTTCTAAGATGGCACCCCCTGCCTCATTCCTCTCCATGTGTTTTTTTGTTTCTCTGTCTTTATAAACCCCAGCCTAGCTTCAAGTCCTCTCCTAAAGCACTCTGCCAAGAATGCAGCTCTTAGTTGCATCTCAAGTTCTCTCTCCTCCCTTTCCAGCAAATCCTGTTTGGTTCTCCAGTGTCTGCTATTAAGAGTTTCAGCTATCCACACCTGCTGCCAGTTCCACTTCAGTTTGCTAAGCTGCTTGAACCTTTCCTTTGCTTTGGTATCTGCCTGCCTGCCAAGGGTCTGTAGTTTCTGCTTGTTTATTATTTATGCAATTGCAGTGTCCGGGACTTTGCAGGACTTTAGGTTTTAAAGTGCACTGCATCTAGTACTGGACTCTTCTTTCAGAGGCTTATGTGTCCAAGCCTTCTGGGTGTGAACTGTGTCTATTAACTGTTGCTACAGCAATACTATGTGTCAGTATTGCTTATAGACTTTACTGCTAACAGCATCTCCTGTGTTTTGGAACTCAAAGACTGTTTTGCTATCTGACATCTACCTGAGTGATTATTCCAGAGACTTTTCTGTTAAGGATTCTCCTAACAATATTATTGTGTGTTTTGCACTTTGATTTCTTGCTGCACCTTTGTGTGTTAATACAAGACTATTCAAACATTAAACTTGTTCAGTTGCGTCATTGTCTCATGCCAAAAAATTCCTGAGTTTCCCATTATAGTTATTACACAACTCCTTATGATGAATTTATGAGAGCTAAAAGAATATGCTCTAATGAAATGGTATTCTGTGATAATATCATTAAAAACAAATTATATCGTAGAGGGTACAAGAAATATGATATCAACAGTGCATATAATAAAGTATAAAAAATGACAAGACAAGAAATATCAGATATACAGGTTGCACCATTTGGAAACTAAATAAAAGAATGTCTGAACATATGCAATGCATTATTAAAAGGAATAAATCATATTCAGGAGTAACTACCGTAAATATTTTTTTTTAGAAAACCCATAATTGTACTATTCAAAATGTAACCATTTTTGGTATTAAAAAAGTAATTGGAGGTAATTGGTGAAAAAAACAAATAATCCTGAGGGAACTTTTTGGATTTTGAAACTTGATACAAAACAACCCCAAAAAATGTTTTTTTTAAAAGTGATATCATGCTCTCAGGTCATTGAAAACATGTTTACGGTCTTGTAAATAAATTCTTGTTATTCCTTGTTTTTTTTACTAAGAGATGGAGACTCCTATTTTATCTTCTTTGTTCTAAGGAGATATCTCCTAGCCATATGTTCAGGAGAATTTTTTTTAAACCGCAATGATTTCGATTTGTGATTGCGACTTGTTTTCATCCGATATCATGTTTTAATCTCTCCTGGAAAAATAATGTTTTATACCTTATTGTTCTACATTGATTTCCTGCAATTGAAAAATTTCAATAAAGAAATATAAAAAAAAAAAAAAAAAAGTGATATCATGCTTATTTATTAAGTTTAATCATTTCTTTTTCTATGTGTGAAGTATTATTGATTTTATCAACCTAATAATATGCAGCATGTATGGCCTTTATTCACGTGTTGGTTCTACTCCTTTTTTGTAAATAAAAGATAGTATCCTAAATGGAATTTAAACCGGGCCCTTTGATGTGGGGTAACACACTAAGCCTGCATCTCTCTGTACACATGTCAGCTGATATGATCAGCGGACATGTACTTCCCGCAGCTATTATCTATTTAAATGCAGCTGTCAATCTATGATAGTAGGATTCAACATGCACCAGCATGGGAGCACGTCATTCCCTGCTCCCATCAGCATTCCTAAGATGTGATTACGGGGGCATCAATGGGTTGTCATGACAGCTGTGATCAGCTGATGGACCTAAGTCTTTGTCATGACAAACTTCCTGTGAACGCTGGTAGCATGCCAGCATTCACATGAGATCAGCATTTCTACTGTACAGAGCAGTGCTGATCATATGACTGAGGGGACTAGTAGAAACAAAAAAAAAAAAAAAAAAAAATTACAGATGTTGAAATCACCCCCTTTTGTACCATTGAAGATAAAGCAATTAAAGCAATAACCCCCCCCCACACACATGTTTGGTATCACTGCATTCAGAAATGTCCACTCTGTCAAAATATAAAATAAATTAAGTTAATATGATTGGTAAACAAAATAAAAAAATATTAAAACCCCAGCATTCCATTTTTTTGGGCGCAACATTGTAATGAAATGTAATAAAAGGTGATTAAAACATCACATCAACCCAAAAGTGGAATAATCAAAAACATCAGTGCAGGGGGCAAAAAATAAGCCCACATACAGCCTCAAATCCCTAAAAATGAGAAAGGCATTAGTTTCAGAATTTGGCGACAAAAGCACAATTTTTTTTTACAAATTTCAGAATTTTTTTTCACCAATTACAGTAAGTAAAACAAATATACATATTTGATATCTACAAACATCCAGTCAGATGTCTGTCCATCCTCTGAAGACTTCCATTGAAGAGAACTCACCACCTCTTGTGGCAGCCTGTTCCATTCGTTGATCACCCTCACTGTCAAAAAGTTTTTTCTAATATCTAATCTGTTCTCCTCCCACTCAGTTTCATCTCATTGCTACTAGTCTTTCCTTGTATAAATAAGAATAAAGCTGATCCCCCTACAGTGTTACAACCCTTGAGATATTTGTAGACAGCTATTAAGTCTCCTCTTAGTGTTCTTTTTCTCATGCTAAACATTCCCAAATCCTGTAACTGTTCATCATAGGACATGGTTTTCAGATAAGTCACCTTTCTGGTCACTCTTATCTGAAGTTGCTCTAGTTTTTTTTATGTATTTCTTAAAATGTGGCGCCAAGAACTGGGCACAGTATTCCAGATGAGGTCTGACCAAAGAGGAGTAGAAGGTGATGATAATTTTACGTGATCTAGACTGCATTCTTCTGTTAATGCATGCCATAGTTATGTTTGCCTTTTTTGCTGCTGCATCACACTGTTGACTCATGTTCAGTCTGTGATATATTAGTATACCCCATTTTTTTTCACACATGCTGTTGCTTAGCCCTATTACTCCCATTCTGCATATGCTCTTTTCATTTGTCTTTCCCAGATGTAGGACTTTGCATTTTCCCTTTTAAAAACCATTCCATTAGTTGCTGCCCATTGCTCAAGTTTGTTTCGATCCCTTTTTTGTTAATATTATAGTTATACAATCCTGTGAAATACTGGGAGAGTATAGTCTGGTTAGATGAGATTAAATTGAACTCTTTGGGTGCCATAATGCACACCATGTTTAGAGGCCATCATATCACCTCAAAAACAAAATTTCAATAATGAAGTTTTGAGGTGGAAACTCTAAGCTGTGGGGCATATTGTCAGTAAATGACACTAGTGAATTACATATAATTGAAGGAAAGATACATTGACAAGTGTACTGAGAAATTCTTGATAAATTCGTGTTGCAATCTACCAGAATAAAGGTGAAATGATGGTGGACATTTTAGTAAGACAATGATCCCAAACACACAGCCAAGGAAACTCTCAATTGGTTTCAGAGAAAGAAAAAATAAATCCTGCTGGAATGGCCCAACCAATCGCCTGACCTGAATCCTATAGAAAATGTCTGGAAATATCTAAAGTTCAAAGTTTTTAGAAGGAGACTACAAAACCTTCCGGATTTCAAAAGTGTGTGGAAGGATGGACCAACATGAAACCTTAGCAATGCATGCCAAAATATTCTCAAAGGCTTTTGTATGAAGTATTAAATACATTTCATTAAGTGTGTTTAATACTTTTTCCTTGTGTCATTAGTCACTATCACACATGACTAAATTAAGGGACATCTATTGTTTGATTTCTTTGGCCGTGTGGATTGGATGGGTCAATATCAACATCTAAAGGTACCGTCACACGCCGCAATATGGCTTCCATATCGCTTGCGATTTGACGTGAGCATGCACATTTCGGGCACTTATTTCAGATCACTGTGGTGCTGTCAGACGTAGCGATCTCGTGCCCGATCTCCCTGGCGATCCTGCGTTCCGGAAATCACCTGCAGAAAACTGGAAGTGATCTACCCTTCCCACATCGCCACGTCACACGCCACCCCCACATCAGTGATGTGGGCGTAGAGTTTGACCACCGTGAGGAAACAGGCGTGCCAGAGTGTTTTACACGGCACCCCTACCTCTCCGATTGGCCGACACAACTGCGTTACCACCAAGCCACCAATCGCTGCAGACGGGGCGCGGAAAACAGCACGTTCAGGCAAGCCTACGGGATTGATTCCAGAATATCCGAGTTCGCTTTCTACATCGCTATCGCCCTGTCACACACCACGATGCGTTGAAATCGCCTGGTGGATATCACCTGATTTCACTGCAGTGCAGGGCAATCAGGCGACGCTCCACCAGTGATTTATCACCGTAGAATCGCCCACTCACACGCCACTGCACACAAGTGATATGGTTTCCACATCGCCGAATTCGGGAATTGCCAGCAATCTCGCTGGCGATATGGCGGCGTGTGACGGTACCTTAATGAGTAATTTATGTCAATTGCACCATTATAAATACATTTATTTATAAAATTGATGATGTGTTTTTATTCAATATAGATAAGAATAGACTTAATATCTTGTACATATAAAAACAGTTTAAAATACTAATAATACCTGAATGGACATTTTGGATAAAAATATGTCATGTGGAAGTGTGAATTGAAGCAATTGGTGACAGCCATCACCAACGTCCTGGGGCAGTGTCATAATTCATGTGTTGATGTCAATTACTGTACCATTTTAAAATGGTTACCATGGAGGAAAAAATACTAGGGTGACATTTCCTTTTTCTGATTGCCCTGGGCATTACAGGAGAGTGGCTTGTTAGTCAAATGAAACATAATGTAACTTTGCTTCCATTTAGAAAGTAGGTGGTTAACACTTTTGTAAAAAGAAAAAATATATATTTTACTAAAAATGTACGGTAAATACCCCAATCAAATAACAAAAAAAACAAAAAAAATCTAAACTTAAATCATAAACTGCTCTTTTGAGAATGACTTTCCTATATGAGAACAATGCTTGTACTTATTTAACCCTTTCATGACCAAAATGTAGCTTTTTGCACTTTTGTTTTTGTTTTCTTCTTTCCAAAAGCCATACCTTTTTTTTATTATCCTTATTCCATCGATTTAGTCATATCATATAAGAGATAAACACCGCACACTCAGGTATAGATTGCAAAGTGAAGGTTTCTCTTTATTAGCTGACATGAGGCACAATGCGAGGCACTGAGGAAAGACATTTCGGCCACTACGGCGTGGTCTTTATCAAAGTCCCTGGAAACAAAGTGCAAAAAAAGAAAGTATAAGTAAAGTGCTACACATATATACATTAACACAGATGCAAATCTACAAAATTTAAATTTACAGTCATCATCAGATTATCATAAGGCGTTCAGGATATCAACTATGGAAGCATGGTTTCAATAAGATACGCGGGTATAGTTATTATTAGAGAATGGCAAGATAAGGGAAAAAGATTGGCGTATTAGAGGTGGTCACTCAGAGTGAGTAGGGATAGTATAGAGTAGGATAGATTGTAGTATCTAGGTGGAATATATAGCCTAAGCCTGCTATATCTAACATTAGATCACCATAGGGGAACACACAAACTGAGCCAGCCCACGCCATAGAGCAGGAAAGGCTAGGGTGACGTCACCTAGCGACGTTCTCTAAGGTAAACAGCGGGCCTGTCTATTACGCATATGCAAAAGACCGCGGCACTTCCGGGTCACATGACCAAGGGAACTTCCTACTAATATGCCGACATTACAGAATTGCTGCCACTGCAGCCACAGCATGGGATGCGCAGGAATTGAGGCGCCGACGAGGCAAGAATCCACGGACATTACCAAACCTCTCCAGCCACATAAAGCTAAGTATTATTACATAGGCTGTATTTTTGTTCTCCATAACTAAGAGTGTATTGACCCAAGGATTCCCCAAAAAGAACCTTGAGGTATATTAGGGTCCTGTAGAACACACTAAGGGGCACATTACACTACACAGGATTAACCTTGGGATACAGTCATATGAACAATTTGGGCACCTGTCTTAATCTTACTCTTTTTTTTTGTTTAAAATTGGGTTTTTGTAACAGCTATTTCAGTGTGATATATGTAATAACTGATGGACACAGTAATATTTCAGGATTGAAAAGAGGTTTATTGTACTAACCAAAAATGTGAAATATGCATTATTTCAAAATTTGACAGGTGCAAAAGTTTCGGCACCTCAACAGAAAAGTGACATTAATATTTAGTAGATCCATCTTTTGCAAAAATAACAGCCTCTAGTCGCTTCCTGTAGCTGTTAATGAGTTCCTGGATCCTGGATGAAGGTATTTTTGACCATTCCTCTTTACAAAACAATTCCAGTTCAGTTAAGTTTGATGGTCGCCGAGCATGGACAGCCCGCTTCAAAACATCCCACAGATGTTCATGATATTCAGGTCTGGGGACTGGGATGGCCATTCCAGAACATTGTAATTGTTCCTCTGCATGAATGCCTGAGTAGATTTGGAGAGGTGTTTTGGATCATTGTCTTGCTGAAAGATCCATCCCGGCGTAACTTCAACTTTGACACTGATTCTTGAACATTATTCTCAAGAATCTGCTGATACTGAGTGGAATCCATGCGACCCTCAACTTTAGCAAGATTCCCGGTGCCGTCATTGGCCACACAGCCCCAAAGCATGATGGACCCTCCCCCAAATTTGACAGTGGGTAGCAAGTGTTTTTCTTGGAATACTGTGTTTTTGTGGCGCCATGCATAACGCCTTGTTGTATGACCAAACAACTCAATCTGTGCAGATATTGTTCACAGATCTCTGGTTGCAGTGAAATCATGGACACATTGTTCCATTTTGTGGCCGTGTACTAATGGAACAATGTGTCCATGATTTCACTGCAACCAGAGATCTGCAAACAATATCTGCACAGATATCTGTGTGTGTGACGTGGCCCTTAGCCACAGGGGATTTTCCCAATAAAGATAGCCAGATAACTGGGTGATAAGCAATATAAACAGCAATACAAGTCTTAACTTTGCATATTCCCCCACAGATGCTCCAAGAACCATTGCCTCCAACAACACCATCTCATCAGGGGAAGCTCTTAGGCTATACGTTTCACCTAGGTACTACAATCTATTCTATGCTATATTATCCCTACTTAATCTGAGTAACCCCCTCTAATACTCCAATCTTTTTCCCTTATCTTGTTGTTCTCTAATAATAACTATATCTGCATATTTTATTGAAACCATGCCTCCATATTTGATATCCTGAATGCCTTATGATAATCTGATGATGACTGTAAATTGTGTAGATTTGTATCTATGTTTGTGTATATATGTACAGCCCTTTATTCATACTTTCTTTTTTTGCACTTTTTGTTTCCAGCGACTCTGTGATAAAGGTCACACCATAGTGGCCGAAACATCTTTTCTCAGTCGCATTGTGCCTCAACTAATAAAGAGAAACCTTCACTTTGCAATCTATACCTGTGTGTGTGGTGTTTATATCTTATATCTGGATCCGGGCCTACAAAACCCCTTCACATGCACCTCTGAACCCACCAAAGTGTGCACGCCAATTACTATCTAATATATAAAGCTGAATGTGTGTATGTATGTGTGTGTGTGTGTATATCCGGGATTGGCATCTACACCGCCGCAACTACAGCCACAAAATTTTGCACAGTCACACATCTGGACCCCGGGAGCATCATAGGCTATGTTGTGAGGCGAAATTTTAACCCTGTGCATTCCAGTTCACCAGACAATTTTGCCCCTATCTATATAATGGGGAAAAAGTGAATAGAAAAGTGTTGGAGGAAAATCGACAGCTGCCAGCTACAGCCACAAAATTTTGCACAGTCACACGTCTGGACCAAGGGAGCGTCATAGGCTATTTTGTGAGGCAAAATTTTAACCCCAATTCACCAAACAATTTTGCCCCTATCTACATAATGGGGAAAAAGTGACAGTTCCCAGTTGACAGTTGTGAATGAGAGGGGCTTAATGACAGCACCAAAGACTAACAGCATATACCAGCATGTAGTCACTAAGGTGGGACCCCAACATAGGATATTCACCACGCACGGGGACATGTATACACATCACCCGCACGCAAAGAGTAACCGCAAGTGTATAGTCGCTAAGGTGCAGCCCCAACATTGAATACTCACCACGCACCCGAACACACACACACCACAAAGAGACACACACAACACAGAGACACACACACACACCCCTACGGGGACACACACCCTATAGCGACACATGCACTCACCCCACAGGGACACACACACACACACACCACAAAGAGACACAGACAACACAGACACACACCACACAGACCCCCCCCCACAGGACACACACACATACACACCCTATAGGGACACATGCACTCACCCCACAGGGACACACACACACACCACAAAGAGACACACACACAAACAGACCCCCCCCCACAAGGACACACACACATACACACCCTATAGGGACACATGCACTCACCCCACAGGGACACACACACCACAAATAGACACACACAAAACAGAGACACACACTCCCCACACAGACACCCCCCCACAGGGACACACACACATACACACCCTATAGGGACACATGCACTCACCCCACGGGGACACACATACACACCACAAAAAGACACACACAACACAGATACACACACACCACACTGACCCCCCCACATGGACACACACACATACACACCCTATAGGCACACATGCACTCACCCCACAGGGACACACACACCACAAAGAGACACACACGACAGAGACACACACCACACAGACCCCCCCACAGGGACACACACATACACACCCTATAGGGACACATGCACTCACCCCACAGAGACACATACACACACCCCAGGGACACACACACCACACAAACAGACACAGATGTGCACAAATCACCTCACACAACTCGCCTCATAGGTGTGCTATCTTTATCTTTCCAAACATAAACATCTGATTAAAAACAGCTAATGTGCAACACATGTGCCATATAGGGAATTAAGGCAGATGTCAGTCACATGAGCTGTCTATTATGTGTATGTGTGAGGTAACATATACTGCCCGGCCGGGGGGAGGTTTACTGTTGGCTGGAGATTTATCAGGCTGTCTATAGCAATCAATCACAGCTCAGCTTCTATTTTCTTGCAGGTCATTAATATGACATATTCAAATTTTATTTTGTTATAGCTAACAGCAGTTATTTATTAACCCAGGCGTAGCTAGTACTCTATATAGTCATATGAGGCATTGTTTTTGTGGGATGAGTTATAGTTTTGAATGATCTCATTCATTTTTTCATGCAAAGTACTGAGAAAAAGGAGTAGAATTCTTTTGAAAATTATGAAAAATATGTTAATTCTGATGTCTTTAGGGGTTTTTTTTATAACAAAGAATGAATAATGATCACAATTAGAAAAAAGCTCATGCGGAATCAATTATGCACATCCCAATATTAGACAAATATGTATAAATTTTATTATACAGAAGGCAAAAAACATACCACACAATTAAAAACATCTAAAACCAAGTAGGTCCCAGACCACAAGTTGTACGATTCAACAAATATGAGCATGATCAATTATCATGCTGGGAACAAGGTATAATAGAGAAACAGTTAGGGTGCATAACAGAACACATATAATCATACCAAATAGTCTCAAGTTGTTACATATCATTAGCAAAACATCATGTCTAATGTTCCTGCCCTAAAATCTGCTCCCCATCTAACCAAGCCCATAATCCAATCACAATAGTACCATACAGTATAGCTGCAACCTGGACCTAGCCTAGAATTTCAAGGTTAAACATTCATTAGTAACAGGAGGATGAGTGACACCTGTAGGCATCGTACTCTCAGAGTCCTGCTAAATTCAGGAAACAGACAAGAGACCCCCGAAAAAGAGTCTCCACATTTCTAACAAATTAGGGCCAGATACCGCCAAAGTGGCATTAATTGCCCCAGAAAAAAAATTGTATAATGGTGCACCCTGCAGTCATGGCTCGGGGTGTGGAACAGGGCCTGACCTAGCATTTGAAACATTTATTATTAAAAGGGGGATGAGTGACACATGTAGGCATGTTGCTCAGAGAGCCCTGCTTTATTCACAAAACACACAACAAATATACCTCAAGAAGAGTCTCAATATTTCAAAAAAGTAGGGCCAGATACCAACAAAGTGGCATCAATTTATCCAGAATACAAATTGTAGAATGGTGCAATGTGCATGCATGGCACAGGTTCTGCAACAGGGCTTGGCCTAGCATTTCAAGGTTAAACATTCATTAGTAACATGGGGATGAGTGACACGTGTATGTATCTGTCACGAAAACTTAGTAAGAACCTGCAACTCTCTGGTGCCCTCTTATCCTGCTGGCCAAACCCGGTATTGCCAGAGGATAAGAAAAGTAGCGCAGCTGCTCTAATTTATGTCGTCTGTCACGTGATATGACAGGATGTATATATGCCACCAGTTCCTGCCAGGATCGTATATATACCTCAATCTAGTCACCCTCAGGCCCACAATATCACATAAATACAAAAAATTATGCTGCCACCAACAATCTCTTGCAGGTGAATCGGTAACCTGTTTGGTACCCTGAATAGTGGGGATGCGTATCAGCTTGTCATAGAACTAGAAGAACGGAGAGGCGTGGCCTGCAGCTCCATGGAGTAGTCAGAATCCCACTGAGCTCCTGTGCCTTTGAAACAGCGACGGGATTTTTGGTCTGATACAAGATAGACTATCCCACCAAAGCTACATAGAACTGTTAGTAAAGAGCTGAGGAACACTCGGGTCAACCAACTAGTGGCTCCGGTAAGGAGAACTCACACCGGGACCTTATATTACCTCAGACAGGATCTTGTCAGCTCTGGGCGCCATTTTCCTCAATGTGCAGCTACCAGTCCTCTCTCTCACTCAGAGATCCTGAACTGCCTGGCGTCTCAGGGTGACTAAACCTTATACTCCTACATTTCACAAGCTCCCGGTAACCCACCTGAGGACTTAACCGACTGCGGACAGACCCGGGACCGGAGGAGCCGTGAGGAGCTGCGTGATATATCACTTACTCCCATTTGGGAGAAGGGATACAAAGCATTTCCCATCATAGTAAGGATTTTTCAAGATTTTTCAAAGTTTGTTCGCACAAGACGCAAGAATCGGTGACAAACGGTGAGGGACTATTTGCCTACCGGATCGCAGGGAGAAATCAGGCGGAGGGATATTACAGATCCTGACATTGAAAGTGCGACTTCTGACAGCTCTGGAGCGCCACCTCCTGACGCAGCCAGGTTACAGCAGTGTGTAATACAGTAAAGAAAGAGATCCTAACTTTACAAGCTTGCTCCCATGCAGCACAGAAACGAACATTGAAAGCAGAGAGAAAGAGATTAAGATCTCCAAACAAGTGAGTGCTCTCCTTTGACATTCCAACGCACACAAGCCTCAATAAACAACTTTCCTTCACCCTTGTGTTGTGCTGTAGCCGAGCAGGTAATTCCTTTCTCATACCACAACAGCCAAACAGCTTGGACCTTTCCCATTTGTTTTCCCTATCTCCCCTCCTCCACTACTTGTTGAGCTGTACTTTGACATACCTGCTGATTTATCTAAACAGACTAACTATAGATCTGCTACTCTACAACAAAATCTAATTCTATAAGTCTGCCTGCACTATCTGTCTGCTAAAATCCAGAGAGGAGATTTGTAAACTCAGACCTGAAACTTGACACCAGACAGGGTGAAAGAGACACTTTTTTACCTCACATCTATCTGCAGCCGGCTTTTATGAGGTAATAAGAAAACAGTTCATAACTTAAGGTCCTGTTTTGCCTGAAAGTTAAACTATCCTGTATAAATTTCCAATAGTTTATGTCCTGGATATCTGGATCAATTATAACAAGCCTTATATCTTCCTCAAGAGAGATTACTTTGTTATATATTGTATTATATATTAAGTGTAAAAGTCTGCATTCTAGTGATATCTTTAATTGAATGTTTGATTGAAACTAGTAATTAGACTTTAAGTTTCTATTGTTACATATGTAATCCTACACTCTACCTGTGACTAATTCTAGAAACAAAAATCCCTTACCTCACGACTTTATAAGTTCCTACATCTAAAGCCCCACTATACAGGGTGCTGATAACACCTCTCCAATCACCAATATCCTAAGTGAACTACCACCAAAAACCCATTAGAATATTCAGACAAAGTCTGACACAATATGCCTTCTAAAGCCAAACCTACCTCAACTCCTCAAGAAATTGAACTTGCAGGAGATTTACAAAAATCACCATTGAAAAGTAAGATACCCACACCATACCAGTCCACTCAGACTATCAAAAAGGGCAAACAAGGCGATCACTTTGAGACCCCAGCAGAAACACCTATGAACGAATCCTCATATTCATCCAAAAGGAAAGAGATGAGTACCCCCTCCAAAACTAACGCTATGACCCCCACCAAAAGCAATCCGACCTTAAATCAGGATTCCACTATTAGAAGCCCTGTTAGACGAAAAATGAAAACAGACACAATGGGACTGGAATCTCTCCTTAACTACAAGCCGGGCCAACCTCTAGACAAAGACTTTATGGTGAATCTCTTTACTGCATTCCAATTTAAATTGGAAGACAATTTGGACTCTCACTTAGATGAAATCAAAACTACTGTTGCCACAATAGCATCCAGAGTAGACAGACAGGACCAGGCAATCTCCGAACTCAAAATTGACACCAAATCAACCAAGACCGAACAGATAAAAATGAAGGAAGAAATCAAATACCTAAAGGATAAATTGGCTGATAGGGAGGACAGAGACAGAAGAGTAAATCTTAAATTTAGAGGAATTCTCGAAACGGTTAAACCATAAGATCTCCCAAACTTTATCAAAAACCTAACAAAAAAAACTGTCCCAGGCAAACAAGAAATCGAATATTCAATAGAAAGGGCACACAGACTGCCTAAACCTGTTCGATTAGCAGAAGATATCCCTAGAGATGTCATTGCCAAATTTTCTTTTTTTCAAACCAAGGACCAACTAAATGAATACTTGAAAAAAAATAAAACCCTGCCTTCTCCCTACAACAACATCAAGGTCTTTCTTGACATTTCAAAAGAGACTCTAAACAAAAGACGGTCTCTAAAACCAATAACAGACGTCTTCAGAGCCAACCAAATTTTATATAGATGGAGCCACCCCTCTTCAAATGTCATTTTCACCTATAAAGAAAAAAACTACACCATTGAAGAGGCGGGAATAGGACTTGAAACCCTAAAAGACCTCCATATCAAAGGCTCGAGCTGAAAACCTCTTCAACAACAACGACTCTGATAAACAATCACAAAATGGCACTCTGGCCAAAACATTAGCCTCAAGGAAGGAAAACATCGGTTCCGTAGAACCCTTCCTCTGAACAATTTTTCGACACGTCACTGAGTGACGAATACCTGATTACTTAATTTTACTCCCCCATTCTCCCCTCCCCTGTTGATTGGTTTCTTTACGTAACCCTACTTTTCCTTTCTTTTTCCTAACCCACTCCTCCCCAGTAGAGTCTTATTTAACCAAGTTACTCCAACAATTACTATGACCCACAACTTCCTATCACTAAACACTAATGGTCTTAACTCGCCACAAAAACGGTTTTATACATGGAAGGAGCTAAAAAAACTTAACATAGACGTTGCCGGACTGCAGGAAACTAGATTCAGCGCTGAGAATCAACCTAAATTCTCAAATCCACGTTACCCTCACATTTTTCTAGCATCAAATAAAAAAAAGAAAGCAGGCGTAGCTATACTAATTAAAGAAACGATCAAATTTGAAAAAAAAGAACTAATTCAAGATACAGAAGGAAGATATTTAATCCTCATATGCCAATTAGACAATGTTACCCATACATTAGTTAATATTTACGCCCCTAACTATGGTCAAATCGCATTCTTAAAAAAACTTCTACGAATTGTACGACAGAAACAAGAAGGTATCTTGTATTTCTTCGGAGACTTCAATGCAGTCCCAAACAGTAACCTTGATTCTTCCAACAAGAGCAGAAATCAAAACACCCAATTAGACCCACTACTAAAAAAAGAAGAACTTTACAATGCCTTTAGATGTATAAACTCCTCCTCAATAGAATATACCCACTTTTCCAACGTCCACAAATCCCTGTCACGTATCGACCTAATCCTCACTGATATCTCCTCCCTTAGATGCATTAAATCAGTCAAAATCCTCCCGAAATCTTGGTCAGACCACTCACCAGTTTTATTTGTAACCTCCCATGGCTGCCCCCAAAACCGTAGAAATGTATGGAGAGCAAACTCCTTTCTCTTTTCCCATCCACACTTCAAATCAGAAATAGAACAAACATTAAAATTATATTTTAGCGAAAACGACCTCGAAGAAATTCCTATCTCAACTATCTGGTCCGCTCACAAATCTGTGATAAGAGGGATCTTAATACAACTTAATTCCAGACATAAAAAATCTTTGCTTTTGGAAACAAAGAACTTAATTCATAAAATCAAAGAACTAGAATTATCTGTAGCTAGTCATCCCAATGAATTAACTATGAAAGAAATCCTCAAATTAAGAATGGAACTTAAATCCTTATTGGTATCTGACTACGATAAGATTTCTCGTCTAAATAAATCAAACTTTCATAATTGCTCTAATAAGCCATCTAAACTATTTGCGAAACTCATAAAAGTTCGTAGATCCAAAACTAATATTTCTCAAATTAAAAACAAGAACAATATTCTAGAAAAAATGCCACAAACAATCTCGGACACCTTTGCTGACTTCTACAAGTGCCTGTACAACCTACAACAATCTCATTCAGAACATATTGCTTCCCAATCCAAAATCACTACCTTTCTTAACACAATGGACCTACCTTCCCTCTCCAAAAAAGATCTTGAAGACTTAAACTCCCCTTTCACAGTAGAAGAAATATTAGACACAATCAAATCTCTAAAAAAACTAAAATCCCCTGGACCCGACGGATTACAAAACGAATATTATGCTGCATACCAGGAAATTTTAGCACCTTATTTAACTAAGTTATTAAACTCACTTACCAACCCCAATGCACCTCTATCTAAAGAAAACCTTCAAGCTACTATTACAGTTATTCCAAAAAATAAAGGTGACCCAGAAGATGTAGCAAACTTTAGACCAATTTCCCTACTTAATTCAGACCTTAAAATCATATAAAAAACGATCAACACTAGATTACAGAAACTTACCCCTAAACTTATACATAGTGACCAAGTAGGCTTCATCCAAAATAGAGGTTCGGCAGACGCCACTCGAAGAACTATTAATTTATTATACCACATAGAGAAACAGAAAATCCCGGCGGTGGTGGTGGCCTCTGTCGACGCTGAAAAAGCGTTCGACAGAGTCCATTGGGATTATCTTTTTGCCACAATGGAGAGATTTGGCTTCAAAGGCAATATTATCAACATTATCAAAGCATTATATACCAACCCAACAGCAAATATATTGACCAACAACACGCTCTCAGATACCTTTCCCCTATCAAATGGAACTAGACAGGGTTGTCCACTATCCCCCTCACTATTTGACCTATACATCGAGCCCTTAGCAGAAAAAATCCGAATGAACCAACATATAAGAGGTATTCACACCAAGACCAAAGAATACAAAGTCAGCCTATTCGCTGATGACGTTATTCTCACTCTTTCGGATCCTATTAACTCTCTCAGGAACCTCCTACTAACTATTCAGGAATTTTCAGAAGTCTCCTCATATAAAATTAACCTTAATAAAACCCAAGTACTTCACTTTAATCTAGATTTCAAAACTATGTCCACACTCAAAAAAGAACATAACCTAACTTGGGATAATAAAACATTCGATTATTTAGGTATACAAATCACTTCTCATACCTCGACTCTGACAGACACTAACCTGGAAACCTTACATAAAAATATTCAAAAAGACCTGGCACACATCTCTAAAATTGACCTGTCCTGGATAGGAAAGATTGAATCCTATAGAATGTTTGTTCTTCCAAAAATTACACAGGTCAACAAAAAAAAATTTTTTTTCTGGTGCCCAAAATATTTTAATGAATTTGGGGTATTTTTGGGGTGCTGATTCTGAATATGCTATCAGTTTTGCCAGATTGGCTCAAGTTTTTGAGATTTTTGGTATCTTATTTATAGCACTTGTTGGTAAATGCGACGCATCATCTCATTAATTTCTTTGGATTAGTACTTGAACTGAGCAGTTCTCAATATAGTTTTGTGTTAATTAGTGTTCTAAAAGTTTGTTCATAGCTTGATTTTTGCACTAACTTTATGTTTGTTGTCTGTTGTCCAGTGAAAAGCATGAACTCATCAAGAAGAAGTTGTCTTAACGATCCAGACTCATTCTGTTACATTTGTGGTGAATATACACTGACAAAACATAGAAGAAACATAACAGACTTCGTTAAAAAAGTAGCAAAAAACGTCTTTTTTTAACACATTTTACGAAAAATCTCAAAAACTTGAGCCAATCTGGCAAAACTAATGACATATTCAGAATCAGCACCCCAAAGTTACCCTAAATTCAATGAAATATCTTTGGCACCAAAAATGCTGTTGACCAGTGTTATTTATGTTTTTCGCTCCCTCCCAATCCCAATTAAACAGAAATGGATAAAAAAGCTCCAATCTCAACTTTACAACTGTATATGGGGACAAAAAAAACCGAGGGTGGCAAGAAATACTCTAGAAAAAAGTAGAATGAATGGAGGATTGGCCATTCCCAACCTTTCAGCGTACTACAACTCAACCTTAATCATCCTAAGTAGAACTTGGTGGAGCGAGAATATGAGACCCAGTTGGCTGTCCATAGAAGAATCCAAATACCCTAAACATAAACTCAATCTACTTCTCCTCTCCCACTTATGTGATAAAACAAAAAGACTCCCTCAAGAACTAACTATCAAAGCGACAATCCAAGCGTGGAAGCATCTAGTTACAAAAGCGATTGAAAATTCATCATCAATTACCACAAACAACTGGATACCTTCCGAAATTTTAAACCTTTTAGTTCCATTCCTCAACTTAAACTCCTGGAAAAACCTAGGAGTTAACCTCATATCAGATATAATTGACAGGAGAAACCAGCTAATCCCCTTTGCCGAATTACGCTCTACTTTCAAACTACAAGATCAAGAATTATCAACTTGGGAGAAAATCAACAATTATATTAACAAGAAAAAACCAAACTTCCTCTTTCCCCTACCCATTACACAACTCTTCAAGTATCATCTCACCCCAGTATTCTGGTCTACAAAAAGTATATACAAAATCATTAACTCAGATACATTTATATCTAAAACTCCTAACCTGCTTGCTTGGGAAAAAGAATTAAGTATTCTAATTGACGTGGAATCAATAAGTCTCTCACTCTTGAAACTCCAAAAAATGATACCATGTACCTCACTAATAGAAACCCACTACAAAACACTCACCAGATGGTATTATACACCCCAACGATTATATACAATCAAGGAAGATTACTCCCCATTATGCTGGCGCTGTCTTCTGAAAGTGGGAAATATCTCACACATTTTTTGGCACTGTAAAAAACTAGAAACTTTTTGGAATGAGATCCAACTTCTGATTACAGACCTGACAGGAACTAATTGTACACTCACTCCGGAATTGGTTCTGCTGCTCCTTGACAGTGAATCGATACCCTGGCAATCTAGACCTCTGACTATACATATCATTTTAATAGCAAAAACTTTAATTGCCGCCAAATGGAGAGACATTGAGGCTCCCACCTTCACGGCTCTCTTGGAAAGAACTGCTGAACACAACGCCCATGAACTATCCCATTCGCTGAGATCTAAAACATTAAATAAATACAAAAAAAAATGGGAACCTTGGAACAAACTTTTTCCTTCCAAACACAACCCTATTTCAAAGCATTCTAACACTAGTTCTAACTACTCTTCACCCAATTAAATAGACTCTACTTATCCCCACCCCTCCCCCCCTTTCCCTTCTCTTTCCTACCATGTTAACATGTAATTTTGTTTACAGATGTTCTGAGTTTGAATTTGAAAATTACTTTATTCCACTTAGAAATGATTTTTTTTTTTTTTTTTTCTCGTAATAATTCAAACAGATTAACTTTACAAATTCGATACTATTGTAATTTGTATTATTGGATATAGACTAACATTCAAATCTGATTCTCTAATGGTGTTAAAAAGAACAAAACTTCTTTGTAAATCTGTCAAATTGATTGTAATGTTATATGGTTGTAACACAATCCTTTATCTTGTAAAACCAATAAAAACTTTGAACAAGAACTAGAAGAACGAAACTAAGCAAATTAATAAAGTTTACTCCAAAAGGTTAGCAGTATTTACAAACATATATACAAGATATTACAAAAGAGACAATTTACATATATGTATAGAACAGTTATTAAAATAAAAGGAATTAAAATAAGAAAGACTAAAACCTGTGCCACGAGGTGGCCGTCAGCAGATTTCAGGGGGGAAGGCACCTTGGAGTTGGGTTATGATTCCGGCCTCACAGCATAGAGTGTTGCTAGGTCCTTCATTTAAGATGGAATGAGGCCAAAATGGATGCGTTAGTTTTATGTAATGAGACAGAAAACCAGAAAACTCCCAGTTTGTTTACCTCACAGGTGGGCTGGGTTCTGTAAACCCACCCAGCTGCACAATTTTCAAAACCTCCATTTTTCCATATTTTTGGCTTGGATGCTCTCACGTCATAGATAATGGCCTCATGTTTGCCCTTATGATATTACCTGCGATTTGAGACCAAATATGACATATCTGTCATGTGCTGGTGGGCAGATTTCATTTCCCAGGTTTCTGATTGTTACACAGATATAAAAGAGGTATCATTACATGCCAAAAAATGTACATATTCCAAAAATATGATTTATGTACTTGTGGTATGAACCCCATTCAGTTGGGCTGCGAAACAGGGTAATAAAGTTGCATTCCTTCAGATCATAAAATGTGGTGTCCCTGCTAAGATTGCCATATGAGGAAATGCTTCTCTGTCCAAAGGATGGGGTCAGAGGGGGCCCTGGTCAGTGACCATTTGCAAAGACACAGATTCTGAAGCTAAGAGTTGGGTGTCAGCTGTGAGCCAAAATGGAAGACAGCTAAAAATGAAAGACAATTCCATATTTTCCTGACAGTATCATACTTACAGAGCGCTGATTCAATCAGGAAACAGACAAGACGGAGACCCCCAAGAAGAGTTTCACATTTTAAAAAATTAGTGCCAGATACTACCAAAGTGGCATCAATTAACCCAGAATAAAAATTGTAGAATAGCTCAACTTGCATGCATGGAACATGGTCAGCAACAGGGCATGGCCAAGCATTTCAAGGTTAAATATTCATTAGTAACAGGGGGATGGGTGACACGTGTAGGTATCATACTTACAGAATCCTGCTAAATTCAAGAAATGGACAAGGAGACCACAAGAAGAGTCTACACATTTGAAAAAATTAGGGCCAGATAATACCAAAGTGGCATCAAATGATCCAGAATATAAATTGTAGAATAGCAAAATCAATGCAGGATCCTGGTAAGTATAACATCGCCTTCCACTAGAGTGGAAAAGTTCTTGAGATCCATGACCTGTTCATCTTGATGAAAGTTAGGTTGTCTTTACTTTCAGCGGTCAGCTGGATGCAATTATCCGTAAGGACTAGGGATGAGTGAACACCAGGTGTTCAAAAGCTGACAAACACACACAGACACACACAGGTCATCTTACCAGTCTCCTGCTGCTTACTTGCATGCTTGCGGGTCCGCGCTCCCTATCACTTACGTCTGGTCCTGCCCATGAAGCTCCATGCATATTCACTTCACTGACCGGCAACAGCCAACCACAGAAACACATGCTGTGTGAGAGTATCTGTGATTGGCTGTTGCCATCAGACTGCATGCCCACAATCTGTCTGTGCTTGGTTGTCATACACCAGGGGTGGGGAATTACAGGCCTCAAGGGCTGCCAACAGCTCATATTTTAATGATTTCCTTAGTATTACACAGGGGTTGGAAACATCAGAAGTGCATGTGATTCATTATCACCTGTATAATACTAATGAGATCCCCACCGCTGTCATACACATTAGTGTATGACAACCAACCTGGCCTCATCATGTGTCTCCCCAAAAAACAATGGAAAAAAAAATTGCACAAGGCTTGGGTAGTGTGTCCATATATGCTCTCTGTGTATGGTGTCCATATATGCTGTCTGTGTATGGTGTCCATATATGCTCTCTGTGTATGGTGTCCATATATGCTCTCTGTGTATGGTGTCCATATATGCTGTCTGTGTATGGTGTCCATATATGCTGTCTGTGTATGGTGTCCATATATGCTCTCTGTGTATGGTGTCCATATATGCTCTCTGTGTATGGTGTCCATATATGCTGTCTGTGTATGGTGTCCATATATGCTCTCTGTGTATGATGTCCATATATACTCTCTGTGTATGGTGTCCATATATGCTGTCTGTATATGCATAGGAATTACCATTTTCTTTTCATGATTGGGTAAGTAGTGTCTTGCTGACATCTGCTGTTTCTAATAGTTACGCAGCCAGCATCATGCAGCAGTGAATCCCACTGTGGCCCTACCATGTTGATTGATGCCTTTTTAGAAGCAGATTTTGAGAATCTGCATGTCTATCCTGAAGCCAGCAAAGTCTTTGAATTCTGAAGTGCTGTGCCAATGTGTATTTTTTCTTGGAGATTTTGGAGCAGAAAAAAAAATCACATGTGCAAGGAAACAAAAATCAATGTGACCACAGCAGTTCTGAACTGTCCTATACTTTGCTGACCTCAGGACAGAAATGCAGATTTTGATGCAGATTCTCAATCTGTGTAAAAAAAAACACATCAACCAACACATCATGGGCACAAGGCCTAGGAGAGTCCAAGGAGAGCCGCAGTTGTGGTGAACAGGCTCAAGGATTCCGCTTGCCCCTGGCTATTTCCACAGAGACCTAAAGGGCAGGGTTCGCCAACTACAGTCCTCAAGGTCTGAAAACAGTGCAAGTTTTCTGGATTTCCTTAGCATTGTACAGATGCTAACTTCATCACGTGCAGAGGTGATGATTACAACACCTTGTGCAATGCTATGGAAATCCTGAAAACATGCACTGTTTGGGGCTCTTGATAACTGCACTTAGTCAGCTCTGTCTTGCAGTTCCATACCTCACACTTTCAGGCCAGATGCCAGCTGATTCTTCATCAGTCTCTGAAGGGCAGCCTCAGAGAACCTGTTTGCAGAAACAGTCCAGCACACAAGTGAACTCAAAAAACTTTACTATTTACACACAGACTATAAATCTCAGACATACAAACTTAACAATATACATAGTATATAAACATAACTAACAAAAACATGGCTTGGTGTAGGACAACAAAAAACTGGAAGTAAAATAAGTCCCAAAAGTCAATGCCATGCAAGGGACAGGTCACTGTCTTACAGACTCACTGACATGCCTTTAGGAGGTCCACTAGGCATGTTTATTTGCATTTTTTCTGATGGTAGTCTGCTGCAGGATGGTTTTGGGGGTCTCCGGGGCTACTCTACTCAGCACATTCTCTGCAACTCACCTGTCCCCCAGCACACTCCATCATTGCCCCAGCTGGAGAGGATGATGGAGGAATTAGGGAACAGCCACCCCCTCTAGGACAGACAGCACCAGGTCCATATTGGAGAACATGTCTATGTGGGATTGTGTACATCTGTCTGGCCAACCTAGAAACATTTTGTCCGCACCCAATGCTAAACTTTTCTCTGGGTCAGCCTCTTCCTGCCACTTCTCAAATTGTAGAAAAAGATAAAGGAGACAAGCGAGGCGCAATAGTGCCCTATCAATATGACACTGATTCTGCACTCAGATCAAAAAGAGGTGCACTCACCTGGTCTAGTTGTGTGCACCCACAACTAGTTTTTATAGCATGTAGTTATAAGCTGCTGCAGGACCTCCACTGCCACATAGCACGTGTAAAGATAACCAGATCCTGGGATGGTGTGTAGACAGTCCGCGCTGCTTGAAATAATCAGTCACAAGTCTTTAGGTAAAAGACCCCCCTTCTTTATTTCTTTATTTTTTTGGTGGAAATAAGTTAAGTAATTTTCTCAGACAGTGTCAGACGAACCCCATCACTCTAAAGGTCAGCTAGAGAAATGGTGTCAGGAGCTCAGAATAGGAACTGACAACACATCTTCTCACCAGAAAAATGGAGCCTATCGCGTAGTCCGAGAGTATGAACAGGTGTTTAGCAAACATCCACTTGATTTTGGGAGAATTAAAGGGGTACAACATCATATACCCACAGGTGACCATGCACCCATTAAAGAAAGATACAGGCCTATACCACCCGCACACTACCAGAAAGCAAAAGAGATGCTGCAGGACATGAAAAATGCAGGGGTCATTAGAGATAGTTGCAGTCCCTGGCCAGCACCACTAGTCCTGGTTAAAAAGAAAGACAGTAGTATGAGAATGTGCGTAGATTATAGGCAGATCAACAGAGTAACACACAAAGATGCATACCCGTTACTACGCATAGAAGAGTCACTAGCTGCACTAAAGTCTGCCAATTACTTCTCGACCTTGGATCTTACTAGTGGGTACTGGCAGGTCTCCGTTGCAGACGAAGATCGTGAGTAGACAGCCTTCACGACGCCAATGGGGTTATGCGAGTGCAACAGTATGCCATTCGGGTTGTGCAACGCACCAGGGACATTCCAGAGGCTGATGGAGTGTTGCCTAGGCCAGAAACTTTGAGACTGTACTGCTGTACCTGGACGATGTCATAGTATACTCACAGACCTATGAAGATCACCTACAACATCTGACTGAAGTGTTTGAGTCGTTGTCCAAGTATGGTATGAAATTCAAACCATCAAAATGTCACCTGTTGAAACCCAAAGTCCAGTACCTGGGACATGTGGTCAGTGCAGAAGGCGTAGCACCCAACCCAGACAAGGTCACAGTCATCAAGAACTGGGCAGCGCCAACCACCTTCAAAGAGGTACATCAATTCTTAGGACTGGTCGGGTACTACAGAAGATTTATCAAGGGCTACACGAAGATAGCAGCGCCCATGCAAGATCTCCTGGTGGGTCAATCCAAGAAAGGCAAAATCAGAGGTCCTCCGTTCTGGTGGGGATCAGAACAAGAACAGTCTTTCCAGAAATTGAAAGATGCCTTAACTGGAGAAGAGATCCTGACCTACCCTGATTTTAACCTACCGTTCCTGTTATATACAGATGCAAGTAATGAAGGCTTAGGAGCAGTCTTAGCACAGAGACAGCAAGGCAAAGAGAAGGTGATAGCTTATGCCAGCAGAAAGCTCCGTCCAACAGAGAGGAACCCGGAGAACTATAGCTCTTTCAAGTTGGAGTTCCTGGCCCTGGTTTGGGCAATCACAGAACGTTTCAAGCACTACCTGGCGTCCTCCCCATTCACAGCTTTCACTGACAACAACCCTCTAACCAATTCAAAGACTGCAAAGCTAGGAGCCCTGGAGCAACGTTGGATGGCAAGATTGCCAAACTACGACTTCACTGTCAAGTACCGGGCAGGTCACAAGAATGGCAACGCTGATGCCCTGTCCAGAATGCCTAATCTCCCAGACGAAGGAGAAGGCATAGATGAACTAGAAGAAATAGAATTGCCAGCTTTCCACTGTACAGGTACAGCCTCATGTCTTCAGGCCAGTCAAAGGCGTAAAGAGAAAACCGTAAACCCGTTACCCCACCATGACTGGAAAGAAACTCAAGCCAGTGACCAACATGTTAGCTTAATCAAAGAGCTGATAACCCAAGAACACTCCAGTCTGAGTTCAGATGCTTCGCAAGATGCCAAACGCCTGTGGAAGGAGAAAGGAAAGTTATTCGTCTACCAAGGAAAGCTATGCAGACGTTACCTGAACCCCAGAACTCATGAACTTATCTGGCAGATAGTAGTTCAAAAACAGACGTCAAAATGATCCTAGAAGCTTACCACGATGACGCAGGACACTTTGGTTGGAAGAAACTAGAGATGCTGTTAAAAGACCATTTCTACTGGGTCGGCATGAGAGGTTCTATTGAGAGATGGTGCAAGAATTGTGGACCGTGTCACCTTAGAAGAAAAGACCAGCAAAGTCAGAGGGCTCCATTACAGCCAATCATTACCAAGAGACCTCTTGAAATACTCGTTCTAGACCATGTGAAGCTAACACCAAGCAGAACAGGTTACACTTATACACTTACAATGGTTGATCACTACTCAAGATTCCTCGTAGTAGTACCAGTCAAGGACTTAACCGCAGAAGTAGCAGCTAAAGCATTCCAGAGTTACTTTTGGTAATGGGTATCCAGATCAAGTGTTGACTGATCAAGGACCAGCTTTCGAGTCAGAACTATTCCACGCGTTATTAGGATTGTATGGGCGTAAGAAGATAAGGACCACACCATATCATCCGCAAACAAATGGTCTGTGCGAAAAGATTAACAACATAGTCATCGACATGCTGAAGACTTCACCGCTCGATGAGAGAAATCAGTGGCCAGAAAAGCTACTAGACTTAGTTGATATCTACAATCATATCCCCGTCAGTTCTACCAGCTACGCACCAGCTTACTTAAAATTACCAATTGACTTAGAGATAGGAACAGTTGAACCAACCCAAGATTCTCCAGATGAAAATTGGAATCATCATCGCCAAGAGCAATACAGAAAAGTCCAAGAGAGTGTTGAGAGAAATCTAGATCAAAGCAGAAGCAATCAAGAGCATGACTAGTACTCAAGAGAAAAAGAAAAACCAATAAACTAGATGACAATTGGGAATCAGAACCATACACAGTAATGCAATCTAACTTTAATAATTGCAAGACTTGTGTAATCAGCGAAGATCAAGGAAGAGCAACTGCAACCGTATCAAGAGATCATTTAAAGAAATGCCTTGATCAATTGAAACCCCAACAAACAGCTTATCCCTTATCAACAGTTGAAGAACCCAAAGAAGATGTAGTCCACACTGAAATTGGAGATTTACCAGCAGACTGGCCTCAATGCAATGGAGCATTTATCATACCAGTTATATTATTCTATCAACCTGTAGAAGAACCAGAACCAAGACCAGAAGAACCTGTTCAAGTGCAAGAAATGCAGCCTGTTGTACCGGAACCTGAGATTCCTGCAATCAGTGAACCTGTCAGCCCATTAGAAAGACTACATGCATACTACGGTATTCCAGAATCACGTAGATCCAATAGAGGAAGAGATAGTGCACGCACTACACCAGCAGCAGACATAGAAACACCAGTACTGTGCAGATCTACATGTAGTAACTTTGGACAGTTACCCTTAAGATACAGAGAATAAATAGTACAGCATCAACCTGAACAAGTGTGAATAAGTGACCTTTAGTCCGCAAGTGTGTATAGTAGTGTACAGAAGGGTGGAGGAACTGGGCACAGTCCCAAGTATATTAAGTTGGGAATAGAAAGTGTCTGGGGTAGAGAAAGAAGTTTAGACCCGGCCTCCTAAGCAGAGACACCCATAGGGTGTTTGTGTAAAGTTTAAAGTGTGTACCCGTAAATGTGTTTAAGCCATCAGAGACTTTACTGCTGAACCTTACCCTTTTCCCGTTTATTTGAACCCGGACTATGGTCACAGGACTAGTGTGACAAAAACTGCTTTTCCTTCCCTTTTCCCCAGCCTGCAGCAGATGGACTAGTGCCGTAAGGACTGCTTTTTCATGTTTTTCCTTCTTTTTCAGTGATTTTTGTGAATTTTGACTTTAAGACTCTGCAAATACCTGTTATTAAATGTATAAATGTTTTCAACTTGTAAAAAAAACTTTTGCTCAGTCCGGGAGAACTGAGGTTAACTAGGGGGGAATGTGGCACCACGTGCAGGTCACCACAGGATCCCTTGGGACATTAATGTATAGTACACAGCAAGCAGACCCCACTAACAAACAACACCTTTCACCCCAGACCTGTAGGGGGAGCTCCACTGGTTGCCTTAAGCCAGTTTTCCCTATGAATACGGGTTCTGGAGGGAGAAACATGAGAGTGTGCAGTCACTACAGAACTGTGAAGAGCTGAGTGAGCTGTACTGGTACAGGAGCCGTGCTAGGCCCTTACCAGAGACACCTGAAACAGTGGTAGACCCTCAGAGTAGGGGTCGCAGGAAAAGGAGAGAAACGAGTACAAGAAGGGGCAGAGGAGTCATACCGACTCACCCTAACAGAGTTCCTGTCACTGGGTCCGAGCTACAAGGACACAGTATAGACCTTGTAGAGAAACCAGCACTACAAATAGGGGGTTTAGCTCCCCAGACACCCGAAGCACCACCAAATGAGAGCCTGGAGTCTAGGCCAAGACAGGAATCCCATAGAGTGCCCTCAGTGCAGCAAATCCGGGTGTGAAGAGTCACACAGAAAGTGCAGTAATGGTTTGGTCGGGTTTCATGCCTGCCAGACTCCAGCAGAGTAACAGACTCAAGGAAGCCTACAACCCTGCTTGCTGTGGAAAGTCCTGAAGTGTTTACCTCATATCCGGTCGAGTGTACCTGTCAACATCAGTAAAGGTACCAAAAGACTTTATGTGTGCGTGTCCCTCCTTCCAACTACACCACACCGACCGCGCTACTCTATTCCCTTCAACTCCATTAACTGCCCCGGGGAACCCCGCTCGTCCTGTAGAGAGCAGTTCCATCTAGCTGCCGCACATCACCCCGGAGGCCAAAGCAGTGCCGGTGCCATCACCGGACCCCTAAAGGTGGCGTCATTACAGACATTTTATTACTTTTATTGCCATCATCATCCCCTTTCCCTTTTCATCTGCATTCCCCCGGGCCCACGGCCTCAGGCACCGCCACCAGTGACTACCCCCAGAGACCTGCGCCTGAGTGACCGAGTATCCCACGGGCCTGGGCCTGACATCTCTCCCCATATGGGCTCTCCCCCCTGTGTGTGTCTCTCCCCATATGGGATCTCCCCTTCTGTGTGTGACTTTCCCCATATGAGCTCTCCCTCTCTGTGTCTCTCCTCATATGGGCTCTCCTCTCCTGTGTGTGTCTCTCTCCATGTGGGCTCTCCCCTTTTACATGTGTCTCTCCCCATTTGGGCTCTCCCCCCGTGTGTGTCTCTTTCCATATGGGCTCCCCCATTCGTGCTGTCTTTTGCCCCCTCCATCGTGTGTTCAGAGCACAGTGTGTGATGATCACACTCCTGGACTCTGAACACTGCAGGCTCGCATTGAGCAGTGATAAGCATTTCTAATCATCACTCACCGCCGATGCTTACCTTACCCTGGACCTCTGTTGCTCACACTGCTCCTGTCTCCCTGATGTCCTCTGTCTCCTTCTATAACAGCACAACTCAAACTGAGCTGAGTGGTTGAAGGGGGAAAGTGGAGCTCACACAATACACTGTGGGCTCAACAAAGATGGTGCCGATCTTTTCCCTCTGCTGTGATTTGGACAGCCCAGGGAACGTGCACAGATAACGGCAGGACGCATCCCAACATAACGGATAGGGTCAGCAGCCGACCACTGACTCCTGTGCCCAGGGCTGCAGTATTTTCAGAGTGTGTTGTGCAGTGACTCTTACACTCCAACAAAGCAAAATAGTAGCCCCCAGTGCCTGCAAAAATCATTAATAAAAAAAAAGTAATAATCTTAAAATAGTCAATTTTGTATTAAAAATATTTGTTTATATAAACAATTAGTTTTAATACAAAAAAAAATTGTGGCGCCTTCCCTTTATGGTAGTAGGAGAATATGATGTTAGAAACAGAAGACACACAATCACTGGAATTTTGTAGAAAAATATTGGAATCTGAGAGTCCTCATTGGTTGATACCTTTTAATGGCTAACTGAAATGATGGTGAGCATAGCAAGCTTTTGGGACAGTATGGCCCCTTCATTAGGCTGATAATTACACAAATTCTGACGACACATACATACAGTATATACATAAGCAAAAAAATAAAATACCAGGGTTAGAGGATGTAGTAAAATCGACAGGTGACATAAAGCAGAGTCAGGCTAGGGAGGGGGAGAGGAGCTGGGAAGGTAAGGTAAAGTCAAAATTTCAAGATAAGTGGAACCAATTGTATTATTGTTCTATGATTAGTGGCCTGTGGAGACCTGTAGATTCCTCCGTGAGTGTAGGAAGCCATAAATTGGTGCGACACAGTTCACATAAGAAGTGTCAAAGGTTTATTGTCTTCTAAATGGAGTCTGTTGGAAGATGTATTATTGCCAAATGCCCTTTCATTTTATATAAAGATGCATGTGTGGCACTCCTGCGGACCGGTAGCCACTAGATGGCGCAGCAGCCAGGACTGGTAAGTCAGTCACCCCACACACACACCCAACACTCTCCCGATCCAAAGTCTAGGTACTCTATGTCCAACAACGGGATAGAGGGAGGAGCCAGGTGGAGGGTGGAAAGTTAGAGAAGTACCCGGTTAGGGGAGGTACCAACTCAACAAAAAGGACTGACACACAACATCAGAGGGAGTTAGAAGTGAGTGGGAGAAGAGACCAGTCAGCCAAGCAGTCAGTTGAGAGAAGAGTAGAGGAGTGAAAGGAGAAACACAAACACCACGAAACAGGACTGACAGTAAACAGACCTGGCGGCCTGTGCCACCATAAGGCTAGCCCGGGTACCAGGCTGTAAACCGAGGAAATACAGAGGGGCTCAAAGGTGTGCCCAAGTCAGCAGGGACACTGAGGGACTGGGCCGGAACCAGAGTGCCGCCTCTGTTGAAGTGGCAAGGATGCTGCATGCTCCAACAATGAACTCCGGCGGGGTGCGGGGTCTTTATGTCCTGGGATCCAACCTCCGGCGCAGCAAAAGGAAGGCCATCATACTAGGGCTAGGGGACCCGGAGGGTTACCCACTAGTAGTCCGTGAACACTGGACCTTAGCTAGCATGCTGAAAGACTGTAGAGGCCCAAAAGATACATTAAAGGGGGTAATGCAAACGAGCCATCCCGGCTGCCTAGATGACACCAAAGCCGTTGTTATACTGACTGTGTTTTAAGCTGTACCATCTGCCAAGCAGGAAAGTAAACCCGGTTAAAGCTCTGTACTTTGTAAGACTCTGATTGCTGCGCCTAAGAGGAGATAGACTGGGTTTGCGAGCTGGCAGCCGGAGACTGCCTGAGTGTTCTGAGGATCCTGCACCAACAAAAACTACATGGTTTTCATGGGGACCAGCCCTGCCCATGGAGGGATTAACATCCCTGCTGCTAATCCATCATCCCCAGAGGTCCCGACTGTAGCGGCGGCTACCCATAGCCGCATACCAGTGGTAGCATTACGATAATCACTAAGAACTGTTCCTCCCCTTTTATTGACCTCCCAGGGCCACAGAGCTAGGCCTAGATTTCCGTGACATCCCCTAGCCCCAAGCGACAACAGGGCCCGGTTTTGAGTACCACACGGCCCTGGTGGGCGAATCTATGATATCCCCAAATGCTCTTTCATTTTATATAAAAACACATGAATCCATGTGAGACATTTAATCCTGTTTTGAATCTGTCAAAGGTTGTTATCAATTTGTATTCCCAAAATCTTCTCTGTATCGATTTCACCATGGTCAGGGTGGCAACGAGCACCCGATACTTGGTGCTCGTTGAGAGTATAGCGAGTCCAATGTTAATGAATGGGCCCGGCGAGTACTTTTGCAGTGTATCTATACAGTATCTACAGAGAGGGGGCGTGGCCTAATGGTAATGGTGTAGGGTTTTACCTATGCTCTCCCCACAACAATAAGCAACTGGGCTAAATGCCCTCAAAAGGACTTTGACAACTGAAAAAAGATCTACTATCAAGCTGGTAATCAGCTTGGGAACGTTTTGTTTGGGTCAGTGGTCACTTTTAAGAAGAATTCTTCTCAGAGTCCAGTCATCAAATTTGCCTGAGGTAAAGGATTGTGCTGTCACCTCATGAATAATGGCTGCCTAGTCACCTCATAATATCTTCATTGCCTAATACTCCCCAAATTTTATATAATTAGGCTTCAAATCTCTCAGTATACTGAAAGAAACTTTGAGAGACAGCCTGTGTGACTTTTCCATTGATTTCCATGATTTGGGCACATCTGACAGACATCTGACAGACATCTGACAGGCTTCAATTGGCAGCAATATTGTACCTCTTAATTTCTAGGGTGTTCCTCTACAGGAGGCTACCCTGGGATAGTCTGAACCCTCCTAACCTATTTTTGGATTGGCACCTATGATTTTGGACTTTACCTGTCAAAAAATCCAAGATTCAGCATTTCTCTTAGAGCTTTGTGCTTTGCTGTGCCACCCTAATTTCTTCTCAAAACCCTTTGGAGAGTTGTCCTGGGTCTCCCCAGACCCCCCTGAACTATTTTTGACTAGTATTGTTTGTTTTGTGGTTTTTATTGCCAGAAACCTACAGCCTTAGTGCTTCTGTGGATAAAACCGATACTTAAGAACTTTACTTATGCATATTGCGTAGCTCCTGTTTAATCCATTGGAGCTTACATTGGAATATACACCGGAATTACTTCAGAGCTTTCAGAGCTTTGTGCTTTGCTGTGCCATCCTAATTTCTTCTCAGAACCCTTTGGAGAGTTGTCCTGGGTCTCTCCAGACCCTCAGAACTATTTTTGGACTACTGTGTTTTCCAGAAAGTAAGACAGGGCCTTACATTCTTTTTGTGGCCAAAAGTGGCCCCCTGTCTTACTTTCGGGGGGGGCCTTACATTGGAGGCCCCACATCCATCCATCCATCCATCCACACACTGCAGCCATCCATCCACACATTCCCACACATACAGACAGACACATGCATACACATGTATACACATATATACACACCATACACACCACACACACCACAAACACACATAACACCACTTCTTACCGGGTCCGGTGTGGGGTCCCCGATGGTCCTGTGCCGTCCTCTGTGCTCCGGTCCGGTCCCCGAGATGATCCGCTGCCGTCCGCCGTGTTCCGGTGCCGTTTTGCACCGGTATCGCCGGTCCTAGGCTCCATGGTCCCTGTTCTTCCGGAGTTCAGGCCGCAGCTCCGCCCAGGTCATAGTGTGGGCCAATCAGCATAGCGGCGCTCAAGCAAGCGTCATCGGGCGCTTGCCTCTGACGTCAGCGCCGCTATGCTGATTGGCCCACACTATGACCTGGGCGGAGCTGCGGCCTGAACTCCGGAAGAACAGGGACCATGGAGCCTAGGACCGGCGATACCGGTGCAAAACGGCACCGGAACACGGCGGACGGCAGCGGATCATCTCCGGGACCGGACCGGAGCACAGAGGACGTCACAGGACCATCGGGGACCCCACACCGGACCCGGTAAGAAGCGGTGCTATGTGTGTGTGTGGTGTGTATGGTGTGTATATATGTGTATGCATGCGTCTGTACGTGTGTATGTATGTATGTAAACCACCCCCCCCGTGTTTCCCCGATAGTAAGACCCCCCTCCCCCCTACCCTGCCTTACATTCGGGGGGGGGGCTTACATTAGCAGACCCCCCGTCGCCCCCACCCTGTCTTACTTTCGGGGCAGTCTTACTATCGGGAAAACACGGTAGTATTGTTTGTTTTGTGGTTTTTATTAACAGAAACCTACAGCCTCAATGCTCCTGTGGATAAAACCGATACTTAAGAACTTTACTCAAGCATATTTATTGTCTTTCTCTTTCCACCTGGATCCTATTTTCATCTACTAGTGACGATTATATTATATTGGACAAATTTGGATTTTTTACTAGTTCATTCACGATATTAAGCCATTGTATTGGTCCAGTATATCTGATATATACATATTACTGGTGACTTTTCTGCAATATTCAAGGCTCATAACATCTGAGGATTCTGCGTGGGCAAGTGAGGTCGGAGGGCCTCCGGCGATCGCAAGCTTCGCAGACCCTGGGATTTCCGAAGTGTGAAGCAGATCTCAAGAATATATATATGTTTATTTTATTTAACTGTTTTCTTATCTGTGTGGGTGGCGTTACAGTGTACTGGTGCTGCTGGGATTTGGGCATTGTTTCAATTAGCTTTGACGGTGACCAGATTCTAACATTGAGGTTGAATATATATCCACACTGATATTTTTATATTAAGCTTTATAATCCTGATACTGTTTAGACACCTTCCTTTTATTTACTATGTCTCGTAGGCAGACAGATCTTCATAAGGTCACTATGAATCCTACTGGTGGGTCCACTAAATCCCATCTTAAATGCACTCCATCTACAGCTAGGCTGATTTTGGATAGCGAACACAAAGAGAAGGTGGATAAAATAGATTCTCACATACGGGGCTCAGATATGGACACCCTAGATAATAGGGGTGGTGACAGCTTGAAGCAGACCTCAAAAAGTAAGGACATAAGCCCCCCTGGGAGTTCTGCTTTGGTTGGATCTACTTTGGAGGAATTGGACTCGGGAGGGGGTGACAGTTCTGGTTCCGCCCCTGTTAAACAAAGACCTAGGGTCACTTCCTCTCCCTTATTTATTAAAATGAGGGGTCAGGCTGGGCCAGTAGATAGGGACTTTTTGCTTGACCTCTTCCACAGCTTCGCTGATCAGATGAAAATGGAGTTCTCTGATATTAAAGAAGCGCTCTCCACCCTAACTACCAGAGCTGACGTTATGGAGGCTGAGATAATAAGACTGTCTAAAATTAATAGCTCTCTTAGAAAAGAATTGGACAAAACTAAACAGGATTATAAAACATTGTCCAGTAAACTGGATTATTTTGACAATACTAATAGACAGTCCAATTTAAAATTGAGGGGAATTCCTGAGACAGTCACAAGGTCTGAATTACAGCCTTACCTTAAAAAAATGATTAAAACAGTGTTACCCTCACTGTCGGATGTAGAGTGTTTGCTGGATAAAGCGTTTCGCCTTCCTAAACCCACATCTGTCCCAGAGAAGTTGCCCAGAGACACTCTGGTTACTTTTAGCTTTAAAAACACAAAAAATCTCCTCACCACCTACATGCAGAAGCATGAGACGTTACCTAGACCATTTCATGATATTAAAATTTTTTCAGACCTCTCAAAGGAAACATTGTCCAAACGTAGAATTCTGACGCCTGTCACCAAGATATTGAGGGCTAATGGTATTATGTATAGATGGCTCTCCCAGACCAGAATCAACTTTAAGCGGGGTCCTACTTCTCATGTGATAGACGGATTGGAGGAGGGTCTTCAACTTTTAAGAGAGCTTGGCATTGCTGACCCGCCAGTAACCTGAATACTTATATTGGGTTAAACAGAACTTCATTTTGAAACGCTGAGGTGATTACCCTTAGATGAATATAATACATTATTAATTGTTGTGGGTGAGAGGCCTTTTTTCTCCCCAAGGAGCTTTTTCCATCAGTTAGTTGTAACTGCTCCATGTAGTCCGTTAGTCCGTTATTGTATATATTTCTTGATATTACTCTGTTCTTGTTTTATTCTTTTTCTTTTAGTACTTATTGACACGATGAATGTTTTATATTTCATTCCACAAATCTCTTGGCTGCATGGTTTAGTAAGTCTTTTCTCTACTGACGTTACTTCGTTTATTTGCTTTTATGGCCATTAATTTCATGTCCCTGAATGTACATGACCTAAATTCCACTCATAAAAGGTATCTACTGTGGAGAGACATATTTAGATTTAAAATAGATATTGCGGGGTTTCAGGAGACTAAGTTTTCTAATGATAATCCTCCGAAATTTGAAAATAAGTTATTTTCTTCTATTATCTTAGCCTCTCAGAAAAAAAAGAAGGCGGGTGTCGCCTTTTTGATTAGAAATAACATCCAATTTGAACAGGAGACTGTTATTGCAGATACAGAGGGAAGATATATGGAAAAGAAAAACCAAGAAATTGTTGCGCCACACTGTGCAAATTAGCCGAAGCAAGGGGTTATATTAATATGTCACTCACCTTTTCTAGTTGCGCCCCCTGCACAACTAGGTTGATGATTTGAGGTGAGATTTAACCGCAGGCATAAATCCGTTGCTACGTGTAGAGAAGCCTTTCCTTATGGAACTTCAACGTCTCTCCCAGAGATCACGAGCCCAGGGAAGGGCAGCTCCTCTGTGTTGACCAAATCCTGTCCCAGAGCTGCTCTCAAACCACACTCCCCAAAGGGAGGATTTGAGCACGATATGAAGTAAAAAGGTATGATAAAATGAGCTCTAGGGACAGAAACAGGCACTGGGCTCTTATCGAATATTACCTTTCAAATTTATTGTGAACAGTAGATGTTATAGGTCTCCTCGCCACTTGGCGAGGAGACCTATAACATCTACTGTTCGCAATAAATTTGAAAGGTAATATTCGATAAGAGCCCAGTGCCTGTTTCTGTCCCTAGCGCTCATTTTATCATACCTTTTTACTTCATAAAGAGGGAAGATATATCATTTTAATCTGTAGGCTTAGTGGTGTCTATTATACCTTGGTTACTCTGTATGCCCCTAATAAGGGTCAGATTAGATTTTTGAAAGAGTTAATGATTTTAATTTTGGAAAATCGTAAGGGTTCTTTAATTCTCTTTGGGGATTTTAATATAATACCTGATGCATTTTTGGATTCCTTTGGAACTCGTGGAGTTTCTAATTTAACCTTGAATCCTTGGATTGATAGAGAGAGCTTATATGACGTAATTCGATGTATTCATTCCACTTCTAGAGAATACACATTCTACTCGGATTCCCAGCTTTCCTTATCTAGAATAGATCTAGTTCTAGCTGATAGTGTCTGTATATATGAAATTAAAAAGATCAATATCCTGACTAGGTCTGATCATTCCCCGATAGTTTTTGAGTTGGTCCCTAGAGGGGGTGCTTCATCCACTAGGATTTGGAGGGCCAATACCTTTCTTTATTCTTATCCCAACTCAAGAAAGGAATTGATAGACACTCTAAATTATTACTTTAAAGAGAACGATGGTGATGCAGTTAGTATTGAGACATTGTGGTTAGCCCATAAAACAGTAGTTAGGGGCAAGTTGATTGAACTAAATTCACGTCTTAAAAAACAATCTAATGCCAAACTTGCATCTCTGGTAGCTGACATTCACACCCTAGAAGAATCACAAATAGCGTCTCCTTCTTCGTCTACCCAGCTTAAAATCTTAAAGCTTAGAATGGAATTAAGGTCCCTTTTAATTTCTGACTATAACAAAATGATTCAGTCTTCTAAACTAGATTACTATATTTGTCACAATAAACCTAATAAATTTTTCGCCCATCGAATAAAACTGATGAGACAAAAGAGGAGGATTCTACTAATCAAAAACAAGCAGGGGTTGATTTACAGACACCCAGAGGATATTTCAAGTGAATTCCTGCACTTTTATAAAAACCTTTATAATTTAAATTTAAGTCCAGGGGCTGTACAACCCTCTCTGTTGGATATTAACTCTTTTCAGGGTTCCTTGAGCCTTCCCTCTCTGACTACTGAAGAGGTGGATCTTCTTAATTGTCCCTTTCAGAATTCTGAGATTACAGAAGCAATGAAATCCCTCAAAACTGGGAAATTGCCTGGGCCTGATGGATTATCTAATGAATATTTCAAAAATTTTGCTGACATCCTGACACCTTATTTAACTAGACTTCTTAATTCGGCCTCCATGTCATCCCTTCTTCCTGCAGAAATGCAGGAAGCATTAATTACAGTCATTCCCAAGGATAAAGGGGATGCCCTAAACGTCAGAGATTATAGGCCCATTTCGCTCTTAAACACTGATGCTAAAATTATAGCCAAAGTTGTTGTTAACAGACTATCTAAGTATACAACTCGCTTAATTCATGCTGACCAAACGGGTTTTGTCAGTGGCAGAAGTACTATGGACGCCACGAGAAGATTATTCCATATTATATCATATGTAGAAAGGTCAAATCTTCCCACTTTGCTGATTTCTCTAGACGCCGAAAAGGCTTTTGACCGAGTAAATTGGCTGTTTTTATTTGAGTCCCTTAAAAAATTTGGTTTTTCTGGTCCCATATTTAATATTATTAGAACTTTGTATTCCCATCCATCCGCCAAAATTTTTAAAAAATTTAAGTTGTGTCTACCCCCTTTAGAATTACCAAGGAACTCGACAGGGTTTGCCCTCTGCCCCATTTTAAAAAAATTTCTTTTTGGAACCATTGGGGGAAAGGCAATAGGGTCACATGGGGGGATACGGGGATTCCATTACAGGGGCGTCAAACGTTAAATCTCTTTTTTTGCAGAGGGATTTACTGATTTTTCTAGGGTTTCCTCGGGTGTCTTTTAGGAATCTATGGACATTTTTGAAGATTTTCGGGAAATTTTTCTAAATTAAAAAATTAAAATACTAATAAACACGGGTTTTTTTCCCCATAAAATTTTAACATCACCTATTAGATATTCAAAAAAATGAATTTTTTTTTCTCCGGGCACTTTTCAAAATTTCCCTTTTTGGGGAATCACCATTAAAAAACCCTTTCATCTAACAGGGTTGATAAACATTTACAATATTGTTAAACCCCTTTTCCCGAAAGGGTGCTTATTTGTCAAATTTTTTAGGGGTTTTCCCTAGGGACGTTTTTGCGGCCTAAAAAATTTGTTGCTACTTTTCCCAAAATTCTATACCTCTTCCTTCCCTCCCGTGGTCATCCCCAAAAATTTTTGAACGTCTCCAACAAAAACTTAGCCGATTTATTTGGCGAAAAAAATTTTCCTAGAATTGCACTTTCCACTCTTGAAAAAAATAAATTTCATGGGGTTTAGGGATCCCCAATCTTAGGGCCTATTACTAGCTATCATTACTCAAATTAGTTCACGATGGGGGATACTGAATAAATCAACCCTCCGGGGAAATATAGAACGAAACCATCCCTAAGCAACAGAATCCTGGGATTGTTTATTGTTTTATCTCCTTAGTCCAAAAAAAAGCTTCCCCTAAAACCCCACTTAACCCTTTTCAAGGGTTGGAAGGGCCTTTAATCAAACCTCTAAAACCATCTTCTCTCCATTTTTTCCTGTTCCCCGGGTCCCAATAGATTTTTTTCCTGGGTTTTGTCCATCTCTTAATTTACCCATCGGAAGATAGGAATATTTGGGATTGTCTGACTGTTTGAAAGGTGAAGGTTAGCCCCTTTTGAGGTTTTTCTCTTCTCGTTTCAGCCCCCTTTAATCTGACAGACC